>JARIHS010000055.1:0-513694 GCA_029320655.1 Mycena floridula
TACATCGTCACGATGAGCAATTATTGGGAATCTCTCTGAACCGCTTGAAGAGTTTTATATTGCATATACTGCCTGAACATTTTCCTTCTTTGTCGTTTTTGTCTTGGTTGATACTTCTGCTCATTTGCCTTTATCATAGTCGTCATGGTCTCCTTCGCCGGTCGCCTTTCGTCGCCGTCGTGTTCGACCTGGGACAGCTTCTGCTCAGCGACACCAAAAGTCAACCTCGCGATCCAGGTTCGTGCAATTCGCAGAACACCTGTTCATCCAAGACTCCAATAGTATCGACCCATTTGACAATCCAAAAGACAGCACCGAGCACCAGGGTCGGCGACAAAACCCCCGGCAAGAGAATCTGCGCTTGTCCGAAATGAGACATGGACAGTTTAAGGAATCTCTTCAACATGCTTCTTTGTTCGTCATTTTGGTCGGTAAGTCATCATCCCCCCCTTGCCATTCCAGCGCATGATTAAATCGTTTCATGCACCACTCTCAGACCTCCGGGTCGGTGATGAGATATGTAAACCAAAACTTCAGTCTTCAATATGATGCTTTTTTGTCTTTTCTCTCTTCTTGACCTGTTTTACCTCTGGCTTACGTGTCTCTTGGCGTCAGGTTACCATCATACAGGTGAAAACCTCGACGTCATCCACCAAGATTCAACGGCCTTTCGTTTCACTGGTAAGTCATGATTTCATACCTTTCCCTGCCCCCCAGTGCATGATTAAACCGTTTCATGCACCACTCTCAGACCTCCGGGTCCGTGATGAGATATGTAAACCAAAACTTCAGTCTTCAATATGATCTTTCTTTCTCTTGTCTTTTCTTCTTGACCTTGTTTCTTTTTACCTCTGGCTTACCCATATTTTCAGCGATTCAAGCTACCCACAACTATCCAATCCAAATTTGATGCTCTCTACGAGTGCAGTTTCTTTCGATATTCTTATCTGTATGCTTTCCTTTTCGTCGCTGTCACCACGTAAGGATCTACTGCGGCCGATAACCTCCGCTGTTTTCTTTTTGAGGTATCCCGCCTTTTGCCGAAGTACCGTAGATAATACCCGATTTGTAATGGATAAGCATCTTGAATCGGATCACATTGTCTACTCGGCTCTAGCTCGCCTCAATACTTCCTTCCGCAGCGTTACAAACCATAATGCCCCGCAGAATTCATACAGCTTTGACCCGAGCCCTAGGTCAGTCCAGCACAGCTAAAATCCTTAATCTCATGCTGATGAGAGGGCTGAACAGACATCGATTGTCCCAATCATCTCCGCTCCCATGGCCGGGTTTGCGACACCCGAGCTGGCGTCGGCGGTGACCTCGGCGGGGGCTCTTGGATTATTGGGTGCTGGTAAATCGTAAATCCCTTGCGCCATAGACTGGATAAATTACTTGACAGATGATCTCTCATCTGAACGTCTCATCAGCGAAGCCCGACTCGTACGTCAGAAACTAGGCGTACCGGAAGGGGATGCTGTTCCACTTGGCAGAGGATTCATAGCGTGGGTGTTGGATATCACTGAAGCTACACCAGATCCACGCCTTCCAGCATACCTCGATGAGCGCCATAAAATAATCTGGCTAGCATTCGGGGACAACTTGGGCAAATATGTAAAGTTCGTCCGGGATTACGAAGCGGATCGCACACATAAGACGCTCGTGTTCGTCATGGTGGGGACTGTGGAACAAGCAGTGCAAGCTGCGGAGGAATGGAATGTCGATTTCATTGTCACTCAAGGTGCTTTTCCTTCCTCTGAAAGAGAATGAAGCTAATACGCCGAGAAGGCACAGAAGCCGGTGGACATGGAACTTCCACCGCTCCCCCACTCGTCTCTTTACTCCAAGCCATACTGATAGCTCTCCCGAATGGACCCCCTATCATCGCCGCCGGCGGGCTTGCCACAGGCGCTCAAATCGCCGGAGTCTTGACCATGGGCGCAGCTGGCGTCGTAATGGGGACCCGATTCCTCTTCACGCATGAATGCTCCTTGTCCCCGGTCAAAAAGTCAATGCTCCTCAAAGCGGATCTCGGATCAACAATTCGGAGTGTGGCGTTTGATAAAACGTATGAGTTATTAGGATGGCCTGACAAATACGATTCACGGGCGATATCGAATGATATAATACGGGACGCAGATGAAGGAGTGCATATTTCGGAGCGCCGGAGGAGATTCAAGGAAGCATGTGCGGTTGAGGACGAGTCAAGACTTATTGTCTGGGCTGGAGTAGGGGCTGGAATGACGAAAGAGATCAAAGGAGCGGCGGACGTTGTTCGCGAGCTTCACGAAGAGACGGTAAAGACGCTCGAATCAGCGCACAGTCTTTTGTAGCTATGCCACATGAAATGAGACTGCGCGATGTGGAATGAAGAGCATGTAATTTGAGCGGAAGTGGCTTTGAAAACCAGCATCAAATCGAGGTGGGAGGGGGGTACTGATATCTCAGTGTGCTGAAAAACAGCGGGCTGGTCACTGGTGCAGGTGCCTCACTACGATATAGCCGCAGGCTGAGCTATATTCTGGGCTGTATGGACGCATTTGGAGCAAACCTGCTTTTCATTTTGCAAAAATCCCATTAGCGAGGATCATCGCATTCAAGAGTCAGCAGAGTTGTTGTATACTCAGGAGTCTGTGAGACAATAGAGCTTGTAAAGTGGACATAGTAGAGTTTCATGGGACGAGACAACAGGATGAACATGTAACTATTGCCTATACCTACAGTCGCAATCACACTAGAACCTGCAACTCCCATTCCCTAGTTTCCGGGCTCCTTGTACTGAAGTACGACAAAGGTACAATCATCATGGGACTGGTCAGCAGAATCCTCAGAGACAACCTGAAGATAGTGTCAGTGTGATCTCCTTCATTGTTCCAACTTTTCTATTCCTCACCGTCGATTGATAGAATTGGATGGGATAATCTGGTTCAGGAGCCTTGCGGATCTAGAAGGAAATGTGAGGAGAGAGAGAGATTAAATGAACATAAACTCACACTAAGGGGACCAACCATCTTGGAAGGAACATACTGACCACCACCTCTGTTGTGGCTGATGGTGACCTGGAGAGTGGCCTGGAAGTTAAAGGGACCGAAAGACCAGTATTCCCTGTTGTTGAAGACGTCCTTTAAATGTACTCGGACACCTTGCCCCTCAAATGTAGCAGAGGCTCCACGGCACCTGCACGGTAAACTTTAAATTCCGCACGCTGAGCATGCTGGGCATTAACAACCTTGAAGCATTATCAGTCAACTGCAGTTGTGAGAGAATCAGCATACGTACGCCAGTGACAAAACCCCGATAGCCAGGATGAAGGTCAATGCTTATGACTGAAGACATATTGCGAGATAGAAGACTGGGATTGGATAATTGAAGATTTGGAACTTGAAGAACTGAATCCTGGTTGTACATCGCTTTATAGCAATACCCAGTGGCAAGGTACCACAATCTTAGCTCATCCCCTGCTCCCATGGAGTTCTGATGTTTGAAGGGAGGAATGTACCTAGTAACGCCGGCCTGTTTGATTAGGGAAAAGAACAATCCCGGGGTTTTGATACAAAGAGAGAATATGTACTCAGTAACGCCGCACTGTTACGCCGCTGTCCGGAAGTTTGATCTATTGATTAGGGACAAAGACAATCCCGGGGAATCCTGATGTTTTGATTTGTTGACCTAAAACCGTACTAAGACCCAAGTCTCATTCAATTTGGTATCATGAGATAGGATTAGGAGGTCCCACCAGGGTGCACATTCTAGAAGCATAAAATTCTTGTCAGTCAGCTATGAATATGGCAAGAGCACGTGCCGCTGGGGGTTCTTGGCAGCTGGAACAGAAGAGGACACTGGAATTTCCGACTTTTCCTTTGAGGAGATTGGTGTATGAAATCCGGTAGTAACTTCATCCCTATATGCCAACATGAAGAAAGTCGGAAGTTCGAGCAATACTAACACTATGAAGGCTCTGAGCTTTTACTCTCAAGGTGTACTAAAATTGAAAATCCCAACTTGATGTTCTGGTACCATTTCTGGGACAAAAGCAATCCTGGGGAATCCTGATTTTTTGATTTGTTGTAAAACCGTACCAAGACCCATGTTTCATTTAGCAGGTACCATAAGATAGGACCGGGATTGTTCTTTTCCCTAGTCAAACAGGGTAGTGTTACTGGGTACATTCCTCCCTTCAAACATCAAGGCTCCATGGGAGCAGAGGATGAGTGAATACCATGGTACCATGCCACTAGCCACTGCTATAAAATGACATACATCCAGGATTCCAGTTTCTCAGTTTCTCAAGTTTCAAATTTTCAAGTATCCAAATCCCAGTCTTCTATCTCGCAATATGTCTTCAGTCATAAGCATTGACCTTCATCCTGGCTATCGGGGTTTTGTCACTGGCGTACGTATTCTGGTTCTCTCTCAACTGCAGTTGACTGATAATTCTTCAAGGTTGTTAATGCCCAGTATGCTCAGCGTGCAGAATTCAAAGTCTACCGTGCAGGTGCCGTCGGAGCCTCTGCTACATTTGAGGGGCAAGGTGTCCGAGTACATTTGAAGGACGTCTTCAACAACAGGGAATACTGGTCTTTCGGTCCCTTTAACTTCCAGGCCACTCTCCAGGTCACCATCAGCCACCACAGAGGTGGTCAGTATGTTCCTTCCAAGATGGTTGGTCCCCTTAGTGTGAGTTGATGTTCATTTACTCTCTCTCTTCTCACATTTCCTTCTAGATCCGCAAGGCTCCTGAACCAGATTATCCCATCCAATTCTATCAATCGACGGTGAGGAATAAAAAAGTTGAAAAAATGAAGGAGATCACACTGACACTATCTTCAGGTTGTCTCTGAGGATTCTGCTGACCAGTCCCATGATGATTGTACCTTTGTCGTACTTCAATACAAGGAGCCCGGAAACTAGGGAATGGGAGTTGCAGGTTCTAGTGTGATTGCGACTGTAGGTATAGGCAATAGTTACATGTTCATCCCGTTGTCTCCTCCCATGAAACTCTACCATGTCCACTTTACAAGCTCTATTGTCTCACAGACTCTTGAGTCTTGAATGTGATGATCCTTGCTAATGGGATTTTTGCAAAATCACCGACTCAAAGGCAGATTCCCATTTAAGTCCTGATGATGATGATGAAATCATTTTATTTACCTACTAAAAGTTGATATGTAGCACTATCAGTGTCTTGAATCCAGAAGACAGAGGGGAGAAGCAAGACCTTGTCCATCTGCTCCATATTTGCCCACTTATCCCTTTGTGTGTCCTCAGTCTTTGCTTCAGACCCAGCCTCACCACCCAAGGTATTGATCAATGGTGCAGTTGGTGCTGAACCATCAACATGGGCCCTGCTTGTGGTGACATGCTTGAGTATGCTGGAAAATAAAAGTGGCCTGGCAAACTGTACATATTCATAGGCAATGGACTGTGTTAATAGCAAGATTTTATTGCATTAACCAAGCATTAGAAACAACATCTGTATAACTGGACACTGGAGTAGGTGGGGTGGTGGGATGAGCGGACATGGGAGTGAAAAACTTGAATGAAAGTCAGGACCAGAATACTTGTAGACTTGTAAATGAATAACTTGTGTTGATTGAAGGTGTAAAATGAGTCAGCAGCGCAAAACAAGAGACAATCTGAGGGGGAAGGAAGAGAGAGATGGGCAGGGAGATGGTGGTTTATATAGTATTCTAGTAATGTAGCTATTGATCTCATCAATGTTTTGGATCTGATCACTTTATAATGATGCCTGACTATGCTGGGACAGCCACAGGTACTGGACCTGGAACATCTGGGATTGCTGTAGTGCTTAGAGCTGGGACATGTCCCTCTGACTTGCACCTGTAAATCTGAGTTCAAATTTGACTGTGATGAATTTTGATCGGTTTTAGCAGGATATATTATGAAATACACCAAATTTGGCTTTATGCTTAAGTGGAATAGACATTCTGGGGAGCAGATTCAAGGGAAAAGAAGTTTCCTGGATGATTCTCCTCGCTTTTTGTGACTTTCTGCAGTGCATGCTGTGCTCAGGGATGTCTGAATTGGCCACTAACTCAGTTCTGACTTCTGAGATTAGCTGGTACAAGCTTCAGGTTTCTCCCTCCAGTAGGATGGCTCACTCCACTCGCCATCTAGCTCTGGGAGGAACCACAGCTTGGTTTCTGCTCAAACCCTGTGCCGCCCCCCTGCGGGAGGCCTCGGGCGGTGTCTGCGCCTTCGGCGCTTTCCGAAAGTTGACTGCAAACTCAGCCCCAAAGTTGTCCGTAAAATGTACTCTCCAAGTTGACTGCAAATTCCAGGGAAATTGAAGTTATCCGCTACTCTTTATGATCACCTCCCAAGGTACCCGCAAATGAAGTGTCCGAGTTGGCCCCCTTTGGCCATAATAATGTTGCAAAATTGTTTTTACAGGCAACTTGAGGAAAATTCATGTAATTTACAGTCAACTTGGCCATAATCACACATTTGACACCCAACTTCAAGAACTAAGGCAAATGAAGATAACTCCAAAATCGGGCACCTTGGTACCTTCAGAATCAGGCAACTTCAGAGTTAATGATCAGGCAACTTCAGATTAGGCCAACTGGGAACTGGTCAACTTCCCAAGAGGGTGAACTTGAAATCAGGCAACTTCAGATTCAGTAACTTCAGATTCGGGCAACTTCAATCAACTCAGATTTGGTGAAGTTCGGCAGGGAGAAGTTCGGATCAACACCATCCAAAATTGCTGGCAGATCACCTGACGTGATGACGTTTCATTCTTCCTTCTTGCCTCCTTCCATGGCTGTCAGGTATCATTTTCGGTTGGCTTCTCTGCATCCACTCATTTGAAGCTCCAGACTCTTGATTCTTAGGGAAGGGCGCTGCATCCTGGTGTTTTGCTAGTGCTACTTACCAGCGAACTCTGTCGTTTTGACGTGAGAACCAAATTTCTCACGTCTGCTGTCATTCTCTCTCACTCAATACCGTCAGGTCGACCCATAATATTCGAATGGAACGTACATGGCGTGACGTTCGGAAAGACTCACTGGAACTTTTTCGTCAGATATTCACTCATCTGGACGATCTCGGGCTTCTCGACATGCAGAACGACATTCATCGAGTTGCTCTGTATATTGTATTTCAACCTCGAATCCAAGCTTCGCTTGAACGGACTCGACAATCATGGAATCTCCATGATATTCGCACAGAGCACCACAAGACACCAGTTTCCTTATACGAGCTCAGCAAGGTGACTGCTATCAATCGTGGTTACTGGGACAGTGATCCAGGCGATGATATCCAGACTGCATCACAACCTGGATATGGTAGAGATGCAGAGACCGAGTCTCTTCCGCCTCAGAACGAACTTACGTGACGACCCTAGTCATATCGACTACACTGAGTTTGCTTCTGCCGCAGAGGAACATCAAGCAGACATTTTTATCGATGATGATGACGAGATCATGGCAGGACGTGAGCTGCTGGAAGGGATGGACATTGACGAAGATGATGGTAATTGGGGCATTGATGTTTTTTGCCGCGCCGTATTACTCATGGAGAGACGGATGGGAATTATTCCTGATAGACCTGTTAGCATTGATAAATCAATTACATGCACACTATCCCTCTACAAAGTGATCGGTACAAGGAGTTATATGGCTAGTCAAAGATCCGGAGTCAATTTACAAAATGACGCCACAGTATGTCTGCATACATGACACGAATGGTCATGTGTGCGATGCGTCAAAATCAACCAATGTTGGTGATGACCATCGGCGGTCACAGAGCCGTGATTGAATGGGGGAAAGACACCTGAGATCATTCTTTGAGGCAAATGCGAGGAGATGTGGTGGCCAATGTCTTAAAAGGGAAGGCCACACTGGGTCAATGCCGAGCCGCCGAAGTTAAGTACCCTGAATCTCGACTATGAAAGTTCACTGCAAATTAAGCCCCGAAGTTGTCCATAATCTAAAATAGACCTCGAACTTGACCACAAACTTTAGGGAAATTAAAGTTATCCGCCACCTGTCATAATCACCTCCCAAGGTACCGGCAAATGAAATGTCCAAGTTGCCTGCTGAATCCTGCCAAGTTGACCACCTTTCAGCTCATATTTGACTGAAGTTGGGTGTCAAAAGCACTCAAAATGGACGAAGTTGTCCTCAAAAACAGTGGGATTTTGCAACACTATTATGGCCATAGCCCCCATATTGAGGCATGCAAACCTCGGGCAATTCCAAGTTGACCATCTTTCAGCTCGTATTTGACCGAAGTAGGGTGTCAAAAGCATTCAAAATGGATGAAGTTGACGTAAAAAACACTGGGATTTTGCGACGCTATCATTACGGCCATGGCATCACACGTTACCATTGGTTCTGTACAGTAATTGTCTTGAATCTGGGAGGACTGTCCAACCAATGATTCTCAAGCCAGATTGAATTTGGTTCAGATCCATGGCTTTTTTCGTCTCTTTTCCTGACTTTTCCATCTATTTTGTGACTTGACTTCCTAGCCAGTCAAGAGTTCATGATGCGACTCCAACAATTTATCCCCTTTTTGCACATTTTGTCTTATTCTAGAAAGGTATTGGAGTATTAAAGATTTGTAGGCTCGCAGACAGCGAGCTAGAATTGGATCTGACGTCATGCCTTGTCTTCAATGCAGCTGTCGGATGATTCAACTGGAATGCGACAGAAGCCGTTTGAATTCGCCATCTCAGCTGCGCGATTTGCGCAATACATTGCTCATAGCGCCTTCCATTCAACATGTCATGAGCGGTGAGTGCCTGTGCCAAATCTGTCAGACAAGCTCAACAATGCCGTTGGGTGCCGGAAATCTTTATGCACGTCTGGCCAATATTATGGACTCATATATCATTCCGCCCGCTGAAGATCAGCCAGTTCCAGCCCTAGGTAACTAAGTATTCATCTTTGTCAAATCTTTGTTTTCATAGGTAGCGGTCGGAGGACCCCTGATTACCCGGGCTAAGGTGGTATCCGTAGTCCGGGCAAATTTTTGAGATTTGAACTTGAGGTTGTCCCAGAATCCGGCAAATTCGAGGCCAGGATAGGAGATGTTGGATCGCGGATCCGGGCAAAATTTTCAGAACAATGACAGGTTAGATCCGAAGTCCGGGCACCGGATTTTTCTGATATTCTAATCCACATTTACGCTTTCCTTCTATCATTGCTAGAGTCATCAATAAAAATTACGGGTCCCGCAATGAATCAGCTCCAGGTCTTTGGGAGTTGCGGAAAGCTGTTGGATGAGCTATTCGTCTGGGAAGAGGAACTGAGAGGATGTGTCGCACAGCTAACAAAGAAAGTGAGTCTCAAAGAAGTTGAAGATAGTTAGAAAGAGGAGCAAACAATGTATATTAGCCCCAGAACCAAAAAAAGCCATATTTCATGACTTAGAAAAAAAAGGTTGGATCGTAAGTCCGGGCAAATTTTCGACCGATCTGAGGTAGGAGCCGGAGTCCGGGCAAATTTTTCGGAAAAGCCATTTTTTGGATACAACCTAGACCCGGATATTCAGGGGTCCTGCGGTCGGCCGATGAGGCACAGCCAGATTTAGTAAGCTTCTCGCACATTCGAGAACCAAGGTACTTATGTCAGATTCTAGACCGACCTCTTACGCTGCTTCATCGGTCCTTTTATGACAGCGTGAAATGCAACGACGACAACGATCCCTCTCCACCATCCTGGAAAAAATTCTACCGGGCATCCCTCGGTCAGTTTTGCTCTGCTGGTTTCAAAGCGCTGAAAATAGTTACACTGAACGAACGAATCCCTCCGGTCAGTCTCTCAAAAAGGAAATGACGATGAAGGTACAAGTGATCACGCCTAGGACATATCAATCAGCCTGCCTCGGCAAACCTGACTATGACGACTTGTGTGCAGTTTGGGCTTTTGGAGGGTCCAAGGGTATATAAGGTCGAAGAAAAGACTAATTTTCTTCAGAAACAAGCATCTTACTCATGTTCTCTACTACCTTCACCACTTTTGTCTTTGCACTCTTGGTACGGATCGTTGACTTGCATATCTTTTCCTCAAACTTATTATTGTCTCCAGACTATGCTGCTTAATCTGGCTCAAAAATAACCCGGTCAAAGTCATCCGGTTTGTGTCAGAATGCATCTAGTCCCTCAGAGCAAGCATCCCGGTGAAGAGAAGAACGGCGAAGATAGTATTGCGGGAGGTCAAAAGGGTAGGGTACGACACGCGTAACTACGGCTTTATGTACGAGATTCCGTGTGAAATAACTACGGTCAAATGATCCGGAGAAACCCAATGAAGCCCGAAGCTCGAGCTCGCTCTGAAACAAGGCAGGAATAATTATTCCTCCTGACACCCTCCTTCGAGCGAGAGCGTCTAGACAACCCAAATCTGGCTCCAGAGAAGATCCAACCCTCCTTCAAACCAATGCCTGAAAATGCACCACAACAATATCATCGCTGCGTTGATGAAAATATGAATCGGTCAAAATGCTCGGGGTGCACGTAAGTTGCCGACCAAAATGACACATTCACTGGAATGAGAAACGGGGATGTCGACGATCAATGAGAAAAGATGTCGGCACCAAGGGAAAGAATGTTGAAGTTTCCGAGTGGAATTAGAACCACCAGGCAAGGAAGAATGAATGTTCAGTCAAGACAGATGCTGAAATCAATGTCTGACTGGGTGAACAAGAATCGAGTTCCAATGACAGGAGCGATTCCAAAGGTTGAAGTTTCAGTCAAGACAGATATCGTAATCAATGTCTGACTGAGAAGGAAAAGAGAATCAAATTCCAGGGATGGGAATGATTCTGAGTGAAGGATGAATGACATCTCTGAAATGTGAAAGAGAGATGTCGTCCTGGAGAGTCTTCCGTGAAATGCGGCTTGTTGAGAAAGCACAGCGGTCACGAAAAGGAATGTGGTTGACATTGCAGAATGAACTGTCTGCAAGGATGTTGGCCATGAGGAATGGAAAGCAACTGTATCAGATGATTACAGCTGGCCAGGACATTTAAACTAAGGGAAAATTTTTCCCACATAGCCCCACATCAGTTCAGCTGATCAGGAACCTGTCAAAAACTGGCAGGTAAACTGCAAGGTGCGACCTAGGTACAGACTAGGTGCAACCAGAGGTGCACTGAACTCGGGTGCACCAGGTTTTGCCCCTGGTGTGATCGGGAGAAACTAGGAGTTTTCATAGACCAGTATCTTGGAAAACTTCCACTCATACTAGAACCATTCTCAAGGGCGACGCAATGAGGAAGAGTGTGAACTCCATGCATTGTTAGGACCGGGGTTCTCTCATAGAGGCTCTCTCATGCCGCTTCTTTGTTTTCAAAGATATGAATCAAATGAATTGGTACAAGAGCAGTGCGGCAAAACCAAACAAGCCATTCAAAAGGTAAATTATTACCCCATACACTGATGTAATGATTGGACACAGTAGGAATCGAAGGGTCGGAGTCAGTTTCTGTGAGCAGAATCACCTTCCTGTCAAAAGGAATGTGCTTGTCCGCTTCTACATAGTTCATCCAACCCTCCAGGAATTGTAGTTGACGCTGAATGGCGGATATGCCGCTAAAACTTGGTGGAATTCCATCAATTGGGAATATGCTCTGATATCTTCATCTTTGGGGAACAAGGTTTGCATTGCGTTGTACTCTGAGGATCTCCACTTCCAACCAATCATTCGCTGTCGACTATTTTGCAGGAGTCGGAGAAGGTCGTCAATGAACTTGGCTTTGACTCACCCAGTTCTGTTCGACTCTTTCTCCCATGCAGCTGCCATTGGGTACCATAATAAAGAAGCTCAGCTTAGTTCGATGGGCTGACAGGGACAAAAGCCTAACCACGGAAAACGAGGATCCCATTCTTGCACATAGCAAGAGGCATCAAGGGGGCCGTAATGTCCATTGGTTCATCATTGAGTAAGCCCAGGAAACATGGGAGCATCCTTCCGAGGTGGGAGGACACTTAAAGGATCCTTCTCTCCTGGATAGAATTGTGGAGTCGCAGAATTAGGGGACCAAGCTTTGCCCCAACTAATCTTGTTTTGAGAATCTCAAATTCGAAGAATCCTTCCTGAATATAGTCTGGAATTCGGCAAGGACAAGGATAGCATCGAGCCATCCAAGACAGGTACGTCATTGTATCCCACCATACAAGGAATCCAAGAAATCATAGGGGCATCTTGTGTTGGGGCTTGGAAATCAGAGGAATTGGCGTTAGACATCTTGACAGCGATCAACGTGAGTCAACTCTGCTGTTTTTCGAGGAATAGTGGTTGGAGGAAAAAGAGGGAGGGTAGAGGTTGAAGAAAAAGGGAGTTCAAAAATTCTCTTAAGTAATAATTAGTCCCATGCCCACTATCACATGTTTATGAGGTGCTACATCCTAAGATACTCCTTGCGAAGGTCCAGAGCATTTTTCAATGCATGCTCAGGCTCCCAAGAGTCGTCTTCAGGTCCGTAACCTTTCCATCATAAAAGGTATTGTTGTCAATTTCCTTTCTTCCTCCCAGACAACCGATGGCCCAAGATCGCCTCAACTTCATATTCTTCAGAGTGATTGTTGAGTTCAGGTCGTGCTGGTGGCAGAATGTCTCATTCACTGAATTCAATGGGTGAGGGATGTTAAGCTTTGAGGTGTTGAATGTTCAAGATCGAATGCATAGGGTAGTTGTCAGGCAACTGAATTCGGTAGACTGCTGGATTGATTTTTTCCATCACCTGGAAAGGACCAACAGCTCTTTGAACTAGTTTCTTTCCAGTACCCATGGTTTCCACTAGTTCCAGAGAGTGAGGGTTTACAAAGACGTAATCTCCCACTTTGAACTCTTTTAACGGCTTCTTTCCTTTATTATAGGCATGGACTTGCTGCTCCTGTGCTAAAGCGAGAGCCTCTCGAGCGCTGGCTCGATGAGTTTCAAGGGACTGAATGAAATCGACGCCTTCCTGACTAGGAAGGAAAGGTCGCATAACAGGATCTTCTTCCTTGTTGATAAATGTCACTGCCAGCGAAGGCCTATAACCCATAAGAAGGAAATCTGGTTGATAGCCAGTTGAACTGTGCACGCTGGAATTGTAGGTGTATGATAGACAGCTTAACCATCGAGACCAATCCAAACAATCTTGACCAACATACGCTCAGAGCATTTGTTCTAGCATGGCATTCAAGATTTCCGTTTGACCGTCTGTTTGCAGATGATGAGATGAAGATAAAGCCATGGTGGCACTGTATTGCATCACCACTGACTTCCAGAAAGCGCTGGTCCATCGAGTATCTCTATTGGTGATGATTCGATCAGGAAGACCAAATACATGTACCATTTGTTCTATGAAGAGTTTGGCGAAACCTTCTGTGGACAGTTCATTGAAGGTAGGAATGAACAATGTGTATTTAGAGAGTTTATCAACTATGATGAGAATTGCAGTGTATCGCTCTTTGCCGGATGGAGGGAGGCCAGTTATCAAATCTAAAGAGACAGTAGAGAAAGGGTGTTGAGGAATGTGAGCAGGCCTCAATCCTCCTCTGTTCGCTTGTCTGTCTACCTTAGTCTTCTGGCAAATGTCACAGGTCTGAGCATACTTTTCGGTGTCTCGACTGAGATGAGGCCAAAAATACAATTCTTGAAGGTGTTCGATAAGTTGCTTGGGGCCTCCATGCCCTCCTTCAAAAGGAGCGTTGTGAGTGAAATGAAGCACTCAAGAGACCATGTTTTGGGGAACACATAGCCGAGTATGCCAATTGGCATCCATGAAGAAGAGAAGCCCATTTTTGCCTCTTCAAAAATGTGAGGGTGTCAACAGGGTCTCAGTGGCAGAAGCCGTCTCCTTCCAAGTGGTCTGAAAAGTCCTGTCGTTGGCATAACCATGTACAAATTGTTGAATCATCTCAGGATCCAAAGTGACCAACAAATGAGGAGGTTCCACTTGGTCTTGCTCTTCATATCCTAGCAGGTAAGTCCAATGATCGTCATAGTGAGCAAGTGGTACTGAGTCTTCTGGGGTCACGCTAGATGATTCTCCAGGAAGATCTGAAGCTACGGCTCCCCTCTTCAAAAGGGTGGACTCCAAACCAATGGGGTAAATCCATTCGACATCTTCTCTGGGATCTTCGGTTCCTTCCATGTCTTGACTCCTCATGACCACTAAACCTTGGAAAGGTTCCAATAGCTCTTCCCACCAGAAGGCACTCTCATCTAACTCCTTTCTTCAGAATTTTGAAGAGAGAGGCTTCGCTATGAAAGAGTAAAAAGGAATGTACGAAGAGAAATAGACAAGCATTCCCAAGAACTTCTGCAAGTCCTTGACTGATTCGGGTCATGCCAGCGAAAGAATAGCATCCACTTCCTCTTTATGCATAGAGAAACCCAACCGTGACACCTTCTGTCCCAACAATAAAATGAAAGAAAACCCCACAAAACACTTTGACGGCAATAACGTGATTCCTGACTTCGAGATCGCTCTGAGCACCTTATCCAAATGGACCAAATGCTCATCTCAATTCTTCGAAGACACCACTATATCGTTGATGTAAACCAACGTAAACAGCCACAAGTAAGGAGATCGAACTCCCTGCATGACCTGTTGAAAGATGGACGGCCCATTCCTCAGCCTGAAAGGCATATGCTTGAACTGCCACAATCCCAAGTGGGAGCGAAAAGCCATCCTTTCCCGATGATCCTCTTTAATCTCAAGTTGTGTGAACCTGGCCAGAGCGTCAAAAGAAGACAATACTTGTGATCCAGACAATGCGTGTAGGATCTCTCCTTGTCTGGGGATTGGAAACTCATCGGCGATAGTTTCCACATTCAACTTCCTGTAGTCGATGCAAACTCTAGGTTTCCCATTGCGGTAAACTACCAAGCAAGGGAAACCCCAAGGACCGACCGACGGTTTGATCACCCCCTTCTTGAACCAAGACTTCATTTGCTTGTCAATAACTCTTCGCTTTTCAGGCGAGGTTGGGTACATGGGCAAAGAAATCGGTTGAGCTCCCTCCTTCAGGTTCACAGGTGCTTTGGTCGCTACATGCCCTAAACGTCTGTCGACTCTGAAAGCTGTTTCATTTCTGCATAGCACTTCTTCCAAGTGCTCTCGGTACTCTTCTGGTACGTACATCAGGTCCATAATTTACAAGCTTCAAGACATCAGTCTCGGTTGACTCCTCTTCTGGTAAAGAAGTGGTCTTGGGTCCCTATTCATGATCATCTTCGAATTGTCCTTGAGACGCTGTAGGCATGATTCCCAAACTCTGACCCAGATCCCAGTCCCCTAAGGTTCCCCAATCATGGTCTGGAGATGCTCCACCGATGCTATCATCTGGTGCAGCTCTGTTTCATCCTTAGGTTGATCTAGCTCAATAGACAGATCTATCAGATGGCCAACTAAGTCGCCAGCTCTGATGGACATCAGTCGAGACCCAGGATTTGCCATTGGAATAACCAGACTGTTGACATGCACCCAAGTCATGGGTGACATGCTGAAATCACTATTTTCACTACCAACAAGAAGCCTCTTGATGATCCAGTCTGAACGACCAGACCAATCAGAGCTCACTTCAATGTTGTGCATGGTACCACCGTTGATACAATAATTCTTAGTGGCATAAACAAGCGTAGGACCTTCCTCCTTCGCTACACGTCTTCCATCAGCTTTCTTCCTCCGTAAAACCTTTCATTTAACGAAAGATTTCTCCACTGGGAAAGCTTGACGAATTTCAAATCCAAGGTCGATACTGGCTGCCAAAGACGCAGGAATTGTCAAGACAGAATTACTGAAAGAGATATGATTCCTTCCGGAGGGAGTTTGATGTTGGCCAATAGCATAGGTCAAGGAGAAATCCTCTCCTAAGAGCAAAGGAGCCAGCATCCCTCGACAGACGTAAGCCTTGACCATGAAGATTACTAGGGAACCATCCCTCACTTCTACTTCTATGTCAAAGGTGGTATACCCCAACACTTTCACATTTCCAGTGAGCGAGAAAAGCTTCATTCCAAGACCCGCTTTTGGTGCAGGAAGCCCTTTCAACTCTTTGAAGAAATCTTCGGAGATGAGGGTAATGTCAGCTCCCGAGTCGAGTCTCCCTTTCACTTGCGTCTTCGCTTCATCAGACAGATGCACCTTCAAGTGGAAAGCCGACACTTCTAACGTGCCATAACCAGCAGGAGTTGAACATAACGGAGTTACTCTAACAACATGCGGTTTGTCGTCAGATTTCGTGCTGTGGCTTCTCCCTTTCCTCATTCGATCCTGTTTTCGCCAGATACGTCATGGCAGTTGGACCACTAAAGGTACTAGACGCTCTTTCAATTTCTTCTCTTGAGCTAACCTTCTTCTCATGTTGCGATGAAAAGGGTTATTCCCTTGTTGACCAGGAGTGGGAACTGCATGTCGAATGGTCAAGACTTCTCTTGCAACAGGAAGATTCACACCGATATAAGCAGAAGCTGAATGCATTGCCAAAAATGCGGAGTAGTACTCTTTAGTATCCAATTCTTGTACCGATTGCTCTACTTCCATTTGAATCATGTTGGCTTTGGTCAGAGCATCCCATTCTCCATACAACAGGCACCCTCAAGCATAATGGTATGAGCTGTCACAGACATAGCAATTCCCATGGGTTGGAGGCACAGCACTCTTCTTCTGATCCTGCTTCGGGAAGGTCTTCCCCTTGAATGTTCCTCCTTTTGGCCACAGAGTCTTTGAACGATCCTTCCTCCCTTGTGCCACATTAATGGAATGGGATTCGTCTGATTCATCGTCTTCTTCGTCTGATTCATCAACCAAGTTACGAGTCCCACCCATGGGAATCGTTTGTTGGAAGTGAGCGAAAAAGAGATATCTGCCATCAAAGTCCCCAAAGGGGTTAGTCACCTGACTCCTGGCTACATGGCCTTCGACCGCTTGTGTGCGTCTCTCTGTCACTTGGGTTTCCTTTGAGAAGTCAACTTGACGCCTTTCAGCCTCTATTGTCTCATTTTTTCATGCCTTGCAATGACTGGTCCGCCATGGGATGGTATTAATGTCATTTTTGCTGGAGACTTTGCACAACTACCACCAGTAGGGTATCACCCACTTTATAGCAGAAAAATTGGATGGTCAATTCATGCTCGAATGTCTCTGAGTGACCAAAAGCAGACTATGGGCAAAGCTTTATGGCACCAAGTCACTACTGTGGTTATTCTGTGCAAGAATATGCGACAACAGAACCAGAGCAAAGAGGATCAGAAACTTCGAGCTGCACTAGAGAATATGAGATATGGAGCTTGTACTCCTGATGACTTGGAATATCTATGCTCAAGAATTGCTGGTCATCGCCAAAATCAACCACATCTCTCTGATGCAAACTTGAGATATGTGTCTGTAATTACTGGTCGCAATGCTCAGCGAGACAAGCTGAATGATATGGCATATCAACGATTTGCAGATGAAGTTGGTCAACCAATTCATTTCTTCTACTCTCTAGACAGATGGGGTAATGAAGATGACCCAAGTGAAACTTCCAGAGCCAAACACAGACATTGAGGCAAAGCATCAAGTCAACCAGTGATGACTGAGAAAGTTGGAGAAATTCTCTGGACTGTTCAGCCACAGTGATATGCTAAATTCACATCTGAGACATAAGTCATGTCTCACAAGGATTTAGATGCTCTAGTTTTGCAAGGTAGTTCCTGGTTCCCAATATCAAATCATCTTTAATGGCACACAATCAGGTATGTTGATGTTGATAATGGATCCGAGTACTATATGAGGTTATGATAGATCAAAACTTCTGCAAATAGATAACACTGAAATGAATGGCTTCTCTGCTGTATAGAGCTGTTCTAGACATTGTTTTATGTAGCTAATGACTCATTGTTGATGTATTATTCTCAACTTGAGCTCTTAACTCCATGTCTAAACTCTAATAAATAATCTGCGCATTTTAGAGGGGAACTGACTCGGGGTGTGTTTTTTTTAAAGCTATCAACTTATGGACTTTATATACTTCTAGCTTAGTAATATTCATTTCCACGGCACTACCCAATCGCATTTCAATCTCTGCTAATTCCCAGCCTCAAATGAACAGCTGATATACTATAAACTCCGAAATTCTGCAGTTTAGACCTTGAAAATGCACTTGTGAAAACTTGGGACTCCTGTTTGACCTCTCATGTCTCTGCATTGACTCAGCATAATTCTCCGATGTCTATGCAGTGCCACATGGTCAGTAACAACATGAGAAACACATGTTTCAGTCATGTGTTCCAAATATGAAGTCTGTGCGACCGTCAGTTACTCTGCTGACCTGCAGGCTTTCCCATGGCTCCAAATGACTCGGAATGACTTCTGAGATCTGTGGTATTTGCTGGACCTTGATGCGAAGCCCTTGGTGCATTGAATGACACCAGGAATGACTCTAAATAGAGTAAACAAAGTCTGTATAGTTGTGGGAATGACATGTGACTCTTTTGATGCGAGCTTCTGGGACCGTTGTAGCAGGCTCTAGTAGTCAGATTTCGATGAAATGACATGTCTGAGAGAAGTATTTGAGGCATTGTTGGTGTTCTGTGTGTTGTATGCCATCCTGAGTGCTCCAAAATCGAAGATACTTGTATGATAAGCACTTGGTGTGCATCAACGGCATACTAAACATCTACCTGAAGTACTGCCATTGTGTATTGGCATGCCTGTCATGCTTAAACACAATGAAGCTACTGAGTTGAGTTTGACTAATGGCCAAGAAGCTCAAGTTGTTGGCTGGCAAAGTGTACAAGATTCACATAATCGTGAATATCTTGAAACATTATTTGTGAAGTTGATTAATCCACCAAAATCAGTGCAGTTTGAAGATCTTCCATTGAATGTTGTTCCTATTCCAAGAACCAGTGTAGCAGTCCCTGCTCGATTCCCAAATGGTGAAATAAGGAACATTGTTCACAGTCAAGTTCAAGCTATTCTCAACTTTGCAAAGACAGATTATAACAGTCAAGGATCCACAAGAGACAAAAATCCAGTAAACTTGAGTGCTTCACAAGATCATCAAAACTTTTATACTGCTCTCTCTAGAAGTTCCTCAAGTGCTGGGACAGTTATAATGCAATCTTTTGATGAGACAAAGATTACTTCTGGGATTTCAGGTGATCTGCGCCAGGAGCTTCGTGAATTAGAACTTCTGGATTGTATCACCAAAATGCGCTATGATGGTCTCCCTGACATTGTGACTGGAATTACACGAAATGAACTGATTCACAAATTTTGTCAAGTCCAAGGTCAATTTGTGCCTTCTACCATTCCAGACCAGTTAAGATGGAGTCCAAATATGCCTTTTATCATAGAGCCAAATGAAGTTGGATGGAAGATACTTGATAAATCTGGCTGTACAGCCAAAGCCAGTGCTAAAGCCACAAATTCTGAATTTATACCTGCTGCTGGCTCAACTCCATTGAAACGCTCAAGTGATGGACCACAGTTGAAACCTGGAAAACGTACAAGATTACTACAGTTTACTCCAGATCAGAATGGTCTAACTGGATTCATCTGGGATAGTATTCATCATAGCTGTCCATATGATGCATTTTTCTCAATTCTAGCAGATATCCGGCTTTATAATCCAGTTGTTTGGAGCAGGAACTTTCAAAATATCAATCCATATCTAAATAAACTTACCTCAGGATTCAATGAAGTTACCCTCACAAGACAAACCATGGAACAAGCTAGAGATGCCATACGTTTGCTATTTGAGACTGATCCTGTCTTATTTCATCAGGATCCTTGAGGAACAATGATTAATCATGTTGCTAGAGAACTTCTGCGCACTGAGAGCTCAATAGCTTCCAAGATCATCCATTGCACTCATTGTGGAGATATCACTACAAATGGTGGACTTAGTTTTCAAGTTAGTCTAGCCTCAACAAGTACAAGTATGAATACTAGACTGGCAATGATCAGAGCACAAAGGGAATCTCATACTCAATGTCCACAGTGTCAACAAAACTGTTCCATGACAAGATATTATCATGCTGCACCCAAACTACTAGTCTGTGAACTTGCAGGTCAGAATTTTGAACCAAGCAAAGTTGTTGATATACTGTGCCAAAACAATGTGAATGTCCGAATGTCTCTTCATGGAATTGTCTACCATGTCCATGGAAATCACTTTGTGTCAAGAATTATCACAAATGAAAGTGAAGTCTGGTATAATGATGGAATGATCAACCATGGACAATCAAGCTTGGAAGGTAAACTTGCTGAGTTTACTCCAAGACAACTTGTATCAGTGCCAGGTGGAACTGCTGTATTTGCAGTGTACACCCGACTTGGTTAGCTTTGGGGTCTAGTAGGTAGTTTTCACAACTTCTCTCTGGGTTTGCTCTTGAAACTTTCAAACCTGCTTTACAGTGGCAACTTTTCCCTGCATCTAGGTTTTTTCCCAAGTGGTTTTACCAGTCAGGTTTTAATGTCTCCCTGTGCAGCCCTTCAACCTATTTATTAATTTATACTCTCATGTATTGTATATATAGGATACTTATTCTACATATTTTTGTTCTGGAACTCAGATTATAAACTAATATTTCCATCCCTTTGTGTTGGTGGTGAAACAGTAATGATATGATCCTGGTGATGTTTGTGGGTTTGCTAACTTAGGGAGTAACCATTGGGGGACTCGTATCTGCTACCGGAACGGTTGGCCTCTATCCCACTGGTCCGTTTTATGATCTCCCTTGTCGGGAACTTCCTCGAGGTGACTTGGTTGGCAGAGCGATTATTGAATCGTCAAAAGGGCTTAGAAGAAGGGAGAGCTTCATTCTTAATCCCTTTATGGAGATCATTGGCGTCGCGATAATTCTTCCACACAGAGATTAGAGAATGTTTATGAAGCTCTGAATGGAGAAGCAATTGAAGAACAGACATTTGCTTCGTAGAATTGAGAAATTCACTCCAGGAGGGAGGAGCGGTACGTAGAATTCGACTAATCGCAGATGGACCATCCAGTTCAGAGTCGGAAAAGAGGAAATTGTACAACCATTCTTTCAGAATCAGATCTCCTCAAATTCTTTCGTGCACTCCTCAACCCACTCAGGGTTCAGGAAGAAGCCTCAAAGACCAAAGACCATTTCCATGATGTCAGCTGACATAGTTTCCTGTTGTGCTTCGGGAATGGCATTCCACCAAGCGAGTGTGGACCCAGTCCACTTCTGAGGTAGGATGTATCCCATTTGCTGGATGACTTTCCAACTGAGTTTGGATAAGTTGTTTATGGCGACGAAATACTCGATGGCAGTATCACCATTTCCATCCCAAGAGGGTACTTGGCTGGTGTTAACCTTGTTGTTGAGCTGCCATTCATCAAGTCGAGGGACATATGGATAATTTCCATTATTTCAAGGGTAATCTAGGTCTCTGGGATCACCTGGTCTGCCTAGTCCATCTGGGTCATCAGGGTCGCCTGGTCCATAGGAGGTCAGGGATCATTAGGACCGTTGGGCATGTTGTATGGAACCCAGGGGCCACCAGGGCCTCCTGGACCTCCAGGACCTCCTCTGCCTCCTCCTGGTGGTCCATTACCACCAGGCGTGCCTGGAGGACCTCTGTAGGGAGCACCATTAGGCACTGCTCCAGGAAATCCTCCATTAGGCAATCATGGATAGCAGGGGTAATCTCCTTGATCTTCTTCATCAGGAGGGTCTCCTCCCCCACCCAGGGCCCTGCCAGTAGTAACTTGTTGACGCATAGATTGATCCAGTAAGCTTCTACCAGCAATACTCACAGGAAAAGGTAGAACTCCTCAAGGTAAACCTTGTCCATTGTACGGGTATCGCTGGTGAGCTCGGCGGTATTGAGCGTTGTAAGCTTGTCCTGGTGGAGCTGAAATAAGTGTATCCGCCATTCGGCTGGGTCCTTTGTGCGGGATTTTAGAACCATCTGGTCAACTGTCTCTTACATTGCTAGGAGCATAGATAGACTTAGTGTACGCTTGTTGCTGCCTGATGGGCAGAGTGGCTCAAAACATCGATGAGATGGAAGGGGCATTGGTCTGTTAAGGTCGGAAAGTGGTAGCTTGTGGACATAGAGCCAGAGATCTTTCATCTCTGAAGTCAAAATGAATGCTTTTCATTACTTGTGAAGTAGGAGCCGTGGTAGTCAGTTTGAAATTGCTAACTGTTGGGTATAAATTCTTCGACTTGCGATAATAGACTTCATGCTGAGTCAGGTTATCGGTAGTGAGATCTAAAACCCGGTGCAATTGACCTTGAGGCATTTCAATACAATCAGTGGCAAATTTAGCGTATCGATCTCAGAGCAAGAGATGATTGATCTCATCTTTCCCAGTTTGAGCGCTGAATTCTTCCTGAACAGACTCGACAGACAATAATTCAACTTTACGATCCAGTATTATGAATTTATCTGGCGACGGAGCCATTAGCCATTGTAGATGCGAAACTAGATCTGTCATCCTGTCTCGTGCTTCCAAGACTCAGTTTTGAAGGGCGGTAATGTATCCTTTCATTTGCAGAAATTCGAGTGGAGACTCCAAGACTCCCAGCATACGGTAGTCTGGATCGAGTCTGAATGCTGCCTCATTTCTAGCAAAGAACATAGAGTTATAGGTCTCGAAGATCTGGGTCAAGGCACCTGTAGCTGTAGGATATACAGAAACATACAGCTGTGTACTATCTGCTTTATACTCTGGTTTTGTTCCAAGTCCACTATGTTACCTCCAGTACAGCATGTCTAGACCCTCTGTAACAGGCATAGGAGGGGGGGTCTGGGGGGAATGCCCCAGGTAGGTTAGGGTTAGGGTCAGGGTCATAACCATCATAGCTCATATTGCCTGGGGTCTGGGGGCGGCATTAGCCCCCAGGAGAGTACCAGAGCATATTCACCAGGGGTCTGGGGACAGTACTAGCCCCCAGGAAGGTTAGGGTTTGGGGAGGGGGGGTCTGGAGGGGAACGACCCAGGTAGAGTTAGGGTTAGGGTTAGGTTGTTTCAAGGTTAGGGAAGCAAACAAAGTTCAGCAGGGGTCCGGGAGCACAGCCCCTGGTTCTTGATTGGGGTTAGGGTTAGGGTCAGCAGTAATATAGAGATATAATACAGGAGTCCAAAGATAAGTAGCCCTCAGGAGTGCCAGAAAGTGTATTTATATAGTGCAGTTTAGCTTATATATTAGTCTTAATGTATGGTTTTATATCAGCCCCAATGGCAGAGTGGTTACAGTGTCAGGTCCTACAGCTGTGATTTCTGTATCAGGTTTCTACAGCTACAGCTGTGTAATTTTGTCTAAATATTACCACTACAGCTCCTCAAGGCAAGAAACACAAATGCCCAAACTCTCAGTTCTGCATAAGACAATCAGTATTGAACCTCCTTGTTGACACTGATGACGACCATGTGCTCTTCTTTGATGACAGATCCATCGCGGGGTTGCACATAGACTCGAGTGAGGATTTCCCACATCTTCAAGAGCATCTCAGCAGAGAAATAACCTCTTGTTTTTTCGGGAGGACCAGCAGGGTATTCAATAAATTTGAGGGGATCCTCAACACCCAGAACTTGCATCCAAGAATCATAGCACTTAGCTATAGATACCAAAAGAGGCTCACGCATAACTTTAATATGCTCCCTGATGCCTAAGAAAATAGGTGGATAATACAGAGGCCCCCCAAGTTGATAAACTGGAGCATCGGCATCGTTCAGATGGTATGACAAGACTGAATGATCCTGGATCAGGCTTTTGACCTCTTCTGTATCGCCTCTGGCATACAGAGGGTCTTCGGCATGCTGATTACTGATGGGAGCTATGGATTCCACCATGGACAGTTCCATCACTTGATGGGCTTGAATGTAGCGTTGACGGTTCACCAGAAAACCTAGTCCTAGAGACATCTGTAAATTCATGATGCTTTCCTGAGTCAATTCCTTTTTGAGTTGAGTAAGCAAGGGTGCCGAGGATTTGATGTGAGAGTCTCCCGATACAAAGGAGTAAGGGTTCTCGCAGCCAGAAGATCAGATAGTGCTCATAAGATTCTCCACACGACTGGGAATGATCGGTCTGAGCAAAACGATGTTCAAATGAGTTTTGTTGGGAGTAGCAGAGGATATTGTCCTAGAAGGAGTGCCTTGTACAGGGGATAAGGCCTGCTTCGAGTTTCCAACATGAGCTTCAGGCTTCTTCAAATTGCTTTGAGAGCTGATCTTAGCTTTTGCAGGTACATTATTCCCTTGCGTGTTTGACTTGGGTGTAATGTTCGATTTTAAGGAGGAGGCGTTAGATCCTGCTGCTGACTTGGGAGGATGTCTCAGCGGAGCAAGAGGTTGCTTCCCTTTGCCACTCGTCACCGTTGGGGCTAGCTGTTCAGCGAACTTGGCAGAAGCCGCTTGACTGGCGGTTCACACTGGGCAATTAGCTGGATTGGGACTTTTCTCAGGGTTCAGATTAAACGGTGTAGAGACGACTGGAGACAATGTAACTGAAGGGGATTCAGGATTGGCTGGTGGCTCCGATGGGGAAGACAAGTTGTTCGTCGAGGAAGGAGCCATGATGGGGGTTCCATCTAAGATGAAAATTTTGTTGCCCAGCTATTTATCTTTGCAATCTCAACGGAAAAGGGTATAGCTGAAAGGGTGCCTTAAACACCTCTACCTTGACTAAAGGTGAGCATCCAAGGACCTCTTCGACTACTGAAAATTCGAATTTCGCCAAACAGAAAAGAGCGACAAGCTCAGCCTCGATAGCACTTTACAGCCTGTCCTAGGGATGAATATGTGAAGGTCCTGACAATTCATTATGGTTGAATTGTTGGTCGCAAACGGAGGCAGATATAGAATTTGCAAAGAGGGGTCAGTCTACACGAGACCGCATGGCGGTTGAAACATCAGATAAGGGTTCGTTTTCTAATCGATGGAGACGATATCAGAGAGCACTAAAGTGCTGCTTTGTCCATCGAGCTCACTATGACTGTTGACGTTGAGAGACCAAACAGAGCTGGATAGCTCACGTGCTGTTTGGACATGTAGATGTCCATCAGCTTCGGTCGCTGAAGTGGTGATCCTAAGGTCGCTGAACCTCAGTGAAGAGGTCTCATCAACTCTTTAATGAGACCCTCACGGTGGGCTCCAATGTAAAGCGAGTGTTAAATAATCTCATAGAGTTGAGGAGATCACGTGATGTGATAATCAAATATATCTTGTAATGACCGTACGGCTTGTAACCCTTGACGGGGTCTCTCTGACGAGGAGAATCGAGGCAGAGAATGGATGCCCAGCCGTCATGAACGACTGATGAAGTGTCATGCTCGGGCAAGTGAGAGTTCAAGACAAAATATAATAATGATTAATAATACATCACGTGGTCACGAAACCCTTAAAAATATCCAAGTCCAAAGGAGAGGGTAAAGTCCAATCGCCGCCTCGCATTAACATTCAGTTGATTTTACAGATACTTGCACGAACGCTAGAGTGGCTCTTACTAAGTCCCCTTGTCCTCTAAGGGTGGGGCTATGCTTAAGTGTCTAGTTTGAAGTTGTCACATGCTCTGATTTTTAGTACAATGCAACAGAATGTGGCATAGAACCAACAGGACCAAATACAATCAAATCTGAGTCCGGGATGCTCATAGCTCCCGCTTTTCATGCTGGACTTGCTGAAGGATAGCTATTGGAGCTGGAAATGACATAAAAGGTCATCTTGCTGATTGACTCATATCTCATTGCACCATGATATACACCTGGTAAAGATATCAGAACTGTTGCCTTGTAATTATCTAAAAGTGTATTCACCATGGACCACAGTCCCAGTCCTTTGGCAACTGTCCTTGTCAAATGTTGCTTTCTTTGCATGACCTCCGCCCCCCTCCCCCCAGCTCAGCTTCTCGACTTCGAGGTCAAAGGCTTACTCATCAGTTCAGTCAGTTATTAATTTCCACGCATACAAGAAAGGGATTGTCTGATCGCTGATGGCAACAGTGGTGCATCCGAGGTTGCTCCGTTACCTACAGATACCCTCTCTTCTCCTTCGGAGAGTTCGGAGATGTATAATTGGAATAAACAAGTCGTCACATTTGTACAATGATCATAGGACGTTGGATGAAATCTAGACCCACATTCCCAAGGCAGCGAAGCTCAGTTAGATCACAAGAATCTTGATTCAAGAAGAAACGTAATGATAATTAAGCGCCCAAGACAATCCAGATAACAATTTAACACAAGACCAGTCCATTGAATCTTCACCATCCCTTGAAGCGGAGACAGTAGCCTGTAAACAGTCAGCAACAGCACATTGTACTTTGAATAAACTTTATAAACACTTTTTGGAGTGCAACAGAGGTCTGCGTAAGGATCCTTCCATTCAAAGAGGAACCTGCCAACAACGAGACCGAGGTTTTTCCAAGAATGATACCCTCGAGATGGGCACCGGCGCCGACGCTGACAGCTCCCGACACAAGCCAAACAATATTCTGGTGGAGAGCTCCGCCGGCAAGGACAGCTTTCTTTCCAGCAGGAGGAGTCAAAGTGCTAGCAACTTGGAAGATCCAAGCTATCGAGTTGTCGCGTCAGGAGGGAATGGTTGGCAGGAGGTCGGGCGACTTACTATCGGTAGAAGATCCGGAGATGGTGAAGTCTGCTGCAGCAGTGACTGCTCCGGTCCACTTGTAGAGTCCTGGAACAAGGACGAGACCCCCAATAGCACCTGTAAAACCTGAATGAGCGAGCAAATTCAAGTCACTTTGTGAAATTAACGCACCACTAGCAAGATTCGTGAAGTTGGGATTCACTCGACCTGTAGCGTCTGTAAAAGCGGTCCCCATATCACCAATAGCAACCGTGAGGGTCGATGGAGTCGGTGCAGCATACGAGGCAGCGAAAAGTTTTCCAGTGACTTGACCCGAGGTCGCGAACGTCCCGGTCGAGTCAAGGGTCAAGGAGAAGCCTGTCAGCGCAGAGGCCGCGATGGGGCTCACAGCAACGGCGCCGTCTAATGGTCATAAAGTCAGACCCGTGAAAGACAGAGGGAAGCAGCCAAAGCGCACTTATCACGGAAGGTGTTACAGTCGAAACACCCGTTTTGGAGAGAATGGCAAAGTTTCCTGCGGTGCGAAGGTTTACGGCGGCGGGTCCTATGGCCACAGCCGATGGAGCAGCATTGACCACAGTCTATAGACAACGATCAGTTCGAAATAAAGATATGCAAGTTAACGATCCGTACCAGGAGAGCAAAGACAAAAGTGGTGAAGGTAGTAGAGAACATGAGTAACATGCTTGTTTCTGAAGAAAAGTAGTCAGGCGACTTACTATCGGCAGAAGATCCGGAGATGGTGAAGTCTGCTGCAGTAGTGACTGCTCCGGTCCACTTGTACAGTCCTGGAACAAGGACGAGACCCCCAATAGCACCTGTAAAACCTGAGTGAGCGAGCAAATTCAAGTCACTTTGTGAAATTAACGCACCACTAGCAAGATTCGTGAAGTTGGGATTCACTCGGCCTGTAGCGTCTGTAAAAGCGGTCCCCATATCACCAATAACAACCGTGAGGGTCGATGGAGTCGGTGCAGCAAACGAGGCAGCGAAAAGTTTCCCAGTGACTTGACCCGAGGTCGCGAACGTCCCGGTCGAGTCAAGGGTCAAGGAGAAGCGTGTCAGAAACAAGCATCTTATTCATGTTCTCTACTACCTTCACCACTTTTGTCTTCGCTCTCCTAGTACGGATCGTTAACTTGGATATCTTTGTTTTGAACTGATCTTTGTCTACAGACTGTGGTCAATGCTGCTCCATCGGCTGTGGCCATAGGACCAGCCGCCGTTAACCTTCGCACCGCAGGAAACTCTGCCATTCTCGCCAAAACGGGTGTTTCGACTGTAACACCTTCCGTGATAAGTGCGCTTTGCCTTCTTCTCTCTGTCTTTCACAGGTCTGACCTTATGACCATTAGACGGCGCCGTCGCTGTGAGCCCCATCGCGGCCTCGGCGCTCAAGAAAAGTAGTCTTTTGTTCAACCTTATATACCTTTGAACCCTCCACCAAAAGCCCAAACTGTACACTTATAGTAGTGGTCATCGCCAAGTTGGAACCTGGCCCAGGCAGCCTGATTGGTATGTCATTCGTCAGTCACTTGTCTCTCCATCGTCATTACCTTTTTGAGAGACTGGCCGGAGGGATTCGTTCGTTCAGTGCAACTATTTTCAGCGCATTGAAACCAGCAGAGCAGAACTGACCGAGGGATACCAGACAGAATTTCATCCAAGACGGCAGAGAGGGATCGTCGTCGTTCCATTTCACGCTGTCAAACAAAGATCGATGAAGCCGCGCAAGGGGTCGGTCTAGAGTGCGACCTATTCTACCGACTCAGGGAACGTGTCATCCTGTGAGAAGTATGCTAAATTTGACTGTGCCTGACCGGAGCTAGCCCTGGAAAAAAAAGTAAAATAATATCGCTGCGTACTGCTGGAGATGGCTGAGCTTCAGAGGACAGAATAATATGTGAATCTATGATATCGGCCAGACGTTCATGAGGATTTTCTGACAAGCAAGACTTTGAAGGACAGATTTGGCGCTTGTCATGACAGGCCAAATGGAAGATGCTCCCAGGAGGCCCCATGTCCGATGAGCGTACTGATGATGTCCGGCTCTGAAGCGGCAGGCAAGAGGAGTCCCCGAACGGAGCAACCTCGGCTGCACCGCTGTTGCCATCAGTGATCAAATAATGCCTTTTTTGTACGCGCGGAAATTTAAATTAAATACTTGAGTCATGCCGGTACCGATATGACTGTTTCGTAATCTCTCAAATAAAAACTGGATTATTCGATTTTATCTTGGATAATACTTACGGAGAGTGAGGGGATTGGCGCTTGCGCCGTTAAGGATCGTTAAGGATACTAGTATTGTAGAGGCACAAAACAGACATCAAATCGGATAGCAGTAACCGAAGACACAGTGATGTGACAATTGACCCAGCTGCTATTTCGGCATCATCATTGACCGTCATGCCGAAGCGCGGTAGAAAATTTCTTTTCCCACATTCGCTCTCTCGTCAGTCGCTCGATTTCGGAAACACAATGCGCCAAAAGCCTGCACAACGGCCGGGTCTTCGATTTCACAATAGCTACGTCGTCGAGCTTGCTATCGGCATGCAGATTTCGTAGGTCTTTGTGCCACTTAATTTCTGTCCCAGATTAGCGGCGGGTCCAGGACCATAGGCTCATCGGATCGAGGTTGTTCGCAGGCTTGTGACGGAATGCTGGTCGAGCCACAGATTTCCTTCACGTCGCCACATTTTCCATCTCGTCGACGTCCTGGCATATTCTACAAATGCTGGATATTCCGCTAGATATCGTGCTCGTCGGACCTTCGGCTCCCAATTATCGGCGTCGGACATTCCTGGACAAGGAGTCGTGGGAACAAAGGCGGTTTGGTCTCCGCATAGATACTTCCTACACAATGTCGTTCAGTGGTGGACCAAGGCATTAATAAACCTACCTACCTACCTACCTACCTACCTGCCGTGGTATCCTTCTGTTCGATGTCGCCAGGTAAGTCTCATTCCTTCTACATCGTCACCATGAGCAATTATTGGGAATCTCTCTGAACTGCTTGAAGAGTTTTATATTGCATATACTGCCTGAACATTTTCCTTTGTCGTTTTTGTCTTGGTTGATGCTTCTGCTCATTTGCTTTTATCATAGTCGTCCTTCTTCGCCGGTCGCCTTTTGTCGCCGTTGTGCTCGACCTGGGACAGCTCCTGCTCAGCGACACGCGTTAACTTTTTGGTGCTTCTTTGTTCGTCATTTTGGTCGGTAAATCATCATCTCCCCCTTGCCATTCCAGCGCATGATTAAATTGTTTCATGCACCAGTCTCAGACCTCCGGGTCCGTGATGAGATATGTAAACCAAAACTTCAGTCTTCAATATGATGCTTTTTTGTCTTTTCTCTCTTCTTCTTGGGACAAGATAAATTGAAGAGTCAGGGTGAAGAAGCAGTTTTCTGCAAAATTTCTTCTCGACTCTTCGATTCTCGGTTTCCTTTTTGGGCCATATTAGCTTCATCAGTCATTACAGGTCCTTAGAATGGGTGTAGATACCTTAACAGGTCTACATAACTGTTGTTTTGTGGTGTTATCACACTCTTAAGTATGTCTTCAGTGATGATATGGATGAATTCTCTCAATAATCATCTTTGGTGGCACTCATTGATGTTCTGAAGCACCATTGAATCAGTCTCATCAATGTACACCATATAGGATTGACTTAGACCAGACTCTTTTGTGACTCTTTACCATCGCTTCAGGACTCTTCAGGACTCTTCAGTCTTTCTTCACAACTCTTCAGTTTTTCTTCATGACTCTTCAAATTTTCTTGATTTTCTTCAAGTGACTCTTCAGTCTGCTTCAATGTCGCTTCAGTACTCTTTAAGGGTCTTTTCAGTTCATTCCCATGCTTCTTGAATCATTGTTTGCACTTAGTCAGAAATTAGCCCATTGGGCCATTTTCTTGACATATCAAACCAAATGCATCAACAATGTCATTTTCTGTCCTGAATACAAGCTGACCATTGAATACAATGTAGTTCATAGTGTAAGCCAAATGGGCATCAGATCACTTCAGAACTGTTTCTGTGCTTCACTCATGGCTGGGCTCTTGCCTTTGAATCCCCCAGAGTCGGAGGCAGAGATAAATGAACTGGCATGGTGACTTGATCACTGCAATAGTTGGGGCTGTGCTTTGAGAGACCAAAGTAAGAAATAGTATGACCAAAGATGTTGAAAGAAGCCCTGCAAACAGAATTTCAGAAAGGTATACAGAATACAGACAATATGAAGGCTCACAAGCACCATAGAAGAGCAATGCGATGGTGGCAAACAAGCAGTAACATTTTTCCCGAGGTCACGTCATTGTGACCGTCACATCAAATTGTGTTCAACTGCTCATGAACACCACATCTAGTACCTCTATGGCTCAAATATAGAACATATCATGCTTCAGACATGTTCTGAATGTCTTCCCAGCTTCATCTTGAATTTCTTCCCAACTTTTCAATTGACTCTTCAGGACTCTTTCCTCGACTCTTCAATTCTCTTTGATTTTCTTCACACTCTTCAGTTGACTCTTTAAAAAACCCATGCCCCTTCTTCTTGACCTATTTTACCTCTAGCTTATGTGTCTCTTGGCGGCAGGTTACCATCATACAGGTGAAAGCCTCGACGTCATCCACCAAGATTCAACGGCCTCTCGTTTCACTGGTAAGTCATCACTTCGTACCTTTCCCTGCTCCTCCCAGCGCATGATTAAACCGTTTCATGCACCACTCTCAGACCTCCGGGTCCGTGATGAGATATGTAAACCAAAACTTCAGTCTTCAATACGATCTTTCTTTCTCTTGTCTTTTCTTCTTGACTTTGTTTGTTTTTACCTCTGACTTACCCATATTTTCAGCGATTCAAGCCACCCACAACTATCCAATCCAAATTTGACGCTCTCTACGAGTGCAGAGTTTCTTTCGATATTCTTATCTGTATGCTTTTCTTTTCGTCGCTGTTACCACGTAAGGATCTACTATGGCCGATAACCTCCGCTGTTTTCTTTTGTAGGTATCCCGCCTTTTGCCCCGTAGATACGTACCCGATTTGTAATGGATAAGCATCTTGAATCGGATCACATTGTCTACTCGGCTCTAGCTCGCCTCAAGACTTCCTTTCGCAGCGTTACAAACCATAATGCCCCGCAAATTCATACAGCCTTGACCCGAGCCCTAGGTCAGTCCAGCACAACTAAAATCCTTAATCCCATGCTGATGAGAGGGCTGAATAGATATCGATGTCCCAATCATCTCCGCTCCCATGGCCGGATTTGCGACACCCGAGCTGGCGGCGGCGGTAACCTCGGCGGGGGCTCTTGGATTATTGGGTGCTGGTAAATTGTGAATCCCTTGTGCCATAGGCTGGATAAATTACTTGACAGATGATCTCTCGTCTGAACATCTCATCAGCAAAGCCCGGCTCGTACGCCAGAAACTAGGCATACCGGAAGGGAATACTGTTCCACTTGGCAGAGGATTCATAGCGTGGGTGTTGGATATCACTGAAGCCACATCAGATCCACGCCTTCCAGCATACCTCGATGAGCGCCACAAAATAATCTGGCTAGCATTCGGGGACAACTTGGGCAAATATGTAAAGTTCGTCCGGGATTACGAAGCGGATCGCACACACAAGACGCTCGTGTTCGTCATGGTGGGGACTGTAGAACAAGCGGTGCAAGCTGCGGAGGAATGGAATGTCGATTTCATTGTTACTCAAGGTGCTTTTCCTTCCTCTGAAAGAGTATGAAGCTAATACGCCGAGAAGGCACAGAAGCCGGTGGACATGGAACTTCCACCGCTCCCCCACTCGTCTCTTTACTCCAAGCCATACTGATAGCTCTCCCGAATGGACCCCCTATCATCGCCGCCGGCGGGCTTGCCACAGGCGCTCAAATCGCCGGAGTCTTGACCATGGGCGCAGCTGGCGTCGTAATGGGGACCCGATTCCTCTTCACGCACGAATGCTCCTTGTCCCCAGGCAAAAAGTTGATGCTTCTCAAAGCGAATCTGGGATCAACAATTCGGCTGAGTGTAGCGTTTGATAAAACATATGAGTTATCAGGATGGCCTGACAAATACGATTCACGGGCAATATCGAATGATATTATACGGGACGCAGATGAAGGAGTGCATATTAAGGAGCGCCGGAGGAGGTTCAAGGAAGCATGTGCGGTTGAGGATGAGTCAAGACTCATTATCTGGGCTGGAGTCGGGGCTGGAATGACGAAAGAGATCAAAGGAGCGGCGGATGTTGTTCGCGAGCTTCACGAAGAGACAGTAAAGGCACTGGAAACAGTGCACAGTCTTCTGTAGACAGGATTCTGTAGCTATGCGGGAATGAGACTGCGCAATGTGGAATGAAGAGCATGCAATTTGAGCGGAAGTGGCTTTGAAAACCAGCATCAGATCGAGCTGGGAGGGGTACTGATATATCAGTGTGCAGAAAAACAGCGGGCTGGTTACCGGTACAGGTGCCTCACTACGACGTAGCCGCTGGCTGAGCTATATTCTGGGCTGTATGGGCGCATTTGGAGCAAACCTGCTTTTCATTTTGCAAAAATCCCATTAGCGAGGATCATCACATTCAAGAGTCTGTGAGACAATAGAGCTTGTAAAGTGGACACGATAGAGTTTCATGAGACGAGACAACAGGATGAACATGTAACTATTGCCTATACCTACAGTCACAATCACACTAGAACTTGCAACTCCCATTCCCTAGTTTCCAGGCTCCTTGTACTGAAGTACGACAAAGGTACAATCATCATGGGACTGGTCAGCAGAATCCTCAGAGACAACCTGAAGATAGTGTCAGTGTGATCCTCTTCATTGTTCCAACTTTTCCATTCCTCACCATCAATTGATAGAATTGGATGGGATAATCCGGTTCAGGGGCCTTGCGGATCTACCAGGAAATGTGAGAAGAGAGAGAATGTAAATGAACATCAACTCACACTAGAGGACCGACCATCTTGGAGGGAACATACTGGCCACCTCTGTTGTGGGAAATGGTGACGTGGAGAGTGGCCTCAAAGTCAAAGGGACCAAAAGACCAGTATTCCCTGTTGTTGAAGACGTCCTTCGAATGTACTCGGATGCCTCTTCCCTCAAATGTAGCAGAGGCCCCAACAGCTCCTCCACGGTAAACTTTGAATTCTGCATGCATACTCAGCATTGACGACCTTGAAGCATTATCAGACAACCACAGTTGAAAGAGAATAACTATACATACACCAGTGACAAAGCCCCGGTAGCCAGGATGAAGGTCAATTTGTGTGGCTGAAGACATATTGTGAGATAGAAGACTGGGATTTGGACATTTGGAACTTGGGAAACTGAGAAACTGGAATCCTAGTTGTACATCGCTTTATAGCAGTTGCCAGCGGCACGGTACCTCAATCTTAAGTCATCCCTTGCTCCCATGGAGTCTTGACCAGTGTTGATAGAGGCCAACCTTTGGTGGCAAATACGAGTCCCCCTTTTATCTATTTCTAAACATCCAACTTGGAGTGTGCTTCTCATTTAGCCTAAGACAGGATGTAAGATGTGAGGAGAACAAGGAATATAAACAACACTCAATCCCAAGACTCACACCACTCAAACCATAGAGGACCCAAAATCAATTAAATGATTATATAAACAAGCAGAACAACACGACACAAGTACAGATGGTGAGATTATAAACTAATAAAAAAATGAAAAGGTGAAAAGCTGCAACAGGGAGAAATTAAAACCTGACTGGTAAAACCACTAGGGAAAAACAACCAGCATAACAAAGGAGAAAGATGAAAACTAATTGATATTATAACACACCTTTGAAAGTGAAAGCTCCCGTTCCAACTGAAACTGGCCAGGCCGAATCCACCAACAGGCGGCACATGAACGGTTGTCGACAGACAACATTCCGCAAGGCCCCCAGAGACTACAGCAGCAAGACAAGGATAGCTTGCAGTAGTCTACTTTTCTTTGTTACCCCCGAGCCGTAGTTCAGTTATGATGGCACGTGTACTCACGTGAAGACCCAAGTAAATGCCCGCTACCTGATTCTTTAGGTACGGGTCTTATAGGGCCTACCCTCAAAACTCGTGTGAATCGCGGCGTGACCATATGGTGGCAGTGATATGCTTGGTGGTTGTGTTTGGAACGGTCTTCGAGTTTTTCTTACCCATTCTGCATTGACGTGCAAAGACAGGTGAAGCGTGGCATCATCTGGTTCGGGTGAGAATGAGAGAAAAGATCGAGTGAAATTTGAGATTTGCTAGGATTCCTTTTGCTCTCGCGCTCTGCTTGGTTTTCTTGTCATGCTCTGAAAGTTGTCACATCGCTGTACTGGTGGCTAGTTTTACGTGAGAAGGATTTTAACGTTCGGCGGAGCCTCGGTAGCGGGCCCTGCCGCTCGCCGGCCCTTCTGCGTATTCTAACCCTGTGTTACATCCTGTCAACGAACATATCTTGATGCGACTGAACAATGAATGGATGCAACAGAGCCTGTTGAACGACCATTTAAGCTGTACCGCTGGAAAGAGTAGAGCGGCGTGTCCATTTGATGCACCTGACCGACCGATGATGGCACTGGGAAAGGACGTCACAGGCACCTCATGTGATGTGAAGGATCACGGGAAATTTCCTTATCGGGCCTTTTTTTGAACTACGGTTTGATGGGCATGTATCAAATCAGACTCTATTAGCAATGACTTTATCTTGCTAACTAGGGTCTGGCTTGGGAGACTTAGCTTGCAGAGCCTCAGAAGCAAATAACAGTGAATAGGAGGAGGAATAAGCATCGCAAAGTACTAGCTGCGGGCATTGTCATCGTCAAAGGCAAGGTGCGCTGTGACATATGCCACGCATCCAACATCGTGTGACACTTTGAGGTCGGATGTTCGAAACCCGGTCGCCACCACAAGAATATCAGCACAACCGGGGTGCATGCAGCACAGATCCTCAATTGACCTAAAAGTGTATATTTGGAAAGATAGCTGTGAATTGGGGTCTCAGAAGAGGCCATCCTGGCTGATGGCTGGTTCAATAGAAAGAACATGTAACAACATTGGGGTCTCCGATGTGTAGGCCATCTATGTTGTGATATATATCATCTATAAATGACATTCAATGGTCAAGGTAGCCAGAAAATTTTCATTGCCTCAAATACATGCCTATCTAGCTACTTGGTAACGACAGACTGACCATTAATAGCTTCCTGTGTCATGACTTCATTCATGTCACAGTAAAGTCACCTTGGAGATACAGAACACTAATTGTATGGGACAGAATATAGTGTTCATATGACATGATGTTGCCATCAAAATCTCACTGAAGCGACCTTGTTTCGACTTTGCGAGATTCGACCGGCAGCTGGTCGAAATTGCCAAGTTTGTTCCGCTGCCCGATTCGACTTGACCCGTGTCAGATTCTGGGACGAGCAGAAATGAGCGTTTATAAGGAGAGGTGAGCTTGGTCTCATCCGCGTCGCTCTTCGCTGATGTTCATCATTACTTACATCCTCATGACAGATCCGACTTGAATTCATTCCCTCCATCATTCACGCAGAAGAAAATCAGTCACTGCTCTCCAAACTCTCAATCCTACGAAACAGAATGTAAAAAGATACTATGTTGGTTTACTTATTATTCTAACTACCGGCGGCGAAATAGGTAGCTAGCAACTGCTCAAGTGGCAGATACCGTGCTTAGCTATGGTCTCATTCTAGACACAGGCCGCACTTGATGTCCTGTGTCATGGGTACCGAACTCGATTTGTACATGTAATAAGTAGTCGCGGAATTTCTTGCCAACCAAGCCAATGATGAACAGAATTTGTGATATCTGAAATAACAGGTCGTTGCATTTGTGCGCATTGTTCTGTCGCTGTCGTGCACGAATGTGCAGCGATCATGTGAAATCAGATCAAATCTGAGATACACTTCTAAGATAGCGAAGCTCGGGTGAATCAAGAAAATCTGGATTCAAGAGGAAACATAGTAATCAAAATTCGACACCCAACATAATTCCACAAGACAATTTAACACGAGACTACTAGCTGTGACTAGCTACCTGGCCACCCCTAGGAAGCTGGCCATTCCCTTCTACAGTCCTTGTATCATATTGATTTACATTTGTAAGGGTTTCAGGGCGTAGAACAAGCTCATAGCTCGGTTCAGACCACTTTTGATGGATGTGTCATCATTTGTTCGTGAGCTACGGCTGTTGCGGTCGGCATTTTCGCGTCACGGCGTGACATTCTTGTTCCGTGTCACATCACGGTCGCTCAATGTGCCTCGTTCTCCCTCAGTTGTCCACCAAATCCCTCCAAACTGCATCCGCACCACATCGAGGATACCTGCCGCTATGATCCCTCATCTTCCCTCTCTCCGTCCACAAGAAGTCTGCTTATGCTAGAGCCGCGCATAATGGCCACCCCTGGGTTTCGAAAATCTGAGCAACTGGCATCAAACCGGTGGGTAAATTTGCTCTATATATTGATATCTCATATTTCTAGGCCATGTTATAATTTTCCTGACCATGCCATTCCGTCACCGCCTCCCAAGAGGTCAAACTGCTGAATTTTTGAGCCGACCAAAGCCAAATTTGTTTTGACCACTAAAGTTGCTCAGAGATGGAATGGTTTTCCCAGGTATATTCCTCTGGTGTTTACCCATCAAATCAGAGCTGAAATAGTCGCTATATTCCTTCTCAACATGGCCCTGCTGCATGCTTTGCATGTCAACCCTGAAAATTAGCTTCATCCTCATGAAATTGACTGTGTACATCTCTGTATTTTCTCATGAAATAAAGGTCTTATATGATATACAATATACATTGATATGTCCCTCAAGAACTAGAGCAGCGGCAGGGCGAACGCGCTCGTTGAACGCCCATTTTGGGTACCCGTACCCTGTCAAACCCCATTTGGGTCTCCCCAGGGGAAAATATCCATCACGCCATCAAAAGGCATGAAAATTCACAGGAAGGCACGCGATTTGACAGTAACATGTATGCCTTCAATTTGGATACACCCCAAAAGTACCCCGAGTATTTATCTGCCCATTGGAAGGCCAAAACCCTTAGGTGGCCAGCATCCCAGTAACATATAGTAGTCCATTGAATCTTCATCATCCATTTAAACGGAGACAGTAGCCTATAAACAGTCAGCAACAGCACATTCGACTTTGAATAAACGTTATAAGCACCTTTTGGAGTACAACAGAAGCTTGCGCAAGAATCCTTCCATTCAAAGAGGAACCTGTTAACAACGAGACCGAGGTTTTCCCAAGAATGATACCCTCGAGATGGGCGCCGGCGCCGACAGTGACAGCTCCCGATACAACCCAAAAGATATTCTTGTGGAGAGCTCCACCGGCAAGGACAGCTTTCTTTCCAGCAGCAAGACTCAAAGTGCTAGCGACTTGGAAGATCCAGGCTGTCGAGTTGTCAGCATGGAATAGTTGGCGAAAAGTCGGGTAACTTACTATCGGTAGAAGTTCCGGAAATGGTGAAGTCTGCTGCAGCAGTGACCGCTCCGGTCCACTTGTAGAGTCCTGGAACAAGGACGAGACCCCCAATAGCACCTGTAAAATCTGAGTGAGCGAGCAAATTCAAGTCACTCTGTGAAATTAACGTACCACTGGCAAGATTCGTGAAGTTGGGATTCACTCGGCCTGTACCGTCTGTAAAAGCGGTCCCCATATCACCAATAGCAATCGTGAGGGTCGATGGAGTCGGTGCAGCAAACGAAGCAGCGAAAAGTTTTCCAGTGACTTGACTCGAGGTCGCGAATGTCCCAGTTGAGTCCAAGGTCAAGGAGAAGCCAGTCAGCGCATTGGCCGCAATCGGGCTCACGCCAACCGGGCCGTCTAGTGGTCATGAAGTCAGATCTATGAAAGACCGAGAGAAGAAGCAAAGCGCACTTATCACGGACGGTGGGACAGTCGAAACACCGGTTTTGGCGAGAATCGCAAAGTTTCCTGCGGTGCGAAGGTTGATAGCGGCGGGTCCACTGGCTGCAGCAGACGGAGCAGCACTAATCACGGTCTGTAGACAATGATAAGCTGGAGGTACTGTAAAGACATGCAAAGATCCGTACCAGGAGAGCAAAGACAAAAGTGGTGAAGGCAGTAGAAAACATGAGTAAGATGCTTGTTTCTGAAGAAAAGTAGTCTTTTCGTTGACTTTTTATACCTTTGAACCCTCCACCAAAAGCCCAAACCGTATACTTGCACTCGTCATCGTCAGGTCGGCCGAGGCAGGCTGATTGGTATGTCGGTGGTGTGGTACTTGTGCCTTCATCGTCATTTCTGTTTTGAAGGACTGGACGGAGCGAATCGATCGTTCAGTGTAATGATTTTCAACGCATTGGAACCAGCAGAGCAGCACTTACCGAGGGATGCTTGCTAGAATTTCATCCAGGATAGTAGAGAGGGATCGTCGTCGTCGTCGTTCAATTTCACGCTGTCAGACAAGTCCAATTTTATGGTGTCCGACAACAGCGCAAGAGATGAAGAGGTGGTCTAGAGTCTGACATACTTTGGTTCGCGACGGACTCCAGAACATGTATGATCTTGTGAGAAGCATGCTAAACTTGACTGTACGTGATCGGCCGGCTAGCCCCGGAAACAATGTGGAATAGCTGGCTACCGCTGGAGATGGCCGAACTTCAGATGCCAGAGCAAGATATGCCAGGCCATCTATTGGCCAGCCATTTATTTCCGACAAGCAAGGGCCGATTTGGTGAGATTGTCTGTCAAATTTGGCACTCACTACTCATTGACATGTTGAATGAAGGACCCTATGAGCAAATATACTACGCAATTTGCGTGGCTCAGATGGCCTAACCAGACACTATTCAAAGCGCTCCTCTCGCATTCCAGCTGAAGAATTGCCAAACTGCTGGATTGAGGAGAGAGACGTGATGTAACGGTTCACTGTATGTTTTGGGTTGATGGCTCACTGGCAGTTGTTGAACCGGCTGAAATAGCTTACTTCCTTTACTTCTCCGGTGGTTTGATCCTGGAATAGGTTTTATTTTATGCGTGCAAATGCCTGAATATTGAAAAGACCTGACCACCGCCCATAGAAAGCGGGAATGAGCTAGGCTCGTAACCAGCCTCTCTACGGGGCAATTGGAGGCAAACCTCTCGTAGAGAGGCTGATCACGGCAACTGCCGTGGCAGGTTGCCTTTGACGTGATCGATATGACTCATGGCTGGCGCATGGGAATTTTCTGATGACACAATGATTCTGACACAATGTCATTTCACCTTGTAATGAAAGCTCAGCCAGCAGGTTTAGGGCAAGATACAGCATTGAGAAGCTCATCAGAAATCTACAGAGTACCCTATATTGACTCAATTACCCCTATGGCCTTGGATTGCATGACATACAGACTGCAAAAGTCTCAAATGGGCCCAGATTTCATATTACAGCGGGGTTCTTATCATAGTTGTCATGGTCTTCTTCGCCGGTCGCCTTTCGTCGCCGTCGTGCTCGACCTGGGACAGCTCCTGCTCAGCGACACGCGTCAACTTCTTGATGCTTCTTTGTTCGTCATTTTTGTCGGGAAGTCATCATCTCCTCCCTGCCATTCCAGCGCATGATTAAACATCAGCAAAATTGCAAATAACTTGTCATCTTTTTGCGCATTTCAGCTTGTAAAAAGCGCAGGATAATCAAAGCAGCCCATGAAGGGCAGGAAGGTTAATTCAAGGCCATGTATCGCCTCAGCAAGGGACGTGAGAGCTTTATAATGCCGATCGGCATCTGTGGGATGCGGGAAAGGGTCCTGATCGTCGTCGCCGTGGTCACACTCTCACGGCTGTCATGTCGTCAACTCGTGGCAACGAGCAGACCTGTTGTACAGAATCCACTCAAAACTATCTGGACAAGTACTAGGGAAATGAGCTACAGGCCACTTGACAAGCTGTGGGCAATATTCTTGCCATAGCCTAATTTTTTGCATTGTCTGCGGTGCTCCGCTTGTAGGGTTTTGGACATAAAAAGTGGCGTGTTTCAGCTGTTTACATATTTTACATATTTCAGCATATTTTTTGCGTGTTTTTACGCTTTTTTGCGTGTTTACAGGCCCAAAAAGGCGCAAAAAGTTATTTGTCATCTTGCTGATGAATCATTTCATGCACCACCCTCAGACCTCCGGGTCCGTGATGAGATATGTCAACCAAAACTTCAGTCTTCAATATGATCTTTCTTTCTCTTGTCTTTTCTTCTTGACTTTGTTTGTTTTTACCTCTGGCTTACCCATATTTTCAGCGATTCAAGCCACCCACAACTATCCAATCCAAATTTGACGCTCTCTACGAGTGCAGAGTTTCTTTCGATATTCTTATCTGTATGCTTTTCTTTTCGTCGCTGTTACCACGTAAGGATCTACTATGGCCGATAACCTCCGCTGTTTTCTTTTGTAGGTATCCCGCCTTTTGCCCCGTAGATACGTACCCGATTTGTAATGGATAAGCATCTTGAATCGGATCACATTGTCTACTCGGCTCTAGCTCGCCTCAAGACTTCCTTTCGCAGCGTTACAAACCATAATGTCCCGCAGAATTCATACAGCTTTGACCCGAGCCCTAGGTCAGTCCAGCACAACTAAGATCCTTAATCCCATGCTGATGAGAGGGCTGAACAGATATCGATGTCCCAATTATCTCCGCTCCCATGGCCGGGTTTGCGACACCCAAGCTGGCGGCGGCGGTGACCTCGGCGGGGGGTCTGGGATTATTGGGTGCTGGTAAATTGTGAATCCCTTGCGCCATAGGCTGGATAAATTACTTGACAGATGATCTCTCATCTGAACGTCTAATCAGCGAAGCCCGACTCGTACGTCAGAAACTAGGCGTACCGGAAGGGGATGCTGTTCCACTTGGCAGAGGATTCATAGCGTGGGTGTTGGATATCACTGAAGCCACATCAGATCCACGCCTTCCAGCATACCTCGATGAGCGCCACAGAATAATTTGGCTAGCATTCGGGGACAACTTGGGCAAATATGTAAAGTTCGTCCGGGATTACGAAGCGGATCGCACACACAAGACGCTCGTGTTCGTCATGGTGGGGACTGTAGAACAAGCAGTGCAAGCTGCGGAGGAATGGAATGCCGATTTCATTGTTGCTTAAGGTGCTTTTCCTTCCTCTGAAAGAGTATGAAGCTAATACACTGTAGCCCACTCGTCTCCTTACTCCAAGCCTTACTGACAGCTCTCCCGAATGGACCCCCTATCATCGCCGCCGGTGGGCTTGCCACAGGCGCTCAAATCGCCGGAGTCTTGACCATGGGCGCAGCTGGCGTCGTAATGGGGACCCGATTCCTCTTCACGCACGAATGCTCCCTGTCCCCAGTCAAAAAGTCGATGCTTCTCAAAGCGAATCTGGGATCAACAATTCGGAGTGTGGCGTTTGATAAAACATATGAGTTATCAGGATGGCCTGATAAATACGACTCCCGGGCGATATCGAATGATATTATACGGGACGCAGATGAAGGAGTGCATATTGAGGAGCTCCGAAGGAGGTTCAAGGAAGCAAGTGCGGTTGAGGACGAGTCAAGACTCATTGTCTGGGCTGGAATGACGAAAGAGATCAAAGGAGCGGCGGATATTGTTCGCGAGCTTCACGAAGAGACGGTAAAGGCGCTCGAATCAGGGCACAGTCTTCTGTAGACAGGATTTTGTAGCTATGTCACATTGAATGAGACGCGCGATATGAATGAAGAGCATGCAAGTCGAGCAAAAGTGGCTTCGAAAACCAGCATCAGATCGAGCTGGGAGTGGTACTTATAGACATATCAGTGTGCTGACAAACAGTGGGCTGGTTACTGGTACATGTGCCTCACTACGACGTAGCCGTCTGAGCTATGTTCTAGGCCGTATTGCGCGCATTTGGAGCAAACCTGCTTTTCATTTTGCAAAAATCCCATTAGCGAGGATCATCACATTCAAAAGTCAGCAGAGTTATGGTATACTCAAGAGTCTGTGAGACAATAGAGCTTGTAAAGTGGACATGGTAGAGTTTCATGGGAGGAGACAACAGGATAAACATGTAACTATTGCATATATCTACAGTCACAATCACACTTGAACCTGCAACTTGTCAAGACGAAATGTTGCGGGGCTCGAACTCGGACAAATAGATACAACGCTTAGCATAGCATTTGTTGTCACGAGCTCTTTTCTTCTAGTTTAAATACTCATCTTGTTTGCTCCTCGGCTCTTCCAGCGGCTCTAATCTTCACAGGTTTTGGGTCCCCGCGCTCTGCTCGACGCATTCTCCAGCGGTTATTTGCACATTTGCATTTTCAAGCGGTCTCGCAGATTTTTCTGTTTTATCCAGCGGCGGTTCTATCTCTTCGGAACCGAAAACACCACCACCAATTCCTTACCACCATTCATTCCCGAATTCCACTCATTCCTTTTATTCCTCCCACGTCACCCATTTCCCATGGCACCTTTTGATATCAATGCCGTGCTCAAAGGTTTTGACAAGACATGCTTCCTCACGCTGTCTCCAAAACCAAACTGGAGGATTTACCAGAAGGAGCTGAAGATGGCTCTGCTCCATGATCCTGAGCTCTGGAAAATCATCATCACCACCGACCCAGCCAAAAAGCCCACAGATTCCGACAAGCTTTTGGCCTGGAACCAACGTGACGAAACCGATGCCATGTCCGTCATTTGGCGAACCATTGGCGAGACGTCACTTCGTCACAAGGATTTGAAAGATGTGGAGACTGGGAGCGCTGCGTACAAGACGCTCATGGACCGGTTTGACAAAGATGTCAGATCTCATCGTTTCCAGGCTCGTCACCGATTCAATCATCCTGTCCACGACATCTCGCACCCAGTCGAAAACTTCATTTCATCCATCACAGAGGCTGCCGACGATCTTGCGGCCATCGACCGCGCCCCTTCCGCCACCGAGACCGTCGACATGATCATCATGAACCTCGACAAGTCATTTTCAGAAATCCAGACTTCTCTGACTCAGAACGCTCTTGTTCAGAGCAATCTCACAGTTGTCGATGTTCGTGCTGCTCTCATCGAGTGGGAGGAGTCCAAGAAGACACCGAAATCCAACGAAGCCATCGGCGTCACCTCTGATTCAGCCGACAATGATATCAACGAAGCTTCTGCTCTTCGCGCTGAGCTGAAAGCTCTGCAGGCTCGTTTCAAGCGTTCAGGTCGCAATTCGTCGTCACGTTCCGACGATTCCGAGCCAGAGGATGATTCAGCATTTTCGTGGCTGAATCCTCGATCCGACGGGTACTGTGACCGCTGCGGAAAGAAAGGTCATCACGCCCGCAGCTGTGTCTACGATATGCCGGCCAAGGTGAAGGATAAGATTTTGGGCAAGGCGAAGAGGGAGAAAGCTCATGTTTCCGATAATGCGAGATTCTCATCTGGGGAGCGAGCGAGCAATGCTCGTCATCGAGTTGCGGACTCAGATGACGAGACTGTCGAGAGCGGAAATGACAGTGACCGCTCGTTGGGTCCTGGTCCTTCACGTTCGCATTCGCAGAAGGTCTATGTTTCACGTGCCATGATGGATCGAATTCAGCTCTAGGTTGAACAAATTCAGTGGGAGTCTTTTTCATTCAACTTTGTCTGTCTTCGAGCTCTCCTTACATAGTGGGAGTGTCAAGACGAAATGTTGCGGGGCTCGAACTCGGACAAATAGATACAACGCTTAGCATAGCATTTGTTGTCACGAGCTCTTTTCTTCTAGTTTAAATACTCATCTTGTTTGCTCCTCGGCTCTTCCAGCGGCTCTAATCTTCACACAACTCCCATTCCCTAGTTTCCGGGCTCCTTGTACTGAAGTACGACAAAGGTACAATCATCATGGGACTGGTCAGCAGAATCCTCAGAGACAACCTGAAGATAGTGTCAGTGTGATCTCCTTCATTGTTCCAACTTTTCTATTCCTCACCGTCGATTGATAGAACTGGATGGGATAATCTGGTTCAGGAGCCTTGCGGATCTAGAAGGAAATGTGAGGAGAGAGAGAAATTAAATGAACATCAACTCACACTAAGGGGACCAACCATCTTGGAAGGAACATACTGACCACCACCTCTGTTGTGGCTGATGGTGACCTGGAGAGTGGCCTGGAAGTTAAAGGGACCGAAAGACCAGTATTCCCTGTTGTTGAAGACGTCCTTCAAATGTACTCGGACACCTTGCCCCTCAAATGTAGCAGAGGCTCCGACGGCACCTGCACGGTAAACTTTGAATTCCGCACGCTGAGCATGCTGGGCATTAACAACCTTGAAGCATTATCAGTCAACTGCAGTTGAGAGAGAATCAGCATACATACGCCAGTGACAAAACCCCGATAGCCAGGATGAAGGTCAATGCTTATGACTGAAGACATATTGCGAGATAAAAGACTGGGATTTGGATAATTGAAGATTTGGAACTTGAAGAACTGAATCCTGGTTGTACATCGCTTTATAGCAATTTCCAGTGGCATGGTACCACAATCTTAGCTCATCCCCTGCTCGCATGGAGTTCTGATGTTTGAAGGGAGGAATGTACCTAGTAACGCTGGCCTGTTTGATTAAGGAAAAGAACAATCCCGAGAAATCATGACGTTTTGATACAAAGAGAGGATATGTACCCAGTAACGCCGTACTGTTACGCCGCTGTCCGGAATTTTGATGTGTTGATTAGGGACAAAGACAATCCCGGGGAATCCTGATGTTTTGATTTGTTGACATAAAACCGTACTAAGACCAAAGTCTCATTCAATTTGGTATCATGAGATAGGATTAGGAGGTCCCACCAGGGTGCACATCCTAAAAGCATAAGATTCTTGTCAGTCAGAGCTATGAATATGGCAAGAGCACGTGCCGCTGGGGGTTCTTGGCAGCTGGAACAGAAGAGGACACTGGAATTTCCGACTTTTCCTTTGAGGAGATTCGTGCATGACATCCGGTAGTAACTTCATCCCTATATGCCAACATGAAGAAAGTCGGAAGTTCGAGCAATACTAGCACTATGAAGGCTCTGAGCTTTTACTCTCAAGGTGTACTAAAATTGAAAATCCCAACTTGATGTTCTGGTACCATTCTGGTACCATGAGATAGGACTAAGGAGTCCCACCATGGTAAACATCCTAGAAGCACGACATTGTTGTCAGTCAGTCAAGCTATGGATATGACATATGACGAGAGCATGTACGACTAGGAGTTTTGTGCCACCCGACACCTGGAACAGAAAGAGGACAGAATTTCCGACTTTCCTTATGTTGGCATATAGGAACCAGTGGGATATAGACCGTCCTTCAGCTCGGAGAGTCCTCATGTTGTTTGGGTTGGTTTGGCTCTCTATATCAAGGACTGATTCAAACATCAATGGTATGGAGTATGCAGCCCGATGGTACCGGAGCATCATGTTGGGATTTTCAATTTTAGTACACCTTGAGAGTGAAAGTTCAGAGCATTCATAGTGCCGGTATCGCTCAAATTTCCAACTTTCTTCAGGTTAGCATATAGCAAAGAAGCTACTACCGGACGTCATACATGAATATCTCGAAAGGAAAAGTTGAAAATTCTGTCTTCTTCTGTTCCAGCTGTCAGCTGGCACAGAACCCCCAGTCGTATGTGCTCTTGTCATCATACCTCTGACTGACAAGAATGTCATGCTTCTAGGATGTGCACCGTGGTGGGACTTAATTCCATCTCATGATACTAAATCGAATGAAACTGGGGTCTTAGTACGTTTCTATGTCAACAAATCAAAACATCACGACTCCCCGGGACTGTCTTTGTCCCTAATCAATAGATCAGAATCCTGGACACTGGCGTCACAGTGCGGCGTTACTGGGTACATATCCTTCCTTTGTATTAAAATGTCATGATTTCTCGGGTTTGTTCTTTTCCCTAGTCAAACAGGGCGGCGTTACTAGGGACATTCCTCCCTTCAAACATCAAGACTCCATGAGGCCAGAGGATGAGTGAATATCATGGTACCGTGCCACTAGCCACTGCTATAAAGTGACACACATCCAGGATTTCAGTTTCTCAGTTTCTCAAGTTTCAAATTTTCAAGTATCCAAATCCCAGTCTTCTATCTCACAATATGTCTTCAGTCATAAGCATTGACCTTCATCCTGGCTATCGGGGTTTTGTCACTGGCGTATGTATGCTGATTCTCTCTCAACTGCAGTTGACTGATAATGCTTCAAGGTTGTTAATGCCCAGTATGCTCAGCGTGCGGAATTCAAAGTTTACCGTGCAGGTGCCGTTGGAGCCTCTGCTACATTTGAGGGGCAAGGTGTCCGAGTACATTTGAAGGATGTCTTCAACAACAGGGAATACTGGTCTTTCGGTCCCTTTAACTTCCAGGCCACTCTCCAGGTCACCATCAGCCACCACAGAGGTGGTCAGTATGTTCCTTCCAAGATGGTTGGTCCCCTTAGTGTGAGTTGATGTTCATTTACTCTCTCTCTCTCTTCTCACATTTCCTTCTAGATCCGCAAGGCTCCTGAACCAGATTATCCCATCCAGTTCTATCAATCAACGGTGAGAAATAAAGAAGTTGAAAAAATGAAAGAGATCACACTGACACTATCTTCAGGTTGTCTCTGAGGATTCTGCTGACCAGTCCCATGATGATTGTACCTTTGTCGTACTTCAGTACAAGGAGCCCGGAAACTAGGGAATGGGAGTTGCAGGTTCTAGTGTGATTGCGACTGTAGGTATAGGTGATAGTTACATGTTCTCCTGTTGTCTTGTCCCATGAAACTCTACTATGTCCACCTTACAAGCTCTATTGTCTCACAGACTCCTGAGTATACAATAACTCTGCTGAATTGAATGTAATGATCCTCGCTAATGGGATTTTTGCAAAATCACAGACTCAAAGGCAGATTCCCATTCAAGTCCTGACAATGATGATGAAATGTGTCCTGAATCCAGAAGACAGAGGGTAGAAGCAAGAGCTTGTCCATCTGCTCCATATTTGCCCACTCATCTCTTTGTGTGTCCTCAGTCTTTGCTTCAGACACAGCCTCACCACCCAAAGTATTGATCAATGGTGCGGTTGGTGCTGAACCATCAAGATGGGCCCTATTTGTGGTGGCATGGTTGAGTATGCTGGAAAATAAAAGTGGCCTGGCAAGCGGTACATATTCGTGGGCAATGGACTGTGTTAATAGCAAGATTGTAACGAATTAACCAAACATTGGAGACAACATCTGTATAACTGGACACTGAAGTAGGTGGGATGGTGGGATGAGCAGACATGGGAGTGAAAAACTTGAACGAAAGTCAGGACCAGAATACTTGTAGACTTGTAAATGAATAACTTGTGTTGATTGAAGGTGTGAAATGAGTCAGCAGCACAAAACAAGAGACAATCTGAGAGGGAAGGAAGAGGGAGATGGGCAGGGAGATGGTGGTTTATATAGTATTCTAGTGATGTAGCTATTGATCTCATCAAATGTTTTGGATCTGATCGCTTTATAATGATACTTGACTATGCTGGGACAGCCACAGGTACTGGACCTGAAATGTGTGGGATTGCTGTAGTGCTTAGAGCTAGGACATGTCCCTCTGACTTGTACCTGTAAATCTGAGTTCAAATTTGACTGTGATGAATTTTTATCGGTTTTAGCAGGATATATTATGAAATACACCAAATTTGGCTTTATGCTCGATTGGAATAGACATTCTGGGGAGCAGATTTATGGCAGACATAGTGTGCAATAATTCACAGTGTGATACCTTTGGAATTCTACTCAAAAACACGTTAGGTTGCCCGGAAATAGAGCAAAAAAACGCAAACTTGGAAATTGTGCATGAAAAAACGTGAACTTCATTTTGAGTGCCCGAAAAACACAACCTACAATTTCCTCTAACATAAATACATCAACTGAGGTATTCTTCAAATACAGCAAGATGCATCAGAACCATAAATATGGTATCTGAACGATGTGATGCAGAAATGCGGCAATTTGTGGTCACATCAAAGTCAGCTAGGCTTTAGAGGCTTCCCTAGTGTCATACTTTTCCAAAGGCCTTGTAATGTGCTATCTTCATAAAATAAGAAAAGCACAAGGACAAAAACTGGATCATAGTTGTCTTAGCCATTTCCTCAGCGACTTTGATGGTATGATAATGAGCCATGCAAACCGGGCGACGGGGTAGGCGTGTTTGTGGGCCGGTTGCCCCTGTCACCCCTGGGTCATCTGGACTAGGCCTCCACATCTGAACACTCAGCTCAGTGTAATCTAGCGACTGTCTATCACAGTGGATCCTGGGCGGGCCTCAATTAGCTTGCTTTCAGTGTATAAAAGGCAGTAGAAATACAGTGGTAAAATATGCAGTATACTGACCTTTCCTAGGGAAGAGCTGATCGATCAGAGTATCAGACACCTGGTTAACACTCTGTTTTTTTTAAAGACTCTGTCAGATCACTACAAGCCCACAAGTTTCACTGGCATGACACCATCCTCGAGTCTTTGGAATATTCAACAGTCTTCAAGCTGCGATGAGTCAAGCCTTGCCATTCTACATGATTCAGATGAGATTGACAGGTTATAATGTTCAAGAAACTAGAGTGACAACTTCCTAGTACATTGGGCTTGATATTAGTGACACATATGAAGTCATAGGGTTCAACCAGGTGAGCCCAAAAGCATACTGAATAATAGCCGTTAAACGAGGCATATTGCCCGGCAACTCGGGCTGCTAGTTGAAATATCTCCAAGTCTCTCCTTGGCAGAAAATAGAGTTTTCACATTGCATAGATCATGATCGGAAAGTTTCCGTTTTTTCGGATCAACCCGAACCTCTCGTATTTCTATTCCACTAGCAGTTATCACATTTATCATGCTGTTCAAGGTGACATATTTTGATGAATCAAAAGTTGCCACTTTTTGTGTTGATTCACCAGATATCAAAAATAATACCATCGTCTGATCCTCCTGCTTTCTGTGGAACTCAACATAGCATTTTCTCGAGGTTACCCATCTATCCTTGCAATTTTGTGGACACTGTTCATAACTTCATGTTTTCTCTCCGAACCTCTTGCATTTTTTGTGTTTTTTCCAAAGGTATCATATTCCCAAGGATTTTGATTTATTGCACACTATAACACCCATACAGATTCAAGGGAAAAGAAGTTTCCTGGATGATTCTCATTGCTTTTCATGACTTGTATGCTGTGCTCAGAGATGTCTGAATTGGCCACCAACTCAGTTCTGAGATTAGCTGGTACAAGCTTCAGGTTCCTCCCCCTGGTAGGATGGCTCGCTCCACTCACCATCTACCTCTGGGAGGAACCACAGCTTGTTTTCTGCCCAAACCCTGTGCCACCACCCTACGGGAGGCCTCGGGGCGGTGTCTGCGCCTTCGGCGCTTAAAATGATTTGTCAAGCTCCACCATCGAGAAATATAGATGTTATGCGTTACAGTTGGCAATTTTAGCAACTTTTGAGGCCGGCATTACGCGTTACGGTTGGTTCTGTACAGACCAGTACAGTAATTGTCTTGAATCTGGGAGGACTGTCCAACCAATGATTCTCAAGCCAGATTGAATTTGGTTCAGATCCATGGCTTTTTTCGTCTCTTTTCCTGACTTTTCCATCTATTTTGTGACTTGACTTCCAAGCCAGTCAAGAGTCATGATGCAACGACTCTAACAATTTATCACTTTTTTATACATTTTGTCTTATTCTAGAAAGGTATTGTGTTAAAGATTTGTAGGCTTGTAGACAGCGAGCCAGAATTGGATCTGACGTCATGCCTTGTCTTCAATCCAGCAGTTGGGTGATTCAGCTGGAATGTGACAGAAGCCGTTTGAATTCGTCATCTCAGCTGCGCGATTTGTGCAGTACATTGCTCATGGCGCCTTCCATTCGACATGTCATGACCAGTGAGTGCCTGTGCCAAATCTGTCAGACAAGCTCAACAAATCAGCCTTTGGGTGCGGGAAATCTTTATGCACGTCTGGCCAATATTATAGACTCATATATCATTCCGCCCGCTGAAGATCAGCCAGTTCCAGCTGTAGGTAACCAAGTATTCATCTTTGTCAAATCTTTGTTTTCGTAGGTAGCGGTCGGCCGATCAGGCACAGCCAGATTTAGCAAGCTTCTCGCACATTCGAGAACCAAGGTACTTATGTGACCTCTTACGCTGCTTCATCGGTCTTTTTATGACAGCGTGAAATGCAACGACGACAACGATCCCTCTCCACCATCCTGGATGAAATTCTACCTGGCATCCCTTGGTCAGTTTTTCTCTGCTAGTTTCAAAGCGCTGAAAATAGTTACACTGAACGAATGAATCCCTCCGGTCAGTCTCTCAAAAAGGAAATGACGATGAAGGTACAAGTGATCACGCCTAGGACATATCAATCAGCCTGCCTCGGCAAACTGACTATGACGACTTGGTGTACAGTTTGGGCTTTTGGAGGGTCCAAGGGTATATAAGGTCGAAGAAAAGACTAGTTTCTTCAGAAACAAGCACCTTATTCATGTTCTCTACTACCTTCACCACTTTTGTCTTTGCTCTCTTGGTACGGATCGTTAACTTGCATATCTTTTCCTCAAACTTATTGTTGTCTCCAGACTGTGGTCAGTGCCGCTCCGTCTGCTGTAGCCATAGGACCCGCCGCGGTCAATCTTCGCACCGCAGGGAACTTTGCCATTCTCTCCCAAACTGGTGTTTCGACTGTACCACCGTCTGTGATAAGTGCGGCTTGTTTTCCTTCTTGCTTCTTCGCATTTCTAACTACTTACATCAGATGGCGCGATTGCGGTCAGCCCCATCGCAGCAAATGCATTGACTGGCTTCTCCTTGACCTTGGACTCGAGCGGGACGTTCGCCACCTCAGGTCAAGTCACTGGGAAGCTTTTTGCTGCCTCGTTTGCTGCACCGACTCCAGCGACCCTCACGGTTGCTATTGGCGACCTGGGGACCGCTTTTACAGACGCGACAGGTCGAGCAAGCCCAAATTTCACAAACCTTGCCAGTGGTACGTTGAATTTGAAACTGCGACTTGATTATTTCAGTGGTGACTCATGTGTGAATGTTTACAGGCGCTATTGGCGGCCTCGTCCTTGTGCCAGGACTCTACAAGTGGACTGGGGCAGTCACTGCTGCAGCCGATTTTACCATCTCCGGATCTTCTACCGATAGTGAGTTACGCGACTTGTTGCCAAGTATTCTGTAATAACACGAGAACTCGATAGCCTGGATTTTCCAAGTCGCCAGCACGGTGAATATCGCTGCTGGAAAGAAAGCTGTCCTGGTTGGTGGAGCTCTGCACCAGAATATCGTTTGGGTTGTATCGGGAGCCGTCACTGTCAGCGGCGGCGCCCATCTCGAGGGTATCATTCTTGGAAAAACTTCGGTATCGTTGTTGACAGGTGCTTCTTTGAACGGAAGGATCCTTGCGCAGACTTTTGTTGCGCTCCAAAAGGTCTTTTTGAAGTTTATTCAAAGTCGAATGTGCTCTTGCTGACTGTTTACAGGCTACTGTCTCCGCTTGAATGGACGATAAGGACTCTTAAATGGACTACTTAGTCTCGGGGCAAATTGTACTGTAATTTGGAATTGTCTTGGGCGTCGAATTTTGATCATGTTTTCTCTTGAATCCAGAATCATTTGATCTACTACCTGAGCTTCGCTGCCTTACAAATGTGGGTCCCAGATTTTGTCTGATCTCGTCTGATCGTTGCAGATTTGTGCATGACAATGCTAGGATAATGGCATAAGCTGCACGGGAAAACAGAAACCTAGTCGTTTCGGAAGGGGAAAGTAGGAACCTGTTCATATCCACCTTGTGCCCAACCTTGTCAACCAACAGCTCTGTGGTCCGTTTTCACCATGCTCGTCGCGACCCGGGAAGGAATAGACAAGCAGCCATGACGAGAACAAATTGAGAAGCTGACATGACGGGAAAGAATAACGAAGCAGACGTGGCGGAAAGCATCAAGCCAGCAAAGTGCATACAAATTCGCACTGTTGAATATCTTTTTGCTGACCAGAACAAGCAGGAGCCTAAGCTCGTAACCAGCTTCTCTACGGGGCAAGAGGAAAACCTCTATCGAGGTTCCTCATACTGTAGAGGGTCGGTCACCAGACTATTTTTTCTTTCACCAGAACTGTCACAACCTCCTGCATGCTCGTCACGATCGGACGCTAGACGAGAACAATCATTCAGCTGTATTTCCCAAACCGCGAAAAGCTGAAAGATTCACCCAAGTATCTACGAACCAGACATGGTCCAGCTCCTACAATAGTCTGTCCCGGATTCCGATTATACGTAATTAAACTATTGCGATAAGTCTGCTCCCTCCAGCCCCAGTCCACGCAAAGTCCTCATCAAGCACAACTAGGCGCTACCACCCCCTGACGCATTTATACGAATCGGCACAGCATTCGTACGCTGAGTTTGAATCGCCCCTTCGGATTAGCGAGGTTGGTGCCGACAATAGTGAATCAAAGGTCGAAGGGTTGCGGACTGGAATAGTCGCCGAGTCTGTGAGAATGACAGTCGCAGTGGTAGTAGTACTCGCATCGTGGTGGTAAGTAACAGCAGTCGCAACCTGGACTGTCTTGGTTGAAGTGGTCTCCGAGGGAGGGTCTGCAGCTTAGGCTTCATGAGCCTCTCATGGAAAATGGCCTGAATCTAACATGCAGAGATATCTTTCATCAAAGCCGGCACAATATCCTTCATCAAAGGTACTTAATGCGTCTTCGCTACGTTTTTGGTTAGACAAACGTAGCAGTCATCAAAGTTGAAGTCGTGTTCCGAAAGGTGGAGCCCATGTCGATTCCCAAATCATTGGATCACACTCTGTAGTATCAAACCGATCTCGAGAAATGGTGTCTTCTTGCATATCCAAAAATACATGACAGACGATCACGGATAGATAGAGCTCTGAAAACTTTCCTGTTTTGGCACAAACAGCCGCACAACGTGATTCCATGACGGAGAAACTCGGAAGATGTGATCATAAACAGTTAAGTGAAAGGAAGGTACTCCAGTACTTACAACCAATTCCAACATTAACGGTCTGACTCCGGTAATTCGTATTCTAATGATTCGTTGTCTTCCGTTGGCGTGAGATGGTCACCATTTGACAACGTTGAAGTGCTGCCAGTTGGACTGCGTCATCATCTCCAGGATAAAGGACCCAAAAAGCATCGAGAAACATCGAGAAAAAGTGTTGATGGGTCTAATGACTGGGAGCCGTTAGGAATCCTTCTCCGGGTCAATGAAACAGTGACCTCCAGGCCTCTTATCATTTCGCGAAGCTTGAAAGCGGCGACTTTCCTTCGGTCCGTACTGATAAAAATCATGAAACTGAACAAAACAAGGTATTTCCTCCCAACTTGATGTACTTATGTACTAGGGCACAGCATGTACTTTCTTTTCGCCACAGTGGCCGGACCGAGCCTCCGATCGGCGGATGGTCTGAATCTCGGAGAATTTATTCGAATGGATGAACTTAATAAAGCCTCATGAGAAGCATGTGGCGATGCCATCATCCCGCGAAAGTTCTGCTTATGAATATAAGTGAAATAATAAAGGCTGTAGCGAGTAAGGGTTCGCATACTATTCGAGGTCTACCTTATTTCTTCGTGGTCCTGGAAACGTTTGCTGCACACAAGAAATTCAAAAGGCAGTACATATGCATTGTTAGACGATATGGTCATTCCCGAGAATGTGACACAGGGGTCGATGGAAACGGTATATTAGATCAGACTTTCATACCATGTGATTAAGCATTCCTTGTCCTTAACTACGACATTGTCCCGCCTTCCTTGCTCCCAGTCAATCTGAGCTCGTACTGTTCAACATGCATCATGTGCGACTCGTGGCTATCCCCAACGGGACTCTGATGTTTGATGGTGGAAGTATCTCGGTGTGGCGATAAGTGGTGGAGATTCGGCGGTGAACCATGACAATGCACAGTACTCCACTAGACAGCGCAAGCTCTCTTTTAATACTCTTGGATGGAGTCAGAGTCGCACATGTATTGAATTGTTCAAACAATTCCAACTGATCTTGGACTCGAAGAATAAAGTATATGTATCACAACCAGGCATGCCATTCGTTCGATTCAATTCGAGCAAATGTTCCCACAAAGGCTAACTAGACTGAAAAGGGTATATAAAGAATCCGGGGTTATCCGTGCGCTGCGTGCTCTCCGTTTCCCGATAGTTCGGCCCGAACTCTTCTAAATGCATCATCATCAATGGGGATACAAAGATCAAAGACTGTAATCACATGTATTCAGGCCTCCTCGACGCTGCCTGCACCATTTGCTTTACGAGCAACGAGCCGCTTTATCTTGCTATGATATGCGAAGCGGAGCAAAGCACAGATCAAGATAAAAGCCATTGCTAGGGAAGGTCAGTCAGAATCGTTGGTTGCTATGCATGACAATGGTAGAACTTGTACCGAGGCCGCCCACGATGCGTCCCAATGTTTTTGGTTGAAGTGGGCCGCCATCGTTCTGACTGGTCGAGGTTGCGGTTGGAATGGGACCCATCGAGCTCGTCGCCACCTTCAAGACAAAGGATCCCGAGAGCATTTAGCTGAGTTGTTTGATGGAAGAGATGCGAGTCGACAATGATCTGTGAACAGAATGATACACCCAGGCAGTATCACAGCTGCCCGCGGGCCATTTTCGCCGCCGTGAAAATGGCCCGTGATGATGCTTTATCTTCGCGGCCAGGAAAAAAAATAATCTTTGCCGGCCGTGAACATTCGGCAAAAATTAGACCTCTTCGCCGAATGTTGGCCGGGCGGAAGAGGCCGTATCTTTGCCGGTGGGAAGATGGACCGGTGAAGAGTAAAATCTTCACGGCCCAGAGAAAGGTCACATTTTTGATAGAATTTTGTCAGAGTTACAAATAAATAATCTTCCCTGCGGGGAAAAGGTCACATGTTTGAGTTGGCAAAAAGTAAAGATTTTAGCGCATCAGAAAGTCAACATCTTCGCAGCTCGGAGATTTCCCATCTTCCCAGATGGAAAAATGGTATGGGAAAAGGGCAAAATCTTCAGCAGCACAAACATTCAAAATCTTCCCCGTCGCCAAAAATAAAAAATGTTCGTAGCAAATGAAAATTGAACATCTTCACAATACCAAAATTTAAAATCTTCGCTACCATCTTCCTGATAATTAACATGTTTAATCTTCGCGATGAGGTTCTCGATGTCAAATCATCTTCATACATATCGACAGTCCTGCGATCGCATCAGGATGAGAATATGAATTCGAATGGGACAGCGTACAAGCTCTCGGTAGAGGCAATCATTCTCGCAAGAGAATCGAGAGTTCCCGCACGTAAGATCGTCGGATGCGGTGAATGGTAGCTCATTGGCAATAAACTCGCCATCTCCTAACCCTAACCCCAAGCTCTTCCTGCGCCTTGTCGTTAGCCCTCGTATTCCCCCGGCTCTTCGTCTTCGTCTCCCTGCGCCCGTTGACAGGGCAAAGTCCCTCCTGAGCGAGAGCGCTGACGGCGACATAGAAGGTTCAAGTGCGTCGTCCCGAGACCCTATACACGGAACCAAGTCGATAAGCGCCGAATCGACGCCCTGCTGAATCTCCTGACGAAGCAGACCGTTTTCTCCCAATGTCCGAACTCGAATTGATGATCCTCCGAGCAGTGCTCTCTTCGTCGAAGCTCCCAGTTCATCGTTGGAACGAGGGCGCCTTTGGCAAACTCTTCCGGGCGATCCAGTGCAGTCCTTCTCGAGCCGACAGACCTGGGGAGATATATGCATTTAGAGCCCATGGGGGGTGGAAAATTGGGCGGTCTGTCGACACGAGGCGTCGACTGGCCCAATGGCGCCGCCAGTGTCCGACGATTCCGCCTCGCTGTCGTCGCAAGGTCGTTAAAACATGGTTCTCGCATCGGCTTGGTGAATTTTCTCCATTACACTCCAGACAAGCTTTGATCATGTCTGATTCAGAGACCCTGTTTCACTATGCCCTCGAAGCTATCGGTGTACCGCGGCCGATAATCGTCTGCAGTGATTGTGAGTTGTCACATTTTGGAAAAAGAAGAAAAAAGACTGACTAAAATGTCGAGGTCGTCACCGACACAGAGAGATCTTCCTGATCCGAACCAGGGACTATCGCGAGAGATTCCGTCCACTCTGTTGTTTTTTGAAAGATCTAATTGAGATGTTGTATACTTGATCAAAAGACTTTTTCGTTGCTTTCCATCTAGAATGCGATCGATCATGTGATTGGGATTCACGTGAATCAAAGTGGCGCGGCCCACCCGCACCAAGTCAAGGAGCGAGGTTGTCATTAATGTCTGAGAGCCTTCAAGACAGTGGATGCTACCAGAAATAAGCATATCGGTGGATTTGCAGATAATTATCGGAGGATCGTCTGTGTGTCCTAGAGAGTCCTAATGAAAGCGCTTGGTACCGTGGTCAAAGAAAAAGAGCAGACGACGTACCTCCTACATTATCGGTGGATACGTAGGTTTGCGAGGATATTGAGAAGCTCGTTAGACCGAGAACCCGAAGGCTTCTTCGATCCAATGAGCTCCAACATCTGTGTTAGGATAGAAAATTCCCCCCATATATCATAGGTGATTCGGTGGTGGACTTTATCGTGATAATTCTGGTTACCGGTATAATTCAGAACCCGCCTGGCCAGCAGGAGAGAAACTAACCAGGGTGCACACCAATACCGGTTGAGCTATCTTCGGTGGGAAAGCTGAACATGTTATCGGTGGTTTTGTGAAACTATCGGTGGACCATCCGCAGAACTTGGTAAATTCGTCCAATGTGAACGGTCGGTCTGGAAAAAAGGTTAGAAGCTGGCCCGAGAAAAAGAGAGCAGTAAATACCTCTATGTATTATCGGTGGATCGGTGGCAGACTATAATCTTGGCTAGCGACTTGATTTATAACCTTCCGGGGTGCTGGGAAAAGGCGAATTCATTCTTGAAGCGCTACACAGGTCAAGAAGCATCGACACCTCGACAGCCTGCATGGGTGAGAAGCCTGGATACATTATCGGTGGCTTTGCGAAGAATTATCGTGGGATCGACTGTGGGTCCTGGACAGTTCGTCCAATGCGACACCTGTGCGTCCTGGAGAGTCCTAATGAAAGTGCTCGATACCGTGGTCAAAGAAAAAGAGCAGACGACGTACCTCCTACATTATCGGTGGATACGTAGGTTTGCGAGGATATTGAGGAGCTCGTTAGACCGAGAACCCGAAGGCTTCTTCGATCCAATGAGCTTCAACATCTTTGTTGGGATAGAAAATTCCCCCATATATCACCGGTGGTTCGGTGGTGGACTTTGTCGTGATAATTCTGGTTACCAGTATGATTCAGAACCTGCCTGGCCAGCAGGAGAGAAACTAACCAGGATGTACACCATCGATACCGGTTGAGCTATCTTCGGTGGGAAAGCTGAACATGTTATCGGTGGTTTTGTGAAAATATCGGTGGACCATCCGCAGAGCTTGTTAAATTCGTCCAACGTGAACAGGCGGTCTGGAAAAAGGTTTAGAAGCTAGCCCGAGAAAAAGAGAACAGTAGATACCTCTATGTATTATCGGTGGATCGGTGGCAGACTATAATCTTGGCTAGCGAGTCAATTTATAACCTTCCAGGGTGCTGGGAAAAGGCGAATTCGTTCTTGAAGCGCTACACAGGTCAAAAAGAATCGACACCTCGACAGCCTGCATGGGTGAGAAGGCTGGAGACATTATCAGTGGCTTTGCGAAGAATTATCGCGGGATCGTCTGTGGGTCCTGGCCAAGTCGTCCAATGCGAACTATTCATTTCCTGATGAAAGCGCTCAGAACCGTCGTTCAACGAAAAAGAGCAGACAACGTACGTCCTGCATTATCGGTGGATAGGTGGGTTTTGCAAAAATATTGAGGAGCTCGTTGTACTGAGAACCCTGAGGCTTCTTCGATCCAATGAGCTCGACAACATCTTTGTGGAATGAAAAAGGTCCCGATATCCTCAGGCGAGTAAGGGCGATAATCGATTCGGAAAGAAACCATCGTCGTCGTTTTTCAAGGCTAACCGGACCTCGAGTGATCGCAAAGCGATTCTACAAGAGTTCCAATTTGGCCGTGAATTTAGAGGATGGTGAAAGCTTCACAGAAAGGTTCAGCGTGGCGTGGTTACAGTCGAGGACTGTAGTGGCAACAATATTGAGAAGCTCGTTGTACTGGAAACCCTGAGGCATCTCGAATCCAATGAGCTTGTCTAATGGTCTCGTCAGATCCTGTCGTCAACAAAAACGAGCAGACTGCATACCTGTAAGCTTACTGCATTATTGGTGGTTACGTAGGTTTGGAAAAGCGCTCGAACATAGCCAACGAGATTAAGGAACTGGCTGGATTAGCATTCAGGACGATGCTGAATGAGCAGGAGAAGCGAAATACCTTGCATAAAGTCAAGCTCATCCGATGTAGACCTCTCGCTGATGCCTGGTGTTTCCCTGACCCATGGCGCCATCGTCACCTCAGAAACCCAACGCAAACCTCTGCCATGCGAGGCATATATCCAGGACGAACCCGAATTTGACGCGGCCAGGACGGACCTGAAACCGCTCACTGTGGTGGTCGATGATAAGGGACAAGGAGTCACAGGACCAGCGCTCAAGTCCATCGTTCCAGTCCAATTTGTGTGGCTCACTACGTATACATGGATAATTCATTTACGTGGTTACGATAGCACATACAAAAGAGGTAGAATAGTAATGTCCCCATATCCTGATATACTTATAGGCCAGACGAGCGATTGAACACGGACCAGGCTTCGATCCTCTCTAATAAGCAACCGGGCATTCAGGTAAAATCCGCCTCGCAGACTCTGAACGTTGAAGGCAGCCAACCCAGCTGTACGTGGCGCACATCGAGCCCTGGGCGTCCAGGGCAGGGTGATATATCATATAGCTTTCAATACCTTCGCTGAATTGTTTCCGGTAATTGAAAAGGCCATCTGTACATCGTGTAATGGAAGGAATCTACATTCATGGCATCAGTTAGTGTAACTACCTCAAACATCTCGATAGCCAAGTCGGGAATCCCCCAATGGATAGATTCGTAACGGATTGAAGTTGAAGGCGACCCAGCTACAAGCCGTGTACATCGCACCTTGAGCGTCAGGAACTCGAGAGTATATGACGGTTGCATTGGAATAAATGGGACGCAAGAGCAAGGATTTTACGACCTCGTCACATCCGTATTCGTCAGGCCTTGCAAGAAATTCCTCTCCTGAGAGTATTTGAGGCAACAGAACTATGTGCGGCGTGTTCGTGGTCATCCTGGATCCTGGGACAGGATATGGCGCTCTAGCCAATCCCGACGCGCGAACAAAGCCCGTAGGGCATTCTGCGCAGCATGGAGCACGATTGGATGGTCCAGATGATCTCCAATTCCCCGGAAGAGCATGATCATATCCCCAGTAAGATATTCCATGGCGGGTCCAGAAGTCCCAAAGAACTTGAAAGATGCTGCCAGTGTTGATAGCAGGCGATGACGCATCGCTTGTCGAACACAGAATGGCCCGTGATACTCGAAGGTGATTGTCAGAATGTGAAGCGACTGGCAAAACAACCCAGCTGGGATAAACTTCTGAGATGGGGGACGACACAAAATGCGGTTCAGGAGGGCGCAAAGCATTTCAATGATTCCGCCTGATATAAACTGTTGTCGCAGGGCTGGGTGACGAACGAGGAAAGGAATTATCACTGAGAGCAACTCGATGTGTTCCACTTGAGAATCGTCTAGTTGGCAAGACTTCCGGAACTGGTTCACAAGAATGCCGATGGCTTCAGGGATGTTTGCGAGAGATTCCGTCATCTCATCAGGAAGCGCCTGCGATGGACAAACTGGACCGAGGGCTCTGAAGGGAAATTTGCCATGGAGAATTGAGCGCAAGCGGTGCGAATTTAGCGAGGATAAAATGTTTTGATTGGAACCATGAATCCAGAGCCCTGTGGTGAGACCAATCAAACCAGGATAACTGTCGGAAAGTGACAGAGGTTGACAATGGGAGATAAAGTGGCCCACGATGGACCACATTGTGTCGTATAGCATCTCCCGATTGATAGCATCGTCTCCGTCAATAGCTTCGGCAGGGGCAACGAGCTTTTTGAGAAACAAGTCGAGCCATGGGCGAAAAGATGCCCATTGTTGAAGAAGGTATTCTCGGGTGGAACCCTGAAGATGCTGGAAGGCGAGGTTGACGGCTTCGAAGCACACTGGTCCCAGTGTATCACGAGGTTCAAATTTAATGAGGGATTCCTCGGTAAGACATGTTGGAGGAGGGCGCTGGAGATGCAGCAAGACGATATCGGAAAGACGACACAGCCTTTGGATACGAGTATGAGGTGAAAGGCCCTGCAGTTGCAGCCGTGCGAGGATACCGTGGATGGCTTCGCTAGAGCCATTTGTAGCATCCGTGAACTGGTGATTCATCTTCAGCATATCGCACGAAAAGAAAGGTGAAAGCAGAAGATACTTATGAGTTTCTGCATTAGCTTTTCCATCAGCAATGTAGTAGTATGGAAAAGAACAGGTCTGAGGAGTAAGGATGAGCAATTATGAGGAGTTCACGCAGTAATAACAAGAAAGGACCTACTTTTCGAAACAAAGGACAAAGAAACCGAACGAGATCCTGGACGCATAGAGCCGCGAAGGATGGATAATATCTGAATATAAATGAGCAAAAGAAATCAGAGATATTGATATAGAGTAGAAGGGACTTGCAGTAGTGAGGATCGACTTCACTGCATGAGTCGAGAGACAAAGAGATCAGATGCGGCCCGGATATGTTTCCCTGACACGTGGTTGTGGTTATACTGGAAGGCATGGCAAGCCGCGAAAACATAAATGAGGAGGATAGAGACGTCAATTGTGAGGTCAGACTTTCAGCGATGAAGCTCCAGACTGAAGCTATCATGATGATAGCTGAAGGGATTATCGGTGGTTCTGAGAAAGGGCTGCGCCATAACCTAGCGCTGGAGCACCTGTCGGGCTTGGACAGATCGTTCAATGTCGACAGGCCGCCTGAAACATACTTTAGACTCGTCCTCGAGAAGAAAAAGATGGGTGAATACCTTCATATTTTATCGGTGGTTCGGTGGTGGACCTTGTCGTGATGATTCTGATTACCGGTATAATTTAGAACCTGCCTGATCAGCAGGAGAGAACGTAGCGCACTAACCAGGTTGTAAACCATCGATACCGTTTGAGCTATCATCGGCGGGAGAGCTGAACATATTATCGGTGGTTTTGTGAAATTATCGGTGGAACATCCGCAGAGCTTGGTAAATTCGTCCAATGTCAACAGGCGGTCTAGAAGAAGGTTTAGAAGCTGGCCTGAGAAAAAGAGAGCAGTAGATACCTCTATGTATTATCGGTGGATCGGTGGCAGACTATAGTCTTGGCTAGCGAGTCAATTTATAACCTTCCAGGGTGCTGGGAAAAGGCGAATTCATTCTTGAAGCGCTACACAGGTCAAGAAGCATCGCCAGCGCGAGAGCTTGCATGGGTGAGAAGCCTGGATACATTATCGGTGGCTTTGCGAAGAATTATCGGAGGATCGTCTGTGAGTCCTGGACAAGTCATCCAATGTGAACCATTCATTTCCTGATTAAAGCGCTCAGAACCGTCGTCAACAAAAAGAGCAGACAACGTATGTCCTGCATTATCGGTGGATAGGTGGGTTTTGCAAAAATATTGAGGAGCTCGTTGTACTGAGAACCCTGAGGCTTCTTTGATCCAATGAGCTCGACAACATCTTTGTAGAATAAAAAAGGTCCCGATATCCTCAGTAAGGGCGATAATCGATTCGGAAAGAAACCATCGTCGTCGTTTTTCAAGGCTAACCGGACCTCAAGTGATCGCAAGGCGATTCTAGAAGAGTTCCAATTTGGCCGTGAATTTAGAGGATGGTGAAAGCTTCACAGAAAGGTTCAGCGTGGCGTGGTTACAGTCGAGGACTGTAGTGGCAACAATATTGAGAAGCTCGTTGTACTGGAAACCCTGAGGCATCTCGAATCCAATGAGCTCGTCTAATGGTCTCGTCAGATCCTGTCGTCAACAAAAACGAGCAGACTGCATACCTGTAAGCTTACTGCATTATCGGTAGTTACGTAGGTTTGGAAAAGCGCTCGAACATAGCCAACAAGATTAAGGAACTGGCTGGATTAGCATTCAGGACGATGCTGAATGAGCAGGAGAAGCGAAATACATTGTATGAAGTCAAGCTCATCCGATGTAGACCTCTCGCGCATGCCTGAAATAATTTGCGCCATCGCCACCTCAGAAACCCAACGCATCTGCCATGCGAGGCATATATCCAGGACGAACCCGAATTTGACGCGGCCAGGACGGACCTGAAACCGCTCACTGTGGTGGTCGATGATAAGAGACAAGGGGTCACGAGACCGGCCCTCAAAAAGACCTTTAGACTCAGAGTCGTCAAAGTTCAATTCTTCAGAGTTTCAAGATTCCTTTACGTGCCTACGCTAACAGCTCACCAAGCAAGGCAAAAAGGATCCTAAATACGCGAAATTGCCGTAGCAGATGTCTGTGAACACTGTCTAGATTGTCTAGCTCAGTCTGCCAACCCAGTCTCACTGAGTAGATTTGGTCGTGAGACTGAAGGAAGTCACTGCCTCGGTCAAAAGAAGAGGGAACACCTTGCATACATTATCGCTGGATCGGTGAATTACAGAATGGAATCTCATCTGCCAGGAGAAGTTGCGTTCATCCTTGGGCCAATCATCAATCACGGTCATTATCATTCCGCCTCGATGGCCGACCGACACTACCAGTGCGTATGAGGTCATTCTGAGCGAGGACTTTTGCACTAGGCCTGACAAGTACGCCTGTGATGGGGTCATCAAAACCATGCTCTTGGCTGCGATGGATCTACCGGTCAAAGCTATGATATATGGTCCTGTCTTGGACGCCCAGGGCTCGATGTGCGCCACCTACAGCTGGGTTGAGTTCGGTTTCAACCCGTTCACAGTCTATGAGGTGGATTTAATAAAATGTTGGTTTACCTGAATGCCCGGTTGCTTATTAGAGAGGATCGAAGCCTGGTCCGTGTTCAATCGCTCGTCTGGCCTATAAGTATATCAGGATATGGGGACATTACTATTCTACCTCTTTTGTATGTGCTATCGTAACCACGTAAATGAATTATCCATGTATACGTAGTGAGCCACACAAATTGGACTGGAACGATGGACTTGAGCGCTGGTCCTGTGACTCCTTGTCCCTTATCATCGACCACCACAGTGAGCGGTTTCAGGTCCGTCCTGGCCGCGTCAAATTCGGGTTCGTCCTGGATATATGCCTCGCATGGCAGAGGTTTGCGTTGGGTTTCTGAGGTGACGATGGCGCCATGGGTCAGGGAAACACCAGGCATCAGCGAGAGGTCTACATCGGATGAGCTTGACTTTATGCAAGGTATTTCGCTTCTCCTGCTCATTCAGCATCATCCTGAATGCTAATCCAGCCAGTTCCTTAATCTCGTTGGCTATGTTCGAGCGCTTTTCCAAACCTACGTAACCACCAATAATGCAGTAAGCTTACAGGTATGCAGTCTGCTCGTTTTTGTTGACGACAGGATCTGACGAGACCATTAGACAAGCTCATTGGATTCGAGATGCCTCAGGGTTTCCAGTACAACGAGCTTCTCAATATTGTTGCCACTACAGTCCTCGACTGTAACCACGCCACGCTGAACCTTTCTGTGAAGCTTTCACCATCCTCTAAATTCACGGCCAAATTGGAACTCTTGTAGAATCGCTTTGCGATCACTCGAGGTCCGGTTAGCCTTGAAAAACGACGACGATGGTTTCTTTCCGAATCGATTATCGCCCTTACTCGCCTGAGGATATCGGGACCTTTTTCATTCCACAAAGATGTTGTCGAGCTCATTGGATCGAAGAAGCCTCAGGGTTCTCAGTACAACGAGCTCCTCAATATTTTTGCAAAACCCACCTATCCACCGATAATGCAGGACGTACGTTGTCTGCTCTTTTTCGTTGAACGACGGTTCTGAGCGCTTTCATCAGGAAATGAATAGTTCGCATTGGACGACTTGGCCAGGACCCACAGACGATCCCGCGATAATTCTTCGCAAAGCCACTGATAATGTCTCCAGCCTTCTCACCCATGCAGGCTGTCGAGGTGTCGATTCTTTTTGACCTGTGTAGCGCTTCAAGAACGAATTCGCCTTTTCCCAGCACCCTGGAAGGTTATAAATTGACTCGCTAGCCAAGATTATAGTCTGCCACCGATCCACCGATAATACATAGAGGTATCTACTGTTCTCTTTTTCTCGGGCTAGCTTCTAAACCTTTTTCCAGACCGCCTGTTCACGTTGGACGAATTTAACAAGCTCTGCGGATGGTCCACCGATATTTTCACAAAACCACCGATAACATGTTCAGCTTTCCCACCGAAGATAGCTCAACCGGTATCGATGGTGTACATCCTGGTTAGTTTCTCTCCTGCTGGCCAGGCAGGTTCTGAATCATACTGGTAACCAGAATTATCACGACAAAGTCCACCACCGAACCACCGGTGATATATGGGGGAATTTTCTATCCCAACAAAGATGTTGAAGCTCATTGGATCGAAGAAGCCTTCGGGTTCTCGGTCTAACGAGCTCCTCAATATCCTCGCAAACCTACGTATCCACCGATAATGTAGGAGGTACGTCGTCTGCTCTTTTTCTTTGACCACGGTATCGAGCACTTTCATTAGGACTCTCCAGGACGCACAGGTGTCGCATTGGACGAACTGTCCAGGACCCACAGTCGATCCCACGATAATTCTTCGCAAAGCCACCGATAATGTATCCAGGCTTCTCACCCATGCAGGCTGTCGAGGTGTCGATGCTTCTTGACCTGTGTAGCGCTTCAAGAATGAATTCGCCTTTTCCCAGCACCCCGGAAGGTTATAAATCAAGTCGCTAGCCAAGATTATAGTCTGCCACCGATCCACCGATAATACATAGAGGTATTTACTGCTCTCTTTTTCTCGGGCCAGCTTCTAACCTTTTTTCCAGACCGACCGTTCACATTGGACGAATTTACCAAGTTCTGCGGATGGTCCACCGATAGTTTCACAAAACCACCGATAACATGTTCAGCTTTCCCACCGAAGATAGCTCAACCGGTATTGGTGTGCACCCTGGTTAGTTTCTCTCCTGCTGGCCAGGCGGGTTCTGAATTATACCGGTAACCAGAATTATCACGATAAAGTCCACCACCGAATCACCTATGATATATGGGGGGAATTTTCTATCCTAACACAGATGTTGGAGCTCATTGGATCGAAGAAGCCTTCGGGTTCTCGGTCTAACGAGCTTCTCAATATCCTCGCAAACCTACGTATCCACCGATAATGTAGGAGGTACGTCGTCTGCTCTTTTTCTTTGACCACGGTACCAAGCGCTTTCATTAGGACTCTCTAGGACACACAGACGATCCTCCGATAATTATCTGCAAATCCACCGATATGCTTATTTCTGGTAGCATCCACTGTCTTGAAGGCTCTCAGACATTAATGACAACCTCGCTCCTTGACTTGGTGCGGGTGGGCCGCGCCACTTTGATTCACGTGAATCCCAATCACATGATCGATCGCATTCTAGATGGAAAGCAACGAAAAAGTCTTTTGATCAAGTATACAACATCTCAATTAGATCTTTCAAAAAACAACAGAGTGGACGGAATCTCTCGCGATAGTCCCTGGTTCGGATCAGGAAGATCTCTCTGTGTCGGCGACGACCTCGACATTTTAGTCAGTCTTTTTTCTTCTTTTTCCAAAATGTGACAACTCACAATCACTGCAGACGATTATCGGCCGCGGTACACCGATAGCTTCGAGGGCATAGTGAAACAGGGTCTCTGAATCAGACATGATCAAAGCTTGTCTGGAGTGTAATGGAGAAAATTCACCAAGCCGATGCGAGAACCATGTTTTAACGACCTTGCGACGACAGCGAGGCGGAATCGTCGGACACTGGCGGCGCCATTGGGCCAGTCGACGCCTCGTGTCGACAGACCGCCCAATTTTCCACCCCCCATGGGCTCTAAATGCATATATCTCCCCAGGTCTGTCGGCTCGAGAAGGACTGCACTGGATCGCCCGGAAGAGTTTGCCAAAGGCGCCCTCGTTCCAACGATGAACTGGGAGCTTCGACGAAGAGAGCACTGCTCGGAGGATCATCAATTCGAGTTCGGACATTGGGAGAAAACGGTCTGCTTCGTCAGGAGATTCAGCAGGGCGTCGATTCGGCGCTTATCGACTTGGTTCCGTGTATAGGGTCTCGGGACGACGCACTTGAACCTTCTATGTCGCCGTCAGCGCTCTCGCTCAGGAGGGACTTTGCCCTGTCAACGGGCGCAGGGAGACGAAGACGAAGAGCCGGGGGAATACGAGGGCTAACGACAAGGCGCAGGAAGAGCTTGGGGTTAGGGTTAGGAGATGGCGAGTTTATTGCCAATGAGCTACCATTCACCGCATCCGACGATCTTACGTGCGGGAACTCTCGATTCTCTTGCGAGAATGATTGCCTCTACCGAGAGCTTGTACGCTGTCCCATTCGAATTCATATTCTCATCCTGATGCGATCGCAGGACTGTCGATATGTATGAAGATGATTTGACATCGAGAACCTCATCGCGAAGATTAAACATGTTAATTATCAGGAAGATGGTAGCGAAGATTTTAAATTTTGGTATTGTGAAGATGTTCAATTTTCATTTGCTACGAACATTTTTTATTTTTGGCGACAGGGAAGATTTTGAATGTTTGTGCTGCTGAAGATTTTGCCCTTTTCCCATACCATTTTTCCATCTGGGAAGATGGGAAATCTCCGAGCTGCGAAGATGTTGACTTTCTGATGCGCTAAAATCTTTACTTTTTGCCAACTCAAACATGTGACCTTTTCCCCGCAGGGAAGATTATTTATTTGTAACTCCGACAAAATTCTATCAAAAATGTGACCTTTCTCTGGGCCGTGAAGATTTTACTCTTCGCTGGTCCATCTTCCCACCGGCAAAGATACGGCCTCTTCCGCCCGGCCAACATTCGGCGAAGAGGTCTAATTTTTGCCGAATGTTCACGGCCGGCAAAGATTATTTTTTTTCCTGGCCGCGAAGATAAAGCATCATCACGGGCCATTTTCACGGCGGCGAAAATGGCCCGCGGGCAGCTGTGTATATATATGCAAAATCCACCGCCACACTGAAATCCAGATCCTTGAGTCCTCCAGAATATAACGGGACAAGTTGGGAACAAGTTTTGTCCTGTGAGAAAGCCTTTGTGATCCACCGCCACACTAAAATCTGGATCCTTGAGTCCTCCGGAATATAACGGGACAAGTTGGGAACATCAAGTTGTGTCCTGTGAGAAGGCCCTTCTGAGTCGGTCCGGACTGCTCGTGACGTGCTAAATGAGTGATTTCGTCCCTGATTTCCGCGGCAAAATGCGGTATAAATGGATATCCGAGTCAGACACCGATCATTCAGTAATTTCAACATCTTGACAAGAACCCGGTGTGTCAAATAGATTAGTCGAGGGATAACCATGTCTCGTGATTATAGAGATAGCGATTTTGACGGGTTTGTCCTATCGGAAAACTCATACTACCAGGATAAATACTGAAGTTTCGGTGTTTGTAGGTTGGCGGACTCTTTCCCTCGCAAATCTCTTCTAGTAACCTGTTCAAATTGTACTTCAATTTCTATCGTGATGGATTCTGCTCTCGTTCAAACATCTCATTCCCAAGAAATCCCTTAGCGCGCGCTGGAACCCGTTCACGGGCGATGCGAGTCATCCCGCAGAACCGGATATGATCGGTGAAAATCATTAGGCTCCTCACCAACCGCTCTACGAGAGAGTTTTGATGGCGGGAGGAACCTCTCGGCGGACAAGGCTAATGCTAGTGGCTTGGGGGCGCAATCAAAAAAACGTCACATCAATGAGTCAAGCTTATGATTGTCGCCGCGTCACCCAATCTTGTTCGCTTCGTTGCGGCGTCCCTCAGAGACGGATTGCCCTTATATTTTGCAGTATACTCATACATGTGATTTAAATGTCTTCTGCACCATCAAAACTGCGATAAAGGAATTTAAAAAACGATGAGCTTTCGCATTCATGTCACGATCGGACAAACCTTGATGACGTTTTTTGATTGCGCTCCCAAGCCACCGGCATTAGCCGTGTCCACCGAGAGGTTCCCTCCGTCACCAAAACTTCTCCCGTAGAGAGGCTAGTGACGAGCCTAGAAATTTGTACGCCACCAAGTACACCCAACGGAAGTTGCGGCAATGACGGGATCTCACCCGATATCACGCGGCTGCTCACTCACAGAATTCCGACGGAGTTCGTAACCGGCACCGCCTTTGATGGCCATCGCCACAATATTCTTGATTTGTATTTGTGACCATCTTCGCATATCAGTTGTGGTGAAACCCCTAATCATGAACGATGAAGAATAAATATATTTATAGAATACAAATCCAGCTAAACATTCATCGATGATGTATTGAGAGGTTGATGTGGCCGCTGGCTGCTCGATATTGACACAGCTGAGGCTACCGGGCGTGCAGTTTCTGTTGTTACATGCTTACTTACAACAACCGCCCAGCAATTTATCAGTTCAATTAACCTTGATCTTCAAGTTCCTGCCATGGACGATGACCGAAAGTCGACTGCCCTCATCTTTTACGGTCGCAAAGGCTCGCTGGATGCTCTGAAAATCGACTTTTCTATGTCAAACCCAGTCAATTCCGACGGGCGCCACGGTCACCGTGAAAGAAGGTGATTCATCGTCCTGGTGACGCTTCTCGTCTTGGAAACAGTCTTTGCGGACCTCGGGAATGATGCTCGTCTTTGTGGTTGTCACGGTGCATTCGTTGGACGTGCGAGTGAGGGTCTGCAGCTTGGGCTTCACAAGCCTTTCGCAAACGTCCTGAATCGCTTGCATGATGCTACCGACTCGTCCTGCAAGCCAGATGTTACCTGTATGCTGATCACTGGCGCGATACTCTCACATGACGGGAAGAGTTGTAGATGCTTGATTCAAGGCCGTTGACAAATTCAACTCTCTTTTTGTCGACGAATTGATCCCTTTATGCACGTCCGAAGGCTGGATGAACTATCCCATCGCTTCGAACCCTTCTCAATTCGAATGCATCCACGTCCGGAATTCACTCAACTCTTGTGGGGCCCGTTGCGTTCTGGATTCTTTATCCAGACTCAGCTCCACAGAGCGACTGGCATAATATGCGTGGGAATTTCCGGACTGTATAATTGTGTCAGAAATGGGAGAATAGTGGACAATAACTGGTAGGATTTCCCTAGTGGCTTGTGGCAAGGACAACATAATAATGCGACACAGGGTCTGGATACTTGGCAATAAGAATAGTATGTTTTCCGGCAGGTTTTCAGAATACATTACTGAAATTGTCAGTACTGTACCGCTATGTACAGTAGCAACCATAACGCATAACGCGGCCTTCCCAAGTTGCTAAAAATAGCAACTATAATGCCTAACGCAGGTTGGGTTGCTATCAAGGCCACAAGTTTACAAAGATCTCGCTTGGGACACCAATTCCTTCAAATTTTTTCTTCCATTGGGGATCATTGAAAAGAGACATGGCAGAGGGTAAAATAAGGGTCATTTCAGCGACAAACCAGCTTTCAAGTATTTAACATACAAAATGCTCATTGTTGTTCATTTTCATTGCTGAGACCACCATTTCCTATTCAAGCCACAATGAGCAGCGTGCCAGACCCTGGTTGCTAAAACTAGCAACTCTAACGCATAACAGTGGACTGGTTGCTATCTGGGTCACAGTTTGATTGAATAACGCTCCATCTCCAGTTGCCTCTGTACATAGCGGTACAGTACTTCCTCCTCTACTCTTACGGTTGCACCCATCTCTCAAACTCAAACCATTCCGCTTCCTCCGCATTTGCCACATGTGACGGGGTTACCAAAAATGGGTCCAGGTATAACCCCGTCCCCAAGGCACTTTGGGCACGTTTTCCTTTTGCTGTTTACAAGGCCACGACCGCCAGATTGTTTAGCACGTTTAAACAGCTCAGACTGTGGATACGAGTCAGCGTCCAACGATTGGTGAGTCAGGAGGACCTGGGGACTTACCAAGTCCAAGTCGCGCAATTCCAATTCTGCGATCGCAGACGAGTCGAAAGTCAAGTCTCGTTCCACTCTCTCGACCTCGTTTTCAGATCGCTGCAAAAAAAGATCATGATGAGTAACGGAGACAGAAAAATTCTTGATGCACTTACTGGTTGGAATATAGGTCCTGCAACAACAGCAGCAACGAACAAAGCGGGGACGATGAAGAATCGCATGATGAAGTTGAAGTGGAAGTTGAGTGAAGTGAAGTGGAATTGAGATTGGAAGTGACTCCGAGTCGTAAAGAGTGAAAAGAGAGGAGAGAGACCAGCTCGCTGATTTGAACCTTCAACGTGCTTGGTCTTTTATACCTGTCCGATGTAATTGATGTACCTACACCCTTTACACAGGTCTCAATCCAATTCGAGGAGAAACTCGTGAGATGAACTCTCGTTGGCTGGTGTGCGACTAGTACGGAACCGATCAGCATAAACGTCAATGAGTACGTAGTATCTTTTACACAGGTCACAATTCAATTCGGGGAGCAATCAAGCGCTAAAACTTTGCCGCGTGTGACCGATATGCTAACCGATTTCGGCACCCATATGGTCAGTTGTCTCAACACTGAGAGACAGGTGCGAAATGTCAAGTCTCCTGGGGACCTGGACGATACTTGATAGAAGTGACTAAAACCTCAACTTGAAACAAAACACCTCATCTTGAATATTCTACTAGTATGACATCCGAGTCCGAAAGAGGGTTCCCAGGTACGATAAATACATAGATATATGAGTATCCGTATTTCCATCGTTATGGGTAAGAAGGGAGGAGGGGTACTTACCTTGAGCTAAAATTCAATGGCCGACCATCCGCCCACTGTGCCGCAGAGATTATAGTGGCACTGGCAGGACCAGGGCTCAGCACCGTACCGCTCGTCCCAATCTCTTATGGGTGTAACACTTGGAATGAATTCACAACGGCGACCCCGACAGTGAGAGAATGAACTGTCAATTAGGATCATGTAGAAGGGGATCACAGTTTGCTACTCAACAAATGTACCCCTCAAGACTTGTCACCGCGTGAGAGCGAATAAATAACAATCCGACTCCTTTGCTCAGCAATGTCCAATGACCGTATTACCATCCATTCCCTGACAAGCTATGGCTGTTATTGAATTTTGAAACACCGCTGAACCCGAAGCATGTTCCAGATTGAGTGATCGTTCTATTGAGAGGATCTGAGACTCCGGTTTAATCCCGTGTCTGATCCTAGACACAGGCTCTACTATCGCTGATCGGTTACTCAGCCACCCCCAGGAGGTTGGCCACTTGCATTTAAAAGCTTCAAGTGATATTACTTTCCATGTCCGTTGGTTGTAGGTTGTAGTACTATAGGTCAATATATCGATCTGAATGACTTTTGATGCTGCAGCGCGAGGCACCGCGCTAGCGTGATTTCTCTCACGTTCGGTGACATCACCGAGCTCACTGCAGCGTGAGGTACGGCTAATTCCGACAGCTGCGCAATTTTTCTCATATCCGGTGACATCGCCGAGCTCAATTGATGCACCCTGCCCTCAAAATCGCTTAACGCGGGACTCGTTCGACGCCGCTGAAGTTTAAGGAACATATTAGGATACCCGGAACATTGAAACATCTCTTCCACCTCAGTATCTTCTGCGTATAAAATGTTGGCCACTGCTGGAGTCAGATCTGAATCAGAGCAACATCACCACCTCTGTCTTGTTCTGTCGGTAAGCGCTACGCTCACGTCGGCCGGTACATCGCCTCAATATGCCATTCTCTGACATATTCCGGATTCACTGCAAATTTTCTCTTTCATGAACGACGAAGACCCAATGTTTTTGGACCCTAGACTTGGAGCTGCTCAGGGATGAAATGCATGGTTCAAGTACGTTGATATACTATCTCTTCGTTGATTCAGAGCTCAAGACATAGCCGCAGCCCCTCCCAACAAGGTTTGCACGATAGCTCTCACCGCTACCACTGAAATGGCTTGTGTTTTCTGATTAAATGTCAGTTGGATATGATATAAAATAGACATCTAGTTCATCCTTGTGCAAATATAACAGTGGCAGCTTGCAGATACTTGTTAAAAAGAGATTATTGAGTGCTTGTAAGTCGTGAATTCCTTGCGTCATAGACTGAATAAATAATTTCACAGATAATTTCAAATAAAAGATATTTAATAGCGCAAATGGTGCGCACCTTGCTTCGTTATTCCTTCCGTCATGTCTGCTTCTCTATTCCTTCCCGTCATGCTTGTTTCTCTATTCGTTCCCGCATCAGGAAAAGGGCCTTTTCGTCATAACTCTCGACTAATCCCATTGTGTGCCGTAGCATCTGTAGCAATCTCACGATCAGTACTTGTTGCACTTTGGGGTAATACAAAGTCTCACCCATGGCGATTGGGCTAGACAGGGGTGCTATACATCCTCCGTGGTCTTCGATGAAATCAAGGGGTGATATGTAGTTCAACACAACCCTGGCAAATCCTATAGGCTGTTCTGTTGAATGACTCGGGGTACCTGCTATGCTGACTGCGTATACTGATCCGTTATAATCTGATATTCTCTCAACTCACTCGCCAATATTTATGCAACAATTGAAGTCTGAATTCGAAAATGCCGTTGTCCGGGCTCTATCCCGACGTCGTCAAATCACGCGCCAAAACCCTCTCTGCATCTCCACTGCCACTTCAGCGAATCAAGTCAGATTTAGCATTGATACTTTAGATAGAGTACCGATGAAGCTAGTGAGCGACACATGCAACAATACTGGAATCTGTAGCGCTAGGAGCCTGTTAGCCAAACTGTGGTCAGAGCTGGTGTCGCCTGATCACACAATGCTACACTCCTAGATGTAGGCCAGTGCTATAGGATGCTACGGTAGTTGAACCCCTTGCTACGCCGTACACACAACTATAAAAAGGGGACTTCTTGACCGTGCGCGACGTGGGTCACGGAGTCCTATATCATAGAGTGAGTTTTTCCTGATGCATCATGCCTGTCTCTCTAATATCTATTGCTTTCCATCAGCTATAGTTCCCTCCCATGCCATGTCGCTGGTCGGTAGCTCATTGGTAGCCCGGATTCCAATTATTGCGAGCGAAGCGAAGCAACTGTCATTAGGGCAAACCTCCCTGTCAACAAAGCCAAACTTTCCGCAACGCAATGTTGCAAACCACAAATTGGCCTGCAGATGATGCATACCTGCGTACTTCCTCCCAAAATTTGACACAGTGAAGCCCTGGATATGGCGCTACATCATGGTCTGATTTATTTCTCTAGAAGTCAACGTTTGAATGGCTTTTTGGCCGGATTTTCAAAATGATTATCTAATATGAATATTCTTCTAACAAATTCTATACATGACCCCAGCGTGACCGTCTCGACGGCTTCTTTGGCGGAAGGCCGAGATTCGAAGCGAGCGTCTTGGCGGCTCCTTGCCGCAGATATATTTTACGTAATCAGACTATTGCGATCAGTCCCATTGCTCACCCCAAACCCCAGCCCTTGCAAAGTCCTCGTCAAGCAACCGTTCGCATACCACCACATGACGCATTTGAAAGAATCGTAGCACACGGCATAGTATTCATACGCCGAGCTCAAATCGCCGCCTTTGAAGTAGCGAGGTCGGTATGGTGTCACGGTGAATCGAAGGTCGAGGGTTGCGGACTGGGATAGTCACCGAGTCTGTGGTAGCAGTCGCCTCGTGATGGTAGTAGCAGTTGCGGCTGGACCTTCTCGGTCACCGTCTTCGTCCGAGTCTTGGTGGCAGTCACAACTTACAAGGTGATTTCGTACTTCTCACCTTGAGTAAAGTCTTGGCAAATTCGGTGCTGTTGCTCGTCTTTGGCTGTCGTGGTGCGTTCGGTGGACGTGCGAGTGAGGGTCTGCAGCTTGGGCTTCACAATCCTTTCGCAAATGTCCTGAATCTCGCATCAAAGCTAGCACAACATCTTTAATCGAAGACACCCCTTCACTACGTCTTCGGTTGGACCCGTAGACACTCTAAAACGTAGCAGTTACCAAAGGCGAACTCGGTAGGAGTTTCTGAAACACAACTTATAAGAAACAAGAAATGCGTCAGGGGGTGGTAGCACCTGGTTGTGCTTGACGAGGACTTTGCGTGGACTGGGGCTGGAGTGAGCAGACTTATCGCAATAGTTTGATTACATATAATCGGAATCCGGGACAGACTATTGTAGGAGCCGGATCATGTCTGGTTCGTAGATACTTGGGTGAATCTTTCAGCTTTTCGCGGTGCGGGAAATACGGCTAAATGATTGTTCTCGTCTAGCGTCCGATCGTGACGAGCATGCAGGAGGTCGTGACAGTCTTGGTGAAAGAAAAAAACAGTCCGGTGACCGACCATCTGTGAGGAAGCTCGATAGAATCGGAGATCCCAATGGGGTAATACGGCCCGCCACGTCTAAACAGCATCCGTGATAAATCATACGACAATTATCCCACGTTATTGCCACGTTGCTTCTGCCTAGCTGGCAATGGATTAGTGCCGGGGATTGAACTCGGGTGTATCATACAACCGTGTATCAAACATGTATTAATACGTTCAATACACGGACAGGCTGAAAGTCAGGTATTGAACCTGTATTGAACCCAATATCCCTCACAGATCCATAGTACATCATAGTCAGTTTCACAGCAATCTGGCATAGTACGAGTAAGCCGCGAAGACCCAAGAGGCGGAGGTCACAGATCTGTCCAATACAGACATGGTCACACTGTCACATTTGTCATCTTTTTTTTTCTCTCGCTGTCCGGCATGGGCGTCTCCCTGCCGGAGCATGAAGCGCTCTGTGCCGCCTCTGCTAAATTCATTACTGATGAAAAATTTGGTGCCCCTCAGCTGGAGAATGTTATGGAAACGGTCTTTGGACCTTATGCAGGGCAGCAGGGAAATCCTGAGGCGGAAACCTGGAAAAGATACGATGATGTATTGAACATTCAAGTCCCAGTGAGTTCAATACACGTTTAATACATGTTTCATACGTTCCATACAGAAAATTTTTCGCCTGCGGCGCACCGGCCCGTCTGCCGATCGATACGTTCCATACCAATCAATACCAACGATACCGGACATTTGAGACAGCCCAAATTAGTTCAATCCCCAGCACTACAATGGATTACAGTAATTGCGATGTGGTTGATGTAGTGTTGCCGCGGCCCAAGCCGCCTATTTTCAAAAATTGGCCATCATGCTCTAGATAAATTCCCTCAATTTACTAGAATATTTGAGTAGGTAGAGGACACTAGAAGCCCAGGGGTCCTCCGCCGCCGCAAAGTGCTCGGCCCGGTCGTTCCACTGGAATTTGATCGGCTTCTAAATCCGCTCAAAACCGGCTCAAAACAAAGCCGATCGCATACAGGCCGTACCACAGATCAAGGCACATAACTCTGGCTGAGGACACCCCCCTGCTTATAGTTACATCTAGCTCCTCAAATATTTATGAGGAATTTAAGACTTTTCTGTCGGGCCTCAGGGCCCATTTCTGAGAATAGGCGGTTTGAGCCGCAGCAACACTATGTTGATTTACAGATGTATTTTGTACGCCTGTACCTGTAAAAACGGCCAGTTTGAAGCCCTGTGCTTGCACAGCAATCCAGTAAATTGACTGCACAGTCGATTCCAAGTCCTTTCCAGCATCCAGCGTGTTGCTTTGGATGCTCTCTTGCAGTTCCCAAAAAGTAGCTGAGTCTGTTCAAAACACTGGGGACTCGTATCTGCCGCTTGATGGCCTCTATCCCACTGGTTTTCCTCTTGCCTCGTAGAGAGGCTGGTTACGAGCTTAGGCTCCTGCTTGTTCTGGTCAGCAAAAATAAGTATATTCAACAGCGCGAATTTGTACGGACTTTGGTGGCTTGATGCTTTCAGCCATGTCTGCTTCGCTACTTATTCCTTCCCCTCATCTCAGCTTCTCAATTTGATCCCATCATGGCTGCTTGTCTATTCTTTCCCGGGTCGTGACGAGCATGGTGAAAACGGACCACAGAGCTGTTGGTTGACAAGGTTGGGCACAAGGTGGATATGAACAGGTTCCTACTTTCCCCTTCCGAAACGACTAGGTTTCTGTTTTCCTGTGCAGCTTATGTTATTATCCTGGCATTGTCATGCACAAATGTGCAACGATCAGACGAGATCAGACGAAATCTGGGACCCACATTTGTAAGGCGGCAAAGCCCAGGTAGATCAAGTGACTCTGGATTCAAGAGGGAACATGATCAAAATTCGACGCCCAAGACAATTCCAAATTATAGTACAATTTAACCCGAGACTAAGTAGTTCATTTAAGAGTCCCTTATCGTCCATTCAAGCGGAGACAGTAGCCTGTAAATAGTCAGCAAGACATTCGACTTTGAATAAACTTCAAAAAGACCTTTTGGAGCGCAACAAAAGTCTGCGCAAGGATCCTTCCGTTCAAAGAAGCACCTGTCAACAACGATACCGAAGTTTTTCCAAGAATGATACCCTCGAGATGGGCGCCGCCGCTGACAGTGACGGCTCCCGATACAACCCAAACGATATTCTGGTGCAGAGCTCCACCAACCAGGACAGCTTTCTTTCCAGCAGCGATATTCACCGTGCTGGCGACTTGGAAAATCCAGGCTATCGAGTTCTCGTGTTATTACAGAATACTTGGCAACAAGTCGCGTAACTCACTATCGGTAGAAGATCCGGAGATGGTAAAATCGGCTGCAGCAGTGACTGCCCCAGTCCACTTGTAGAGTCCTGGCACAAGGACGAGGCCGCCAATAGCGCCTGTAAACATTCACACATGAGTCACCACTGAAATAATCAAGTCGCAGTTTCAAATTCAACGTACCACTGGCAAGGTTTGTGAAATTTGGGCTTGCTCGACCTGTCGCGTCTGTAAAAGCGGTCCCCAGGTCGCCAATAGCAACCGTGAGGGTCGCTGGAGTCGGTGCAGCAAACGAGGCAGCAAAAAGCTTCCCAGTGACTTGACCTGAGGTGGCGAACGTCCCGCTCGAGTCCAAGGTCAAGGAGAAGCCAGTCAATGCATTTGCTGCGATGGGGCTGACCGCAATCGCGCCATCTGATGTAAGTAGTTAGAAATGCGAAGAAGCAAGAAGGAAAACAAGCCGCACTTATCACAGACGGTGGTACAGTCGAAACACCAGTTTGGGAGAGAATGGCAAAGTTCCCTGCGGTGCGAAGATTGACCGCGGCGGGTCCTATGGCTACAGCAGACGGAGCGGCACTGACCACAGTCTGGAGACAACAATAAGTTTGAGGAAAAGATATGCAAGTTAACGATCCGTACCAAGAGAGCAAAGACAAAAGTGGTGAAGGTAGTAGAGAACATGAATAAGGTGCTTGTTTCTGAAGAAACTAGTCTTTTCTTCGACCTTATATACCCTTGGACCCTCCAAAAGCCCAAACTGTACACCAAGTCGTCATAGTCAGTTTGCCGAGGCAGGCTGATTGATATGTCCTAGGCGTGATCACTTGTACCTTCATCGTCATTTCCTTTTTGAGAGACTGACCGGAGGGATTCATTCGTTCAGTGTAACTATTTTCAGCGCTTTGAAACTAGCAGAGAAAAACTGACCAAGGGATGCCAGGTAGAATTTCATCCAGGATGGTGGAGAGGGATCGTTGTCGTCGTTGCATTTCACGCTGTCATAAAAAGACCGATGAAGCAGCGTAAGAGGTCACATAAGTACCTTGGTTCTCGAATGTGCGAGAAGCTTGCTAAATCTGGCTGTGCCTGATCGGCCGACCGCTACCTACGAAAACAAAGATTTGACAAAGATGAATACTTGGTTACCTACAGCTGGAACTGGCTGATCTTCAGCGGGCGGAATGATATATGAGTCTATAATATTGGCCAGACGTGCATAAAGATTTCCCGCACCCAAAGGCTGATTTGTTGAGCTTGTCTGACAGATTTGGCACAGGCACTCACTGGTCATGACATGTCGAATGGAAGGCGCCATGAGCAATGTACTGCACAAATCGCGCAGCTGAGATGACGAATTCAAACGGCTTCTGTCACATTCCAGCTGAATCACCCAACTGCTGGATTGAAGACAAGGCATGACGTCAGATCCAATTCTGGCTCGCTGTCTACAAGCCTACAAATCTTTAACACAATACCTTTCTAGAATAAGACAAAATGTATAAAAAAGTGATAAATTGTTAGAGTCGTTGCATCATGACTCTTGACTGGCTTGGAAGTCAAGTCACAAAATAGATGGAAAAGTCAGGAAAAGAGACGAAAAAAGCCATGGATCTGAACCAAATTCAATCTGGCTTGAGAATCATTGGTTGGACAGTCCTCCCAGATTCAAGACAATTACTGTACTGGTCTGTACAGAACCAACCGTAACGCGTAATGCCGGCCTCAAAAGTTGCTAAAATTGCCAACTGTAACGCATAACATCTATATTTCTCGATGGTGGAGCTGATGAGTCGTCCCGCACCTTCCTTAAATGGAATCCGCCCTTCCAAATTTGGATGTGGTTGCTATCTGAGCCACCCAACCTTTATGTAATGCTGGTACCTGCGACAGCCTTAGTCACCCATACCATTTGCGTAAGTTTGTACAATAGGCGTGACCTTCGGACACGGTAGCTGCTTAGCCGGACCGGCGCCCAATATAGGTCATGCAAGGAAGCCAAAGACCATGGATCAATGGTTCAGTTGGTCAATGCACTGGTTGAATTGATTGTTGTGCCTAGAGTTCAATTCCCACTTGTGTTACATTCTTTTTGTTTAAATTTTGACCTTGACTTGAGGAAAGCTCTGACTACCATAAGACACAACAGGGATCCCCGAAGGGGATCCCTATAATGCGGGAACGAGTCTTTAGCGTGCCCGCCCGAGACTCCCGCGGCTCGGGGGACCCCCCGAGGGTACCGAGGGAGGGGAGCGGGAGCGAGTGGCGGGTACTCTTCCCGCGACCTTGGAAGCCCGAGTTTTTCAGCTAGTATGACTTCTTATAATATATTCAATAGCTTGAGGAAATAATACCCTTAGAAACTCAAGGAATAGCTAGAAATATGTGTTCAAACGTGACCTACAACCAAACATGTACAAATGGTATGGATGAATAATGCTGCTCTGGTACCTGAGTTGCCTCTGTAAAGACCGGTACAATATGAGTCCCAAGCTTGCTTAGGTAACTCCTCTTTTGATGCCAGAAATAGTTGCTGAAAAAGGAAGGTGCATTCTTGTCGCTCTATCCGACATTTCTCCGGGCCTTATCTTGTCCATCTGACCTTATATTTTTGCGGTACGGAGATCGAGCCCAGCTCGCACTGGATTACTGGTATGTCAATTTGCTGTCATTTTGAACCTCAGTGTTTTAAAGGTGCATATAAGGTTCATTCCGGCGCACCTTGCCAGTTGTTTTGACCTGACAGGTTGGCTGTCACGGTTGCAGAGCAAATTCGCTGAGCTGCGAGCAAGCTTCAGAACAGTTGTGGACTATTCTTAGACAGAGATTGAATTATCCATTGCTTTTCATAGTCCAGAGAATCTTGTTCATTTCTACATTTTGGAAGGGCACATAATGCATACAGTTTGAGTACTTGATCACTCGCAGGCTCGACCAAGCCTGATGAATAGTAGTAATGATTGATCATCTGTCCTAAGTCCTCTAATTTCAATATGGCTAGATGCAGCAAATGACCTTGCTCAGGTTTGACATAATAGATAGATTTATTGCATAGAGACCCAGTGTCCTTGAAGTAAGTTTGCACAGATTGACAGGATGTCTTAATATGGCCTTAACACCGCGGGCAAACTGGCTGCAGTATGTGCACTGCAGTCAGCTGGCAGTCAGTCAGCAGTCAGTCAGCAGTCAAGTGGCAGTCAAATGACAAGATATCTGTGGGACCCTGAGATCTTGACATTTGATCGGAAGTTGTTACTATTTTGAGGAACAATGGGCGGAGTTGTAACTGGATTTGAAACACGTACACGTGTAATGCACGGGGTAGGTCATGATCAGTGACGCTGACAGCATGTGAGATCTTTCTCTTTGTTCTTTGTTCTCAAGATTTTTCTTCCCCATTCTCAATACACTATTTCCAGAGCTCATTTCTTTTGCAATCTCAATCTTGGTCACATCTCAGCAGCCTCAGGTAGTGAGAAACGGAAAGCAGCAGATAATGGCGCAGGACCATCAACATCTAGCAGAGGGCAAAAGAGGCAGAAGCAGAAGGCAGCTGAAAAAGAACCCCTGACTCCAGAGCAGGCAAATGCTAATCCCTTTCATCTTGAGAGGACCAAGATCCCACATTTTATTGGTCAGAGGATTGAACCAGTCAACATATAAAGCAAAGGTAAGATTCCCTTGAATATATCGAAAATCTCCCAGGTTCCGAGCTGCAGGGCTGTCCCAAAACCCCTGCATATTATTTGAATTTGTAGCATGCACATAGGATTTGTTGATAAGATCCTCAATTCCTGGCCTACCAAGAAAGTATCGCAGCCATGACTCAAATGACTGTGTAGTATAGTATTGGCGAGGAACCTCTTTGGTACCAGAATGCAGATGTTGTGTCCTGTAGAGTGGTTCATTACACATCCAAGCTCTTGGAGATTCACACCAGGTACAGGTATGAGGGCTCAAATTGTCGAGGGGATATAATTTGAAACACCTTGGACATGAGACTATTCGAGTGAAGTCAGGATTGAGGGTTCCATGACTAAGCACAGTTCGAATGTCCTTAGGAAATTTGAATTGAGGGAACTCAATGGTACGAATGCCAGCAAGGTGTAAAGTGAGGGTGAACAATGCAGCAATGGCATTGAGAATAAGGCTGAGTGCCCGAAGGACTTGATTTGCCTTTGCCCGACTCAACCTGGCTTTGAGGTAAAGCCAAGTGACAAGTAAAAGACAAAGCTGAACAATTTTGTCAGCTTCAACTGTTGGATCTGAACATTGAAATCAGTACATAAATCTTAAGTAAAAGGAACCACCAGCTGACTGATAGCATTTGAGCTAGGATCTGGCTGCTCTGCGTCATCAGAGTCTTCATCAGAGTCTAGGACTGCCTGCTTGGGCTGCCACTGATGATCTGCTATCTCATGGCAGCTGCAGGTTGTATGTGACACCCTCCTTCCTGAATAGATATGACCATTGTCCGAGTATGTTAGCTTTTTACAGATAGAGCAGACACAAACCACTGACATGGTGGGAGGAGGCGAGAAACAATTTGACAGCTTTCATGTTGATAACAGCGACCAGAAACAAAACTCACAGGACAGTCAGATATTGTGGCATATCATTGATGCTGTAGCATGGGAAAGATCAAGGAAATATTCACCTCAATAAATAATCATCTTTTTTGACAGTGTATACAATGGTATGCTACTGACATGTACAAGTATTATCCATGTCTATAAGGCAGCAGATATATCAGAAGTGAAAGCAGTGCCTGTAGAAAGTCAGCCGCAAATTCCATCAAGCCTTCACATGGTCAGATCGGAACTTATCTAGATCTCATCCAAAAATATCTAGGATCACAAGGTGCAATCACAAGTGCATTTCAACTGCCGATCGACTGCCAACTAACTGCCAACTGACTGCAGCGCACTCGACTGCAGCCAGTTTGCCCGTGGTGTAAGATCAGGTACTCACCTTTCTTGTAGATCAACTTGAAGTTGATTGAAGTTTATCATTGCATCTGCCACATACAGCAGCTTATATCATAATGCATCAGGGTGGATATGCATTAGTGGATAAAATGAATATTCGCTTTTTTTTCACCTATTAATGGCTAAACTACTCTTTGCATACAAAAAAGGTTTCAATTGAGGTTTGCTGGGAATTCTGGAACTGTTCCTTTTGTGCATGAGCTCAAAAGACATGAAGATTGTATGCAAACTCCAGGCTGCAAGCTAGATCAGGCTTGTCAAAACAAGCCCACTCACACTGACTGCCGCTGCGCAAACTTCAAAGCACCTTCATGATGTGAAGCAAAATGTTCGACAACCTCTATCTGATCCTAATTGAGGTGGTCATTAACAAATTGTTAAACCAGCAGCCAATTGAAGGCAGTCAGATGTTCTCACTTTCTGGCTTCCATATGTTTCTGGGTCATTCATGGGGTACCAGTGTGATTTCTGTTTGGCCCATGAGGCATGTGTCCCTTCGATGGCTTCTGGTGTGGACAGACAGATCGCCTTTTTGGGTGGTATGGTAAGAGTCATGGTTTGGGTTCAAATATAGCCAAATAGTCAACAAATAGCATTCAAAATCGGCACCAATCCTCTTTTTTAGTTGAAATCACTCCTGTGTTAATGCATATGGAGCTCAAAAATTGTATGTGGGATCCCTTATGTACTTGACTGCACATCAATGCCAGATACATATTTTCCAAAAAACTTTGATGTATGAATTATTACATTGCAGTACAAACTCAGCACTACATAACCTCAACATCAGGCTCTTTGAAAGAACAAGATAAATCTCAACAGAGAGCCTGATACAGTGGACTTTAAAAATGGCTGTGATGAATTTTGATTGAATTTGCTTTCAGAATACTCCTGATTTGGCTTTGTGTTGGATTTGGAACTTGACCGAGAATCCTTTCCTCTGTTGTTGCTCAAAGTTTCACTTGTTTGAAGTTGATCATTGGACTTTGGTCTTGTAGTGAGTACTCACTAGACTGAAAATTCCAACAAAAAAAAGATCAATCAATACATATAAAACACCTCGGTCAGGTGCTGCTGATTAATTATTTCGTTATCGCTTATTAATTAAATGACAAATCATTTTAACTGACATACTCATGTCAAACGCCAAAGGCGCAGACACCACCCGAGGCCGCCCACAAGGTTGAGGCAGAAAACAAGCTGTGGTTCCTACCAGAGGGAGGAACCTAAAGCTTGTACATATAAACACATCGGTCAGATGATGCTGATTAATTTGCTGACAAATTAAATGACAAATCATTTTAAGCGCCGAAGGCGCAGACACCGCCCGAGGCCTCCCGCAGGGTGGTGGCACAGGGTTTGGGCAGAAAACAAGCCGTGGTTCCTCCCAGAGGTAGATGGTGAGTGGAGCGAGCCATCCTACCAGGGGGAGGAACCTGAAGCTTGTACCAGCTAATCTCAGAACTGAGTTGGTGGCCAATTCAGACATCTCTGAGCACAGCGTACACTGCAGAAAAGTCACAAAAAGCGATGAGAAGCATCCAGGAAACTTCTTTTCCCTTGAATCTGCTCCCCAGAATGTCTATTCCACTTAAGCATAAAGCCAAATTTGGTGTATTTCATAATATATCCTGCTAAAACCGATAAAAATTCATCACAGTCAAATTTGAACTCAGATTTGCAGGTACAAGTCAGAGGGGCATGTCCCAGCTCTAAGCACTACAGCAATCCCACACGTTCCAGGTCCAGTACCTGTGGCTGTCCCAGCATAGTCAAGTATCATTATAAAGCGATCAGATCCAAAACATTTGATGAGATCAATAGCTACATTACTAGAATACTATATAAACCATCATCTCCCTACCCATCTCCCTCTTCCTTCCCCCTCAGATTGTCTCTTGTTTTGTGCTGCTGACTCATTTCACACCTTCAATCAACACAAGTTATTCATTTACAAGTCTACAAGTATTCCGGTCCTGACTTTCACCCAAGTCTTTCACTCCCATGTCTGCTCATCCCACCATCCCACCTACTTCAGTGTCCAGTTATACAGATGTTGTCTCCAATGTTTGGTCAAGTCACTACAATCTTGCTATTAACACTGTCCATTGCCCACGAATATGTACCGCTTGCCAGGCCACTTTTATTTTCCAGCATACTCAACCATGCCACCACAAATAGGGCCCATCTTGATCGTTCAGCACCAACCGCACCATTGATCAATACTTTGGGTGGTGAGGCTGTGTCTGAAGCAAAGACTGAGGACACACAAAGAGATGAGTGGGCAAATATGGAGCAGATGGACAAGCTCTTGCTTCTCCCCTCTGTCTTCTGGATTCAGGACACATTTCATCATCATTGTCAGGACTTGAACAGGAATCTGCCATTGAGTCTGTGATTTTGCAAAAATCCCATTAGCGAGGATCATTACATTCAATTCAGCAGAGTTATTGTATACTCAGGAGTCTGTGAGACAATAGAGCTTGTAAAGTGGACATAGTAGAGTTTCATGGGATGAGACAACAGGAGAACATGTAACTATCAGCTATACCTACAGTCGCAATCACACTAGAACCTGCAACTCCCATTCCCTAGTTTCCGGGCTCCTTGTACTGAAGTACGACAAAGGTACAATCATCATGGGACTGGTCAGCAGAATCCTCAGAGACAACCTGAAGATAGTGTCAGTGTGATCTCTTTCATTTTTTCAACTTCTTTATTTCTCACCGTTGATTGATAGAACTGGATGGGATAATCTGGTTCAGGAGCCTTGCGGATCTAGAAGGAAATGTGAGAAGAGAGAGAGAGAGTAAATGAACATCAACTCACACTAAGGGGACCAACCATCTTGGAAGGAACATACTGACCACCTCTGTGGTGGCTGATGGTGACCTGGAGAGTGGCCTGGAAGTTAAAGGGACCGAAAGACCAGTATTCCCTGTTGTTGAAGACATCCTTCAAATGTACTCGGACACCTTGCCCCTCAAATGTAGCAGAGGCTCCAACGGCACCTGCACGGTAAACTTTGAATTCCGCACGCTGAGCATACTGGGCATTAACAACCTTGAAGCATTATCAGTCAACTGCAGCTGTGAGAGAATCAGCATACATACGCCAGTGACAAAACCCCGATAGCCAGGATGAAGGTCAATGCTTATGACTGAAGACATATTGCGAGATAGAAGACTGGGATTCGGATAAGTGAAGATTTGGAACTTGAAGAACTGAATCCTGGTTGTACATCGCTTTATAGCAATTTCCAGTGGCATGGTACCACAACCTTAGCTCATCCCCTGCTCCCATGGAGTTCTGATGTTTGAAGGGAGGAATGTACCTAGTAACGCCGCTCTGTTTGACTAGGGAAAAGAACAAACCCGAGAAATCATGTCATTTTAATACAAAGAGAGGATATGTACCCAGTAACGCCGCACTGTGACACCAGTGTCCAGGATTCTGATCTATTGATTAGGGACAAAGACAATCCCGGGGAGTCATGATGTTTTGATTTGTTGACATAAAACCGCACTCAGACCCAAGTCTCATTCAATTTAGTATCATGAGATGGAATTAAGTCCCACCAGGGTGCACATCCTAGAAGCATAAAATTCTTGTCAGTCAGAGCTATGAATATGACAAGAGCACATACGACTGGGGGTTCTGTGCCAGCTGACAGCTGGAACAGAATGCTCTGAACTTTCACTCTCAAGGTGTACTAAAATTGAAAATCCCAACATGATGCTCCAGTACCATCTGGCTGCATACTCCATACCATTGATGTTTGAATCAGTCCTTGATATAAAGAGCCAAATCAAACCAAACAACATGAGGACTCTCCGAGCTGAAGGACGGTCTATATCCCACTAGTTCCTATATGCCAACATAAGGAAAGTCAGAAATTCTGTTCTCTTTCTGTTCCAGGTGTCGGGTGGCACAAAACTCCTAGTCATACCTGCTCTCGTCATATGTCATACCTATAGCTCTGACTGACAACAATGTCATGCTTCTAGGATGTTTTCATGATGGGACTGAGGAATGGTACCTGTTAAAGGAAACATGGGTCTTGGTACGGTTTTACAACAAATCAAAAAATCAGGATTCCCCAGGATTGTCTTTGTCCCAGAAATGGTACCAGAACATCAAGTTGGGATTTTCAATGTTAGTACACCATGAGAGTAAAAGCTCAGAGCCTTCATAGTGCTAGTATTGCTCGAACTTCTAACTTTCTTCATGTTGGCATATAGGGATGAAGTTACTACCGGACGTCATACCCAAATCTCCTCAAAGGAAAAGTCAGAAATTCTGTCCTCTTCTGTTCCAACTGTCAAGAATCCCCAGTGGCACGTGCTCTTGCCATATTCATAGCTCTGACTGACAAGAATTTTATGCTTCTAGAATGTGCACCCTGGTGGGACCTCCTAATCCTATCTCATGATACCAAATTGAATGAGACTTGGGTCTTAGTACGGTTTTATGTCAACAAATCAAAACATCAGGATTCCCCGGGATTGTCTTTGTCCCTAATCAACACATCAAAATTCCGGACAGCGGCGTAACAGTACGGCGTTACTGGGTACATATCCTCTCTTTGTATCAAAACGTCATGATTTCTCGGGATTGTTCTTTTCCCTAATCAAACAGGCCAGCGTTACTAGGTACATTCCTCCCTTCAAACATCAGAACTCCATGGGAGCAGGGGATGAGCTAAGCTTGTGGTACCATGCCACTGGAAATTGCTATAAAGCGATCTACAACCAGGATTCAGTTCTTCAAGTTCCAAATCTTCAATTATCCAAATCCCAGTCTTCTATCTCACAATATGTCTTCAGTCATAAGCATTGACCTTCATCCTGGCTATCGGGGTTTTGTCACTGGCGTACGTATGCTGATTCTCTCTCAACTGCAGTTGACTGATAATGCTTCAAGGTTGTTAATGCCCAGCATGCTCAGCGTGCGGAATTCAAAGTTTACCGTGCAGGTGCCGTTGGAGCCTCTGCTACATTTGAGGGGCAAGGTGTCCGAGTACATTTGAAGGACGTCTTCAACAACAGGGAATACTGGTCTTTCGGTCCCTTTAACTTCCAGGCCACTCTCCAGGTCACCATCAGCCACAACAGAGGTGGTGGTCAGTATGTTCCTTCCAAGATGGTTGGTCCCCTTAGTGTGAGTTTATGTTCATTTAATCTCTCTCTCTCCTCACATTTCCTTCTAGATCCGCAAGGCTCCTGAACCAGATTATCCCATCCAATTCTATCAATCGACGGTGAGGAATAGAAAAGTTGGAACAATGAAGGAGATCACACTGACACTATCTTCAGGTTGTCTCTGAGGATTCTGCTGACCAGTCCCATGATGATTGTACCTTTGTCGTACTTCAGTACAAGGAGCCCGGAAACTAGGGAATGGGAGTTGCAGGTTCTAGTGTGATTGCGACTGTAGGTATAGGCAATAGCTACATGTTCATCCTGTTGTCTCGTCCCATGAAACTCTACTATGTCCACTTTACAAGCTCTATTGTCTCACAGACTCTTGAGTATACAACAACTCTGCTGACTCTTGAATGCGATGATCCTCGCTAATGGGATTTTTGCAAAATGAAAAGCAGGTTTGCTCCAAATGCGCCCATACAGCCCAGAATATAGCTCAGCCTGCGGCTATATCGTAGTGAGGCACCTGCACCAGTGACCAGCCCGCTGTTTTTCAGCACACTGAGATATCAGTACCCCTCCCAGCTCGATTTGATGCTGGTTTTCAGAGCCACTTCCGCTCAAATTACATGCTCTTCATTCCACATCGCGCAGTCTCATTTCATGTGACATAGCTACAAAAGACTGTGCGCTGATTCGAGCGCCTTTACCGTCTCTTCGTGAAGCTCGTGAACAACATCCGCCGCTCCTTTGATCTCTTTCGTCATTCCAGCCCCGACTCCAGCCCAGACAATGAGTCTTGACTCGTCCTCAACCGCACATGCTTCCTTGAATCTCCTCCGGCGCTCCGAAATATGCACTCCTTCATCTGCGTCCCGTATTATATCATTCGATATCGCCCGTGAATCGTATTTGTCAGGCCATCCTAATAACTCATACGTTTTATCAAACGCCACACTCCGAATTGTTGATCCGAGATCCGCTTTGAGGAGCATTGACTTTTTGACCGGGGACAAGGAGCATTCATGCGTGAAGAGGAATCGGGTCCCCATTACGACGCCAGCTGCGCCCATGGTCAAGACTCCGGCGATTTGAGCGCCTGTGGCAAGCCCACCGGCGGCGATGATAGGGGGTCCATTCGGGAGAGCTATCAGTATGGCTTGGAGTAAAGAGACGAGTGGGGGAGCGGTGGAATTTCCATGTCCACCGGCTTCTGTGCCTTCTCGGCGTATTAGCTTCATACTCTTTCGGAGGAAGGAAAAGCACCTTGAGTAACAATGAAATCGACATTCCATTCCTCCGCAGCTTGCACTGCTTGTTCCACAGTCCCAACCATGACGAACACGAGCGTCTTGTGTGTGCGATCCGCTTCGTAATCCCGGACGAACTTTACATATTTGCCCAAGTTGTCCCCGAATGCTAGCCAGATTATTTTGTGGCGCTCATCGAGGTATGCTGGAAGGCGTGGATCTGGTGTGGCTTCAGTGATATCCAACACCCACGCTATGAATCCTCTGCCAAGTGGAACAGCATCCCCTTCCGGTATGCCTAGTTTCTGGCGTACGAGTCGGGCTTCGCTAATGAGACGTTCAGATGAGAGATCATCTGTCAAGTAATTTATCCAGCCTATGGCGCAAGGGATTCACGATTTACCAGCACCCAATAAACCAAGAGCCCCCGCCGAGGTCACCGCCGCCGCCAGCTCGGGTGTCGCAAACCCGGCCATGGGAGCGGAGATGATTGGGACATCGATGTCTGTTCAGCCCTCTCATCAGCATGAGATTAAGGATTTAGCTGTGCTGGACTGACCTAGGGCTCGGGTCAAAGCTGTATGAATTCTCCGGGGCATTATGGTTTGTAACGCTGGGGAAGGAAGTATTGAGGCGAGCTAGAGCCGAGTAGACAATGTGATCCGATTCAAGATGCCTATCCATTACAAATCGGGTTATTATCTACGGTACTTCGGCAAAAGGCGGGATACCTCAAAAAGAAAACAGCGGAGGTTATCGGCCGCAGTAGATCCTTACGTGGTAACCGCGATGAAAAGAAAAGCATACAGATAAGAATATCGAAAGAAACTCTGCACTCGTAGAGAGCATCAAATTTGGATTGGATAGTTGTGGGTAGCTTGAATCGCTGAAAATATGGGTAAGCCAGAGGTAAAAAGAAACAAGGTCAAGAAGAAAAGACAAGAGAAAGAAAGATCATATTGAAGACTGAAGTTTTGGTTTACATATCTCATCACCGACCCGGAGGTCTGAGAGTGGTCCATGAAACGGTTTAATCATGCGCTGGGGGGAGCAGGGAAAGGTATGAAATGATGACTTACCAGTGAAACGAGAGGCCGTTGAATCTTGGTGGATGACGTCGAGGTTTTCACCTGTATGATGGTAACCTGCCGCCGAGAGACACGTAAGCCAGAGGTAAAACAGGTCAAGAAGAGACAAAAGACAAAAAAGTATCATATTGAAGACTGAAGTTTTGGTTTACATGTCTCATCACGGACCCGGAGGTCTGAGAGTGGTGCATGAAACGATTTAATCATGTGCTGGAATGGCAAGGGGAGATGATGACTTACCGACCAAAATGACGAACAAAGAAGCACCAAGAAGTTAACGCGTGGCGCTGAGCAGGAGCTGTCCCAGGTCGAGCACGACGGCGACGAAAGGCGACCGGCGAAGAAGACCATGACGACTATGATAAAGACAAATGAGCAGAAGCATCAACCAAGACAAAAACGACAAAGAAGGAAAATGTTCAGGCAGTATATGCAATATAAAACTCTTCAAGCGGTTCAGAGAGATTCCCAATAATTGCTCATCGTGACGATGTAGAAGGAATGAGACTTACCTAGCGACATCGAACAGAAGGATACCACAGCAGGAATGTCCGACGCCGATAATTCGGAGCCGAAGGTCCGACGAGCACGATATCTAGCGGAATATCCAGCATTTCTAGAATATTGCAGGACGTCGACGAGATGGAAAATGTAGCGACGTGGTGAAGGAAATCCGTGGCTCGACCAGCATTCCGTCACAAGCCTGCGAACAACCTCGATCCGATGAGCCTATGGTCCTGGACCCGCCGCTAATCTGGGACAGAAATTATGAACGAATTCGAAGAAGGAAGTGGCACAAAGACCTACGAAATCTGCACGCCGATAGAGAGCTCGAGGACGCGGCTATTATGACCTCGAGGACGCTGCTATTGTACAGGCTTGTGGTGCATTGTGATTCCGAAATCGAGCGAGCTGCAGATTGAGAGAGAGGAAGCTGACGACAGAGCGAATGTGGGAAAAGAAAATTTCTGCCGTGCTTCGGCATGACGGTCAATGACGAGGCCGAATTCACACCCGATTTGTCACATCACTGCGTCTTCGGTCACTGCTATTCGATTTGATGCCTCTTTTGTGCCTCTCCACTCCTCTTGCCTGCCGCTTCAGAGCCGGACATCATCTGAGTACGCTCATCGGACATGAGGCCTCCTGGGAGCGTCTTCCATTTGGCCTGTCATGACAAGCGCCAAATCTGTCCTTCAAAGTCCTTGCTTGTCAGAAAATCCTCATGAACGTCTGGCCGATATCATAGATTCACATATTATTCTGTCCTCTGAAGCTCAGCCATTTCCAGCAGTATGCAGCGATATTATTTTACTTTTTTTTCCAGGGCTAGCTCCGGTCAGGCACACTCAAATTTAGCATACTTCTCACAGGATGACGCGTTCCCTGAGTCGGTCGAGAACCAGAATAGGTCGCACTCTAGACAGCGTGAAATGGAACGACGACGATCCCTCTCTGCCGTCTTGGATGAAATTCTGCCTGGTATCCCTCGGTCAGTTCTGCTCTGCTGGTTTCAATGCGCTGAAAATAGTTGCACTGAATGAACGAATCCCTCCGGCCAGTCTCTCAAAAAGGCAATGACGATGGAGAGACAGGTAACCGACGAATGACATACCAATCAGGCTGCCTCGGCCAGGTTCCAACTTGGCGATGACCACTATAAGTGTACGGTTTGGGCTTTTGGTGGAGGGTTCAAAGGTATATATAAGGTCGAACAAAAGACTACTTTTCTTCAGAAACAAGCATCTTACTCATGTTCTCTACTACCTTCACCACTTTTGTCTTTGCTCTCCTGGTACGGATCGTTAACTTGCATATCTTTATTTCGAACTGATCGTTGTCTATAGACTGTGGTCAATGCTGCTCCATCAGCTGTGGCCATAGGACCCGCCGCCGTCAACCTTCGCACCGCAGGAAACTTTGCCATTCTCTCCAAAACTGGTGTTTCGACTGTAACACCTTCCGTGATAAGTGCGCTTTGGCTTCTTCTCTCTGTCTTTCACAGGTCTGACTTTATGACCATTAGACGGCGCCGTTGCTGTGAGCCCCATCGCGGCCTCTGCGCTGACAGGCTTCTCCTTGACCCTTGACTCGACCGGGACGTTCGCGACCTCGGGTCAAGTCACTGGGAAACTTTTCGCTGCCTCGTTTGCTGCACCAACTCCATCGACCCTCACGGTTGCTATTGGTGATATGGGGACCGCTTTTACAGACGCTACAGGTCGAGTGAATCCCAACTTCACGAATCTTGCTAGTGGTGCGTTAATTTCACAGAGTGACTTGAATTTGCTCGCTCACTCAGGTTTTACAGGTGCTATTGGGGGTCTCGTCCTTGTTCCAGGACTCTACAAGTGGACCGGAGCAGTCACTGCTGCAGCAGACTTCACCATCTCCGGATCTTCTACCGATAGTAAGTCGCCCGACCTCCTGCCAACTATTCCATGCTGATGTAACAACTTGATAGCCTGGATCTTCCAAGTTGCTAGCACTTTAAGTCTTGCTGCTGGAAAGAAAGCTGTCCTTGCCGGCGGAGCTCTCCACCAGAATATTGTTTGGGTTGTGTCGGGAGCTGTCAGTGTCGGCGCCGGTGCCCATCTCGAGGGTATCATTCTTGGAAAAACCTCGGTCTCGTTGTTGACAGGTTCCTCTTTGAATGGAAGGATCCTTACGCAGACCTCTGTTGCACTCCAAAAGGTGTTTATAAAGTTTATTAAAGTTGAATGTGCTGTTGCTGACTGTTTACAGGCTACAGTCTCCGCTTAAAGGGATGGTGAAGATTCAATGGACTGGTCTCGTGTTAAATTGTCATCTGGATTGTCTTGGGCGTTGAATTATCATTATATTTCTTCTTGAATCCAGATTCTTGTGATCTAGCTGAGCTTCGCTGCCTTGAGAATGTGGGTCTAGATTTCATCCGACGTCCTATGTTCATTGCACATTTGTGCATGACAATGACAGAATAATGTCATTGTCATGCACGAATGTGACGACTTGTTTATTCCAATTATCACAATATATCATGCCAATGTTCTAAGATGATATCAGTACTTGGATATACATAAGATATGCTTCTCCAGTTATATTCAATGTCAGAAGCTAGCCTTTTGGGATCGTCACAATTTGGAAATCAGACCGCCGCTCATTCTGAAAGCTTCTCTGCCGGAGTCAGTCACGATACCCAGCTCAAGGTACTGGTCATTCAAGAGCTATCTTATCTCAGAGAAATATTTAGATCTGCGGCATAACCCGTCCGACAGATCCATACGTCAGTTCTGTGTGATCGATCGAAATACGATGTTGTAGCTATGACAATAGTACAAGTGTATCCTATTTTCCTTCACTGCCACCCTTTACCACTCCTTCTTCCCGAGACTCATCGACGGACTGAGGGGCGTCTAGTACGTCCTGACTGACTGCTGGATACAGGCAGCGAGTTGGCTCTTTTGGGTGTAGGCAGTCCACCCAATTTCTCAAACTTGCCATTGTTGTAGAAAGTCCACAGCTCAGCAGCACCATTATTCATGTTCTTGATAATCCGCGGCCTCTCCTCTTATTGGAGTAAGTGCTGTTGACTCATACAAGCCGGCATCGTCCGGAAAGGACTCATTGTTTCTCGAAGTTTTTCTCGCTTATTTATCTTGATGACTCACAAAGACTCGTAGCTACCAGAAGATTCTAGATACATTTACATCTAGTATATAAGCCCTTGTATTAGCCCACTTACGATACAAAGACTGTTGCGGAGCATACGGCGATTACGCATGAGTTGTTTCGTTTGAATCCATTGTGGCGACCCAACTTTGTCTGGTCGCACAGAAGGCTGTTTAGGACGGGTCTAGATATTCCGGAGATGCTCATACACTCGACACAAAACATGAAAGCCAGCAAACAGAAAAGAAGCCAATCTGATCAGATCTGGAATAGATCTCAGATCGACAAGAAAGCGGTGCAACCTGCAGAAGTCAGGCCAAGCCAGAAATCATACGATATGGAGCTCAATGATGCAGGAATGACGCGTTAGTGACGCCATAAATCAAGATCATACGAGGTTCAAGGCCTTTTGGTAGTAAAAGAAAGAAAGTGCGACCACAATGGTACGATACAGAGAAATGACATCATAATACCAGGACAGTATAAATAGGACGCTGTATTTAGCCTAAAGAAGAAGAAATACCCCCAGAGAATTACCAATACAGACAGAGACAGACTTGAAAGCACAGAACCGGCTTGATTAGTCAGCAACCCGACCTTCCTCATTGAGTAACAGATCTTGACGTCAGACCGTACACCGTCCTCGTGGATCATATCTAGTAGATTCCACTGCTCGATAACCTCAATTACATCACCCGCTCTTCATACATTAATCTAAGTGGACACCTATTCAGAACTTGGATCGTACATTGTGTTATACAGTGTTCTGTTCTGTCGCAGATGCTTACTTAGCCTCTCATTCTGGAGCCCACCGCGAGGGGTTTTAATCCACTTTTATTAAACATCCCAACTCTCCATCATCCCTGCTAGTTCACGTCACAGAGCTAGTCTAACTCTTCAACAAGAACTATACTAATCTTTTCACAACTCATTAGACTGCGCAGAGCCATTTGACATAGGCACAGTCATCATTGATCAATCAGATTCCTCCTCAGACAAAGACCCTAGTCCTTCCCGCCCTACCTTTCAGCCCATCCCAGAATTTAGCCAGACCAGACTATTAGAGCAACTAGATCAGAATCCCCAACCCGACCCAACCAAGCGCACTACCACCTTCCAGTACACCTATCCCCCAGTAATCCCTCCTGCACCTCCAAACCCACCTATATTTGTCACTCGAAATTGGATTAGAAAGAGGATGGCAGTAAAAGATATATTCATGCCGGGCATAGGGCATCACACGGCTCCGCATTTTGATGGTCACCCTAGATCATTGAAACGATTCTTTGCAGACATAGACTTGCTAGCCAAAGATTGCACAACAAAGCCATCGGAAGATCTGCTGAAAAAGAAAGCCTGTCATTATGTAGACATCGACAAATGTGAGCTGTGGGAAAGTTTACCAGAGTACCAGCCCTGAAATGCCACTACTGTTCCCCTGACAGGCGGAACGTGGGATGAATTCAAAACAGCTGTGATAAGACTTTATCCGGGAGCAGAGCAAACACGCAGATATGTCCAAGAGGATTTAGATCAAGTAACGGGTACTTATTCCCGGACAGGTATCCGTAACAGACAAGAATGGGGGGATTATGTCAGAGATTTCACTCTCATAGCAAACTATTTGGAGGGACACAATGCGCTGTCAAAACATGAGAAATCTAGGGCATTCTTTAGAGGCATGGACGAGGACCTGCGAGCTAAAATTAGAACCCGACCTTCCATATTGCACCCGAATCATTATCCAGACCAGCCATACGATTTAGAGCAATATCTAGAAGCAGGAGAATTTGTTTTAATTGGCACTGCAGCAGATGGAATCATTCGTTCAGTGGCCAAAGACACTAGCGCAAAAGAAGAACCTAAGCGAGAGGACATGAGTTCATTAATGGCAAATTTTATGATGTTGATGATGGAACAAGTAAGTCATAATCAGTGCTCAAGCCAGCAGCCGAGCCAAATGAGTCAACTGGCAAGTTCACCCCGACAAGGGAACTCGTCGGGTCGGGCTCCGTTCATGCCGCAGCAACAACAATTCCAACAATTCATGCAATCACAAAACACCAGTAATGGGTATCAGTCTCCACCTTCTCCCAGTACCAGCCCAAATCCTGGAAACTTGGCCAATCGAAACCAGGGACCAGGGGGGCCGCCGAATTGGCAAGATAAGGATTGTGCTTTATGCGGTGGAAATTGCAAACGAGATCAATGCAGCTGTGACAAGCTGTCGAGATATCTGGCAGAAGGACGTTGCCTCAGAGACCCAAATACTTTCAAAATTAGAGCTATGGACAGCTCTGATCTGACCAATATGGGCAGAGGAAGATTTATATTAGATCACATTGATTGGTATATGAGTCCAGGGAACCCAGGGCAGCCCCGGAAACAAAATAACTCGCCTGACTCTCAAGCACAAAAGGCACCAGGAGAAATGCTGTTCTTTGAATGTGGCGATCCAGATCTAAATTTGGAAGCTGTAGAACAAGAAGCACAGGTACCTGAAGCTAGAGACGAGGAAGCTTTTGCGGCGTATAAATTGGAGGTTTCAAAGATGAAGGAATCTTTAGATCAAATGCAGGCTCAGACCAGGTGAGTACAGGAAGCCAAAGTCTTTGCACAGACGAGAGCAGCATCGAAGCAGGCAGAATCTGGAGGGGAGAGTCCAACCCCAGAAGTATCAACCCCAAAACAGAAAGGGAAGAGAAGGGCCACACCTTTAGAAGCAACACAGCCACTTGGTTTGACTATGGGGACCCAAGAAGAAGAGTCTGTATCTCCTCCACCCGCTGAACAAAGACAGCAGCGCTATGAAGCGAGCCAGAGGCGATATGAGGAACCAGAAACCGAAGAAGACAGTAGTCCGAACCCTTTTAGGCCCAGCCCGACTTATAGGATGACATCAAATGCTAGAGAACGCATTCAGGAAGCGGATGTATTCGAGAAAATTATGAAGGTCCCCGTAACCTTGACGCTCGAAGAAATATTCGCAGTCAGTGTGCCCATGAGCAAGTGAGCTATAGAAGAGATTAAAGGACGCAGAGTGTCACCACATGTGGTCCAACTCTTAACAGTAGCTAACAAACCGACGTCTTGTGTGTTCATGGGTTATGACGAACCAGAAGCATGGCTACGAAAGAATCCAAATCGGAAACTGCCAGATCGGTTGATCTCGGCAAGCTATACACATGCACTTCGATCACTAGTCCCAAAAGTCAGGGAAAGAGGAGTACCGATAGAAGCTATTATGGATCCGGGAAGCCAGATAGTGTCAATGTCAGATGGAGTCTGGAGTCATCTAGGAAGCTCATTGGACACTACAATGATTATGCCGATGAGAGCAGCAAATGGAACAATAAATAACACTTTGGGAGTGGTCAGAGATCTGCCTTTCGACTTTGGAGGCATAACCTTGTATATGCAAACACATGTCGTGAAAGGCGCACCCTATGATATCCTCATGGGACGCCCTTTTGACGTGCTAAGCGAGAGCGTTATACAAAACTTCAAAACGGAGGAATCTCATATCACTATCCATGATCCGAATCGGCCCGGTATAGTGCAGAAACTTCCCACCATTCCAAAATCAGAACCTAGATTCTCTTTGACAGAGGAAGTCGAAGAAGAAGAAGAATCGGATTTTTAGGTATCGATGAATTGGTTAACAGTCAACGAGAGCTCGCCTTAATAATCACGGTCTATTTTACGGAAACAGGATACTCGCATAGGATTCCATCAGAAGAGTCAATCATTCCTCTCTATCACAACGATACAAGCATACCAGGATATGCTGTCTGCATAGACAGAATGAAGGACGTAAAAGCAGAGTTGAGGGGAGAACGAGGTAGCGGAGATTTTGCCAAAGAAGCCTTTCTACAAGCACAAGACACATATCGGGAACTGGAAGGAAGTTTGTCATATGGCGGATCAGGGTCAGGTAACTCACTGACTATCTGCATATGCTAAGAAAGGGGGCCCGACGCTACTTCAATCGAGCTACTAGGGCAGAGACAGTACTAGTACAGCCGAGGAGATGTTCCAGTGAAAGAGTGGATGTATGGGCAACCACGAAGAAGAAATACAAACCAGTCACGCGGAAAGTAAAGCCGGTGCCAGCTACTTTACTGGAAAAATTCAGAATTAAGAGGATAATAGAGGGTGATCCACTTAAAGACATGCCTGAATTACCGACGCATCCACCTGACTATAGAGAAATGGGACGCTACACCCAAGCCAGGAAAGAAATCATCGATAAAGTACACTCGGGCAACTTTCTGTGGCCCGAGGAAAGGAAATTGATGCATTACTTCATGATGGTGCAAAATGCTGGGTTCGCTTGGGATGAATCGGAGAAAGGATATTTCAATACAAAGTTTTTCCCACCAGTGTGCATGCCGGTAATGCCGCATACCCCTTGGGTCTTGAAAAACATTCCGATTCCACCCGGTTTATATGAACAGATCATTGAAACGGTACGAGATAAGATCAGGACAGGGACCTACAAACCTAGCAACTCGTCATATCGGTCCAGATGGTTTGCGGTCGGAAAGAAAGACACAAATGCGGTTCGACTTGTGCATGATCTCCAGCCTCTAAACGCAGTAACTATCCAGGATTCAGGATCACTGCTGTATATTGAGTCACTAGGAGACAGCTGCAGAGCAAGAGGGGCGTATGGATTATTGGATTGGTATGTCGGGTATGATGAGAGAGAACTGGATGAGGAATCAAGAGATTACACCACGTTTCAATCTCCGCTCGGAACGCTGAGGTTAACATGTTTGCCTATGGGATGGACCAATTCGGTTCCCATCTTCCAAGGAGATGTTAACTTCGTACTTCGGGACGAAATACCGCACATCACCATTCCTTTTATAGATGACGCTCCGATCTTAGGTCCGAAAACCAGATATGAGCTACCTGATGGGAGCTACGAGACAATACCGGAAAATGATGGCATTAGACGATTCGTATGGGAACATTTCCATAATCTGAACCGTGTGGTACAACGTATCAAGTATGTCGGGTGCACCTTTTCTGGTAAAAAGGCCTTTCTATGCATTCCGGAAGTCATTATAGTAGGGCATAGGTGCACCTACGCAGGAAGACTTCCAGATGAAAGTCAGGTCGCTAAAATCAGAGATTGGGGACCATGTAAAAATGTGTCGGATGTCAGGGCATTCCTTGGCACAGCAGGACTAATGAGGATCTTTATCAAGAACTTCGCATTGGTTGCCCACGCCTTGGTCGATTTAACAAGGAAAGACGCAGAGTTCAAATGGGAAGCGCCAGAACAGAAAGCGAAGGATGCTTTGAAACTCGCCATCATCCATTCCCCGGCAGTAAAACCCATTGATTATCAATCGGGTAACCGGGTCATTCTGAGTGTTGACTCTTCACCTCATGCTGTAGAATATACTTTGAGTCAGGAAGACGAATATGGAAAGAGATTCTATAATCGCTTTGGTTCCATTCCGTTCAATGAACGAGAATCAAGATACTCGCAACCAAAGTTGGAATTATACGGGCTTTTCAGAGCGCTACGAGCCACCTGACTATACACAGTGGGGCTGCCTGCGTTCACGATCGAAGTAGATGCAAAATACATCAAAGGAATGTTGAACAATCCAGATATACAACCCACAGCAAGTATAAATTCATGGGTCGCTGGGATTCTGCTGTTCACCTTCGAACTGGTACATATACCAGGCATACGTCATGGGCCAGACGGTCTTTCTCGCAGAGTCCGACAGCCCAATGATGAAGAAGAACCAGAAGACGACTATGATGAATGGCTGGATAATCAATATGGGTTTCTACACATGGTTAACAATGAGTTCCCCAAAGCGCATTGAAAACCCATTGACATCTTCATGGCTATGACATTTGATCAAGTAAATGACCCCTTTTCGAAGGAGGAAAAGAAAAACGCAATCTTGCCTCGATCCAACAAAGCCAAGAAATCAGATCAGCGATTGGATCTGGTCCAACTTTTCCTGTCTGATATGAAAAAGCCAGACAGGATGAGCAAAGCTCAGATTCGATTGTTTATACGATATGCATCTGACTTCTTTCTTATGGAAGGCAAGCTTTGGCAAAGGGAGTTAGCAGGACATCATCAGATTGTCCTTATGCCAGATGATCGTCTTTCAATAATCAGGCAGCTACATGATGAAATGGGTCACAAAGGCATCCATGTCACGAACGAGCACATCAGAAACAGATTCTGGTGGCCGCAAATGAAGGATAATGTCAAGTGGTATGTCAGGACATGCCACCAATGTCAAGTACATCAGACAATCAAACTGGTGATTCCACCTGCAGTTGCGGTGCCAGCTCCTTTATTTGGGAAAGTCCATATGGACACGATGCATATGCCAGCATCGCACGGATATAAATATCTCGTCCATGGCAGATGCTCGTTAACCTCATACCTGAAGTTTAGAGCACTAAGGAAAGAAAACACTTCAGGAATAGCTGATTGGATATTTCAAGACCTGATTTGCAGGTGGGGCACCTTGTACGAAATTGTGATGGATAATGGCCCACCTTTCTTGGCTGCACTAGAGATACTGGAAAAGCGATACAAAATCAGACATATTCGCATATCTGGATACAACAGCAAAGCAAATGGCTTGATTGAGAGAAAGCATTTTGATGTCAGAGAAGCTATGATAAAAGCAGCGGATGGAGATGCAAACAAATGGTATGAGACACATTACTCGGTGTTTTGGGCAGAATGAGTCACTACCCGAAGAAGCATGGGCTGCAGCCCATACTTTGCAGCACATGGAGTTCACCCGTCTTTTCCCATTGATTATAGCGAAGCGACCCATTTGTCACCTCCACCCGACTCTGTTATGTCCACAGAAGACCTTATAGTTAGGAGGGCCTGAGAATTCCAGAAACATCACGACATGCTTGAAGAAATGCGCCGCAAGGTCTTTGCTTTTCAGAAAGTGAGATCGGCCCAATGGGAAGCCAAACAGAGTCAGGTCATTCGAGAGTACCAATTCAAGCAAGGGGCATTAGTCTTGATACGGAATACCCGAACAGAGGACTTGCATAGTTGAAAGCAATGGCCCCGATATTTGGGGCCTCTCATAGTGGTTACGCAAAACAAGGGCAGAGCCTATATCTTGGCGGAACTGGATGGAGCTGTTCTGAATCACCCCATAGCGGCGTTCAGGGTCATTCCTTACCGGGCAAGGATGCATCTGGAATTGCCAGACCTATCTTCTTTCCTGGATGTCTCAACCAATGAACTACAGAGGCTGGAAGATTCAGAAGAGTTGGATCTCAAGGCAGACAGTTATGAGCAGAATGAGGAAAAAGAAGATTACTTCTCAGATGACATGGACTGGGAAGATTGACCCAGAGGGTCAAATTTTCGAGGACTGAGGGGAGGGACATGTTGATACATGTATAGCTTGAGCAGGCATCAGCTATAAAGGACAAGTAACTTCGGATTTTGGACTATTTATCTTGGACAATACAGGACTCTAAAAGAAATGGACAAGGAAACAGAAGAAAAGACCTAGGTACAGTAGAAGTAGACAGGCTGTACTAGGCACAGCAACAAATAAAAAGATCTCTTGAAAACTAGAAGTCAGATCAGAAGATTAGAAGAAAAGAAGCAACTTGAGGACTGGAAACTAGAAGTCGGACTCGAAGATTAGAAGAAAAAGAACAACCTGATGGCTGGAAACTAGAGACGATTGGCCACAAGCAAGCGGAAAATCCTTGGATATCAGATCACTTTGCAGCTGAAAAGGGCCCCGATTCAGAAGAAAGGCAGAGAGTAATCTCTAAGCCAAATCTCTGAAGAAGGAACACCCGGCTGGCTCAAAGGATTCACAAGGACCCAACTTTATCTTGCCATTGGACCCGTCAAAGAAAGAGAAAGCTAAAAAGAGACAGAGAGGCAACAGAAAAGAGTATCAGAACAGAAGAAGAGCAACCTGATGACTGGAAACCAGAGACAATCGACCACAAGCAAGCGGCAACCCTTGGGAACGAACCTAGGTGGGATTGAAAAGGGCTCCAAAAACGGGAAGCATGGATCTTACTGTAGGATCTACCTGAAGAGGAAAAACCCGGCTGGCCTATCTAGGTTTGCAAGGACCCGACTCTTCTTGCCATTGGATCCGTCAGAATAGGAAGAGAGAAGATAGAAGAAATGAGAGGAGCAAAGACTTACAGACAAATCCAGAAGCACAGACTTAATGAAGGAGGATGACAATTGAATTTGCTAAGATAGCGGGGCAATGAAATAGGTAAAAGAAATGCATTTAGATTGACTAACAAAGAAATAGATGACACATAAAAACTCAACAAGAAAGGGAACACCAGACAATGCGAAAGGAGTGCCACGAGGGTCACTCAGAAACCGGACGAATCCGAATCACTATCTGACGTGCCAAGATCTATCGAATCCTCCTCATCACTTGAAGAGTCCACATCCATCAAGTCTGCTGCGATTTGATCTTCCTCGGCCTCTGAATTCATTCCTGCTAAAGCTAGCCGCTGATCAATCTCCATCGTGTCAAGAAGCGATTGACTTGATAAATCTCCTACCGAAGCAACAGGCGAGGCAAATGTAGAATGCCATTGCTCCAGAACAGAAGAGTTGGATGAAGACGAAGGAGGACAGGCGAAAGTTGTCAGGATCTCGTCATCGGAGAAAGGGGTAAATTGGGCGGGGCGAAGAAGGAAGGACGTTGTAGCAGGTTGAGGCATAGGAATGGCAAGAGGAAGGGAAATCGAGACATCCAGAGTCGCCACTGGCGGAAGCGACGTGCCCGTTTCGCTGGGTAACAAATCGTCAACCTCCATGTCATCATCGTAACCAGACAAGTCGAGCAAGTCATCGAGCAGCAGCATCTTGACTTCCCTGACCTCCTCAACAAAGGCAAAAGTCTCCTCGCCATCGACGAGACGCTCGTTGTCCCTATCAACTGCCAGCATCTCAAAATCTGACATCTTGACGTCATTTGATAACCTGACATTTGCCCCCATTGAGTCATCCCGAGACCTGACGTCCAACATAACCCCATCGGCGGCAGGAGCGGAAGTCAAGCTAATGATGTCATTGCCATCAGACAGGAGTCCGGTTGGAATAAACCAGCCCTGCATAGAGGAAGGAACAACAGAGGGGGCATCGACAAATGCAGGGTTCAGAGGCAGATGAACGCCTGTGTCTAGACCCATATTGGAAGCCTCGGAAATGATGGGGACTTCGTCGAGGTTGGAAGAAGCTTGCGGCAAGCTGGGAACAGCATTAGACGGGGAGGAAGCAGTGGCGGGAAGTTGAGAAGAAAGGGAAGTGGATGAAAAATTGTATGAAGGCCTGTCATAAGGCGACTTCAATTTCAGGCAATTTTTCTTGAACCAAGACCTTGTTTGCCTTGAGGGCTGCCTGCGGACGGGAAAGACAGCGAGACTGATGCTTCTTGGCACAGTTATTGCAGGAAAAATAAGCAGGTCCACTGCACAATTGACCGGAATGGGAGCAATAGTGGCAGGAGCGATTCAGGGCAGTCCAATTCTGACAAGAGAATCGAGGATGGAAAGAAAGAAGGAAAAGATTAGAATGAACACTTTGAAGAAGAGAAAAACGAAAAATGTACCTGTATTTCCCAGGTAATATCCAACGATTCAGCAGGTTCCAAGTCTTCAGGCAAAAGACACTGAGTTTTAGGAAATATGACCACTGAAAAATCAAAGCAGGCGCAAAATGCTTTGACCGGAATAGGCGGGTTCCCCTGGAAACGGTGAGGCACTCTGCGCAGCATGTCAAGCGAAATTGGCTGGTGCAGACACTTAGTCAGATATTTTCAAATGGGATTTTCCACTTTAGGCTTAGTCGGCTGGTGGGTTTTGCGGGAGATGGGAACATAGCACCCACAGTTGAAAGGCATAGAAACCACAGTGCTGAAAACAGCGCTTGCTGGATAAGCAGGGAGTGGGAAGAAGGCGGAAGTCTGTTTTGTAGAAGGTTTCCTGGTCTTACTGGACTTCGAGGTTATATCCCCCGAAACCTGGCCAGGAGAAACACCAGGAACCACGCCAATGATCATTGACACATCAGAAATTACTTCCTGAGACGCAGCAGAAACGGGTGCAGAAGCAGCCACCAAAGGTTGAGCCGACTTTTTCCCTCGAGTACTTTGTTGAAGGGGTACTGGAGCGTTTGTCTCAGCGATAGGCAAACTGGAAGGACTGAGACCTGAAGTCGGGATGGGAGAACTATCTCGAGACTGGTTTACAAAGTCAGGAGAGTCAGGTTCTGGCGTCCTGGGGAGAAAAAGTGGTTCGGGATGCGGAGAGGGTTCATCAGCAACAACATCAGCTATGTTCGATGACGGCACTGAACCATGAGGAGTAGGGTCGAAGAGAGCGCTGGAACCAGCCAAAGCTGCAGAAGTAGGGGCTGCCGGCAAAATGTCGGGTGATGCCACAATTTCGACTGGAGATGGATCAGATTCTGCTATCGGGGACACTGGCGAGACGAAGGTGCTCCTTTCAAACAGAGGATGTTCCTTTCGATCCGGCGAAAGGATACGATCCAAAGGACGGAAAGGAAGAGCATCAGGAATGGTGGGCAGAGACTGAGGAAGCATCCAAGTAGGGAGAATGGACAGTTCAACAGCAGACCAAGTCTCAAAATTAGGCAGCAATTGGAAACCCGAACGACGAAGAATCATGAGGGCTTCGCTCGTCTCGAAGTGCAAAATGGTTTTGTCGGGGAGATGCCATGGCCATAAAACTTCGGGGATTAAGGAATCGAAAGGAAGTGGAGAGGAAAAGCCGGCAAGCAGCACAGATAGCGGGCCGGAGAGGGCTGCATCTGACATCGCAGAGTAAAACTCTTCGAGTCAGGCCAGAAAGATGGCTTTGGGCCATTGTTTTACAGATAAGTCGTAATTAGAAGGCAAACCCGCATGAAGAATGTCGCCGCAAGCTCTCAAGGAAGGAAAGGAGCATCGAAAGAAATGATCCTGGTTAGAGGGTGGTTCGCAAGTGGCGTACCAGGAAGCCAGATGCGAGACGGCGGCATCCAAAATAATCTGACATTGGGTGTTCAGATTTTCACCTTTCCAAAATATGATATCCTGCTGGTCAACAGTGCGTTTGGTCTCCTGGAAAAGCGAGCAGTAAGAAGAAAGATTGGAAAAGGGGACCAGTATGGAAGAAAAACGTACTAGCAAACGCTGCAAACCTTCGCACCATACAAGCACTTTGTGGACAGAGGATGAGAGACGGGGCCGAACTTTCCACAAAGACTGACAGTCAAAATGCAAAGAATGGACTTGAAGCTCCAAGGTATCAGGATGTCGATCGCGATTTCAGAGGGAAGGATGGTTGGGAAGTCGGGTCAAATCAGCTAAACAATCAGCATCTGGATTGTCATACAAGGGGCCCATAAAAACGATGCAAGGCAGGAGGTAACCTGGGTTGTGGGCAACATCAGGAAACAAGCAGTTGAATTCGTCCCCATCATCGTATGGGAAACGACAAAGACAAACAGGTCACATGCCGATATTGAAACTATTAATGGGATGAGAACCCAAGGGATCATAGTCGGGGGCATTCATGAAGAAGGGAAGATGGGGAGCATGTATTCGAAGTCGAAGTTGGTCGAAGAGACCAATGAAGTGTTGAGTATAAGGCGCATGCAACATCTCCAGACTGGCGTAACAGTATAGATACCGAAGTCGGGTATCTTCTGTTGAAGTAACCACTGCGGGAAAACCACGTTCCAAAATATCATCGCATCGACCATCGATTTTGGTCCATGACGCGGGAAGAGAATTGGGAGTCTGGCAACAGCAGTTTCTCCAGTCATCGAAAGCACGGGACATCATATCGAATGAAGCTCGGATGCGCCAGTCATCCTGCTGTTCTTGAACTTCTGCCTTGTTGAACGCTTCAGAGGGGACGCTAGGAAAGAACAAATACGTCGTCTAACTTGCGTATGTTCACCGAGGTTTGGAAAACAAACATCAGAAGAAGACAGGTCGGGCCACATGGAACAGCCAGACATATGACGAACCAGCGGCAACTAAATTGGGAAGCTGACTAAGACATCAACGACATAATGATGGATACCGGCGGGAACTCAAAGCAATCACAGTAGCATGTGCCGCTAATGTGACGCCCAGGCGCCTCACGCTGAAAAACCAGACCGCGCCTGACTTATGGCATAATCAACTTGTTACAGTGAAAAGGGCTTTTAATTGGAGGCTAACTAGAGTTAGTAAGCTACCCGACTAAGAATTACATGCCCCGAAAAGTTTGTATGGCGCAGAAAGAAGGCTAGAAGAGAAAAGACGCAAGAAGAGAAGGGGAGGAGAAGAGAGGATGAAAATGAGAAGAAAGATAGATGAAGAAGGAGGGTCCCTCAAGGACAGCGGCAAGAAGAACAATAAGAAGAGAAAGAGAAAGACGAGTCCATGAAAAGCATGGGACAGGGGAGATAAGAAGTCCAGTTACAAGATGAAGTCTGATTCGGTGAATGAAACAATCTGCGACAGAAAACTAGCGAAGATGGGAGCCCAGGAAGTGAGAAGGGTCGGCTTCATGGATACGATGATAGCCGCCCCGGCAACCGCGGTTACCTCCCAGGTGCCAGTTAGAATCAACAAACTGGGCAATGGTAGACATGACCGACGATTCTCCATGAAGATGCGTGGAATGTAGAGCAGCGTGAGCCTGTTGAACGGTAAAAGGAGCTGGAGCAGCACAACCTCGAGTGCGACCTACAGGAGTGTCAGGACCAAAATAGAATGGAGTAGGCAGACGAGTAGGGACCGGCCTGGTGACGCGATACCCACTTTCAAAATCAAAGACGGAGATAGTAGCTGGCTGATGGGAGACAGGGTTACGCGGAGGCCCCTGTCGAGGAACAAATCGCTGGAAGTCATTATGCTGTTCGCAGACAGGACGTCCCCGTGTAGCAAACTGATGCAGGCAAAGATTCAGGATAACCGGGCAGCCTCGAAAAGCATGTCCGTGACCACCTGGCAAGTGACAGTTGGGACAGTCAGGCGAAATCCCAATGGGTTGAGTTGGGAAAACCTCACAAAGAGGCGGGAGAGAAGTAGGAACAAATGGAGCCACTTCGGGATTGAGACGGAGAGGCGGAAGGGCATCGCCGAAAGGAGAAGGAATATGATTCAGCTGGTGATTATGAGGAACAGGCGATCCAATTGGAGAAGACATCGTCACGTCAGGCCCGATCAAACGATGATTTTGACCAATGACAGCTGGCAGACTAATGGACCGAAAAGCATCCACAAGGAAGTCAGACAGGTGGCCGGTGACCGGACTGAAAGGAACAGGAACAGCTAAGCGAGCTGTATCAACAACCAAATGAGTTGCAGTGTCAGTCAGAGGTGGATTGACCAGAGACTCGGATTTGGGGAGAGGAGAAGAAGGAGGGGTAACAGGCAACAGTGGAGGAACAGAATCGGGTTCTGCAGGTGCAACTTCAGCATTCTAAAAAGATGGGCATCAGAAAAAGTTGAGTTTAAAAGGAAATCATCCGGGGAACGTACCGGATAAGTCAGTTCAGATTCTGCCTCAGTAGCTGCGACAAGTCTAGCATGTTCGGCAGCCTCATTGGCAAGAAGTTCGTTGATGAGAACTTGAGCTTCTCCGGTAGCATGAGTAAGGATGGGATGAGCAGCCATGGCGCAAACCCATTGTTGGGCCTCAGCTAACAGCAAGGAAATTGCACCAAGGTCGGGGCAGTCCTGTAACAGAGCAAATTTGTCCAGATGACCATAAAGGGCCTGAAAATTGCGAAAATATAACGGTAAACAGAGGGAAAGAAAGGAAAGGAAAGAAAGTACCTGGCATTCGACGATTTGCTGCAGATTATGAGCAATCAAGTGATTGCTAGTGTCAAAGTCGGGTCAATGTTCTCGTACAAGCAACAACTTGGAGTGAAGAGCTGCTTTGACCCGATTACGTGCGGCACGGGCCTTGGGGTTCAGCCTGTGCAAGACATCGGGATCCAAAAATGAAATAGATGAAGGAGGGGAGGATAGAGAGGAATCGTCGCTGAAGTGGAAGATAGTAGACATAGCAGAAGGTGAACAGTGAGAAGAAGAGCAAAAGCAGGAAGGTATGCAGGAGAGAAATTTTTTCTGGCAGGGAAAGGCGGATGGATTTGAAGCGATTCAGCACGTCCTTTTTAAAAGCTTTTCTTCACGGATGGGAAAAGGATGAGGTCTGGATTGCATCTTAAAAAGTTTTGACTTCACTTTCAGCTAGAAGACTCTGCACGGGTACCTCGATTTACACTTGAAACCCACGACTATTCGACTCGCCTGCCTGCAATTATGTTGAAGACGTGTTCGCGGGACACATAAAAAGAGTTTGAAGACTATGTCATGTAGCGGTAGTCAGATCCAGATCGACTGAGACAGTTGAGGTCTGAGTTGAGGGGATATGTGGCGACCCAACTTTGTCTGGTCGCACAGAAGGCTGTTTAGGATGGGTCTAGATATTCCGGAGACGCTCATACACTCGACACAAAACATGAAAGCCGGCAAACAGAAAAGAAGCCAATCTGATCAGATCTGGAATAGATCTCAGATCGACAAGAAAGCGGTGCAACCTGCAGAAGTCGGGCCAAGCCAGAAATCATACAATATGGAGCTCAATGACGCAGTAGTGACGCCATAAATGAAGATCATACGATGTTGGAAAGGATCATACGAGGTTCAAGGCCTTTTGGTGGTAAAAGAAAGAAAGTGCGACCACAATGGTACGATACAGAGAAATGACATCATAATACCAGGACAGTATAAATAGGACGCTGTATTTAGCCTAAAGAAGAAGAAATACCCCCAGAGAATTACCAATACAGACAGAGACAGACTTGAAAGCACAGAACTGGCTTGATTAGTCAGCAACCCAACCTTCCTCATTGAGTAACAGATCTTGACGTCGGACCGTACACCGTCCTCATGGATCATATCTAGTAGATTCCACTGCTTGATAACCTCAATTACATCACCCGCTCTTCATACATTAATCTAAGTGGACACCTATTCAGAACTTGGATCGCACATTGTGTTATACAATGTTCTGTTCTGTCGCAGACACTTACTTAGCCTCTCACCATTTCAGTTTGTTTCCTATAAGTTGTGTTTCAGAAACTCCTACTGAGTTTGCCTTTGGTGACTGCTACGTTTTAGAGTGTCTCTGGGTCCAACCAAAGACATAGTGAAGGGGTGCCATCTTCGATTAAAGATGTTGTGCTAGCTTTGATGTGATCTTCAGTATGTTTGAAAAAGGATTGTGAAGCTCAAGCTGCAGACTCTCACTCACACGTCCACTGAATGCACTGTGACAGCCAAGGACGAGCAACAGCACCGAATTCCTGACATCTGCCAAGACTTTACTCAAGGTGAGAAGTACGAAATCACCACTACAGACTCGGTGACTATCCCAGTCCGCAACCCTTGACCTTTGATTCACCATCGTCGGTACCAACCTCGTGACTTCAAAGGCGGTAATTCAAACTCGGCATATGAATACTATGCTGTGTGCTATGATTCGTTCAAATGCATGATGTGGTGGTATGCTTGATGAGGACTTTGCAAGGGCTGGGGTTTGGGGTGAGCAATGGGACTGATCGCAATAGTCTGATTATGTATAATTGGAATCTGGGCTACCAATGAGCTACCAACCAGTGACATGGCATGGGAGGGAACTATAGCTGACGGAAACACCACGTTTTGGGCTAAAATATTTGCAGGGTGGGGTACAGTCTTTGACTGGTAGTTTGCATGTCCAAATTTCATATTGTCCTATACATTGGCCACTACATAGATATAAAAAATACCGGTATTTAGGAACATTGATAATGTGTAGAAGAATATGTATACCAAGTTTCAAAGCAATCCAACATGTTTTGACCAAGTTATTGAAGGATTATTGGTGTACAAAGTAGTGATATCCCATTTTGGACAATTTTACCTCATCTTGAAACATGCATATCTCAACCATTCCTCAACCGATTCCCATAAAAATTGGATATAACCTTTTGCATTTGGTGGTACTATTCACTGGTCATATGCAAAAATTCAAGATACCCTCAGTGGACGACAGAATTCAGTGTACAAAGTACTGGTAGTGTACAACGTACCGGTCAAAGACTGTAGGTGAGAAAGAGTTGGGATATATTTAGAGAGGTCTCTATTTTGGGCCAGAATATGGCATATATTCCCAGGTTGGAGTAGATCAGTTCAGATGCGGTAGACATTGCATATATGTCAGTAGGTCCCTTACTCCAACCTCAGAGCAGGGGCCTTTTCACTTTGTTAATCTTCATCGCTTGATCTCTCGGTGGCTTGTGACCTTGTCTGACTTCATTATCTCAAGACCGGCGCCTAATTCTAAATTGGGCCTGACATGTGGGCGCAGCGATCACACCGCAGTACGTACTGCCTTCCAACCTTGTGCACACAGTGTAGTTCATACTACAGATCCCCTGCTTTGGATTACAATGACAATGGCTCCCTTTTGAAGTTCATGGCATCCTCATTTATTGCTTTTATTATAGCATATTATCACCTGTAAATTACCTGTAAATCTGACTTATTTGTGTTTTTCAACAAATGTGACATCACAAGTCACATTTGTGACCGAAGCGTGACTTGCCCCGTGATAGGTTCAACTTTGAACATAGTCTGGCAGGGACATGATGCATTACAGATGCTCAATAAAGCTGGTATCTCATTGAAGTACTTAGGATGGCTATGCACCAAATCTAGTCCAACCTTGGAACAGCTCATCTACTCCAATCTACTCCAAGTCTACTCACACCCTGTGAACAGACTTGCATAATTTCCCCTTGGAGGATATAGCAGCGAGACGTGGTGAAAGCAATTATGAGACCCATTTATGGGGCTCATTTGTTGGGACAGACCAGTTTCAGGATGGGATCATCAAAGAGCCCAAAGGGGATATCATTCTTGTTATCTCCTCTCACAGTCATCTGCCGACAAGCTGTGATTCTCATTACGTGTCACTGTATCGTTGCCAGTCTCTGAGTCCAAGGAGTCATTTGATAGTCTTGTAAACCAGACTCAATGACATGTGAGGAAGAATTGTTCCCTGCATAGAATCTAGATTTGATGACAGGTCCACGATGTATTGACTTGGGGTTTAAAAGTAACCGGTGCCGATGGGTGGCTTGGCACGTGCTCCACCCATTTTAAGCACTACTCGCCACTAAAAAAATCTGTGATGGTCAGCAAGGTGCAGCATCAGTACATCATTATTGTGTGTTTGTCCTCATGTCCATTTCTTTTCATCCAGGTGGCTGGTTGCACAATGAAGTCTCTTTCTGGTATGCCTCTGACACTATAGGTATGAATAGTGTTACATATTAACCATAGGGTGCAAGATGGTCTGTCGACATTGGACAAGAGCTTGTCGAGGCAAAATGTGACTGGTGCCGAGCCCTGCCGAACATCCGAGTTTCTTTAAAGTGGCCCCGAATTTTGCAGTTAGCTGTCATGACTCATACACATCACAATCCAATCACTTATGGATGGAACTTGCACTAGTGCTGGCCAGGTGCTGGCAGTCATTTCTTTGTAAACAATACATGACAGGGACTGGTGGACTTTTTTGGTCTCATATCTGCCACCAGAGGATGGCCTTTATCCCACTGGTAGATATTAGAGAGACAGGCATGATGCATCAGGAAAAACTCTATGATCTAGGACTCCGTGACCCACGTCATGCATGGTCGAGAAGTCCCCTTTTTATAGTTGTCTGTAGCAAGGAGTTCAACTAACCAGAATTCCGCATTCAGGAATCTGCCTGATGGAAATCAGGTGGAATATTTGCTGTTTGGCAGCCCACCCTCTGTAGTACCCCATGAATTAGAGGAGTCCAACATCTAAGAGTGTGGCATTGTGTCATCAGGTGACACCAACTGTGACCACAGTTTGGCTACCAGGCTCCCAGTGCTACAGATTCCAGTATTGTTGCATGTGGTGCTCACTACTAGATATAGAAAAGAAAGAATGTCATTCAGATGCTACTAACTAGAGTACATTGGTACTCTAGCTAAAAGTATCAATGCTAAACCTGACTCGATTTGCTGAAGTGGCAGTGGAGATGCAGAGAGGGTTTTGGCATGTGATTTGACAACATCGGGATAGAGCTGGGACAATGGCATTTTCGGATTTAAACTTCAATCGTTGCATAAATATTCGTGAGTGAGTTGGGAGAATATCAGATTATAACAGATAAGTATACGCGCAGGTACCCTGGGCCATCTAACAGAACAGCCTATAGGATTTTCCAGGGTTGTATTGAAGCACATATCACCCCTTGATTGCATCGAAGACTACAGAGGATGTATAGCACCCCTGTCTAGCCCAATCACCATGGGTGAGACTTTGTATTACTCCAAAGTGCAACAAGTACTGATCGTGAGATCGCTACAGATGCTACAGCACACAATGGGATTAGTCAAGAGTTATGATGAAAAGGCCCTTTTCCTGATGCGGGAAGGAATAGAGAAGCAGACATGATGGAAGGAATAATGAAGGAAGGTTCGCACCATTGGCTGTTAAACAAAATGGCACAGTGACTCAGATGACCAACAAGCAAAAGCAAGGTAAAAGTGGATTTTATTGATATGAGCGAAATGCTAGGGGAGTATGGGAGGGCAAAGAGCTAATTTGTAACTAAAGATCAGACTGGTATAAATAGTGACATACGAGAGATCGGAAACAGCTGAGGACCAGACTGTACCGTTCAACATTTGCGCTATTAAATAGACTTACTACCCCTGACTAGCTAGCTGGCCAACCCTAGGAAGCTGGCCACTGGCTTATTCTGCCATGGTTCCTTGCCCGGTAATAGGGCACCTGACGGTGGGTTGTCGATATGAAATGTAATAATACCACAGAAGTCCTGTAAGGTCTTCTGCAGTAGACTCCAAATCACACACTAACTCTCTTTAAATACCCTGAGTTTCAGGGAAGCAGGAAAATCAGATAGGACAATCTATGTTGAATGAAGGCAATCATGTGATCCATTCAGAAACTAGACAAGTCACTTGACAGTGACCTTGTAGGTTTTGCACAAAGTGCGGTAGGTTTTAATTCACAAGGAATGTAAAGGGTAGGTTTGCAGGGCTACTGCTTCATTGTTTTGTCAAGCTACAACTTCAATGGGTTTTTTCAGGGCGACTGCTTCAAGGTTTTGTTGGGCTACGACTTCAATGGGTTGCAGGGCTACTGCTTCAATGGGGTTTGATATAAAACGGCCTGGCAAACTAAAGCTGTGGTTGCTTTAAATACCAAGGAATCCTATAACAAGTTGCTAACAATTTTGTACCTCGGAGCACCAAGTCCTCACATACACACACACAAACAATACACCTTGGATCACCAAGTCCTCGCGTGCCACACAATCAATCAATGAGCTAATGTCCTTCGTGTGACTCTTGCTTCTTAGGCCTAGAGCTGCTTGGGGTACAATTCACTGGCTACTATGGATACAAACAAGCTAGCTTTATACTATGCAGGATATGATTAAAGGTCTGATTGTAACTCCTTCCCAGTCTGATTCGTCTCCTATCCTGAGCTTCCACGTTGCCTGAAACATCACGTGATGCTGGCCAAGTGACTCAGAGCACCGTTTCCACATGTAACGTACCCACTTTAGCTACACCAGCCGCCATGGCCACAGATTGCCTATGTGTTCATCTACGTGTCAATGACATCACTGTCTGACTTAGAGTCTGCTCCTGGATTCCTAGACTTCGGCATTGTACTCCTTTGCATAGCAGTGTCTAACTCAATCACATGATCTCTGTAGGTCACGTTCATAGTAGTACACAAGGTCTCGAGCATTAAGAAACCATTTCCTTGATAGCCCGAGTAGTGCAGCCCACTTACAGACGGTTTACTAGTATAACCGCTGGGTTGTATATGTTTCGTTCGTCAAGTATTCCAGCTGGGCACGGTCACGTGCCACAGCTGGATCCTATTTGAAGTTCACTTTTAAGATCGGTACTGTTACTGGTGCGCTTCTAGACAAGTCGGAACTCCTTTCTAGGCTGTTGTTTCCCTCGTATGTATTCAGGAAAGACGGTCATTTGTACTAGAAATGCCAAAAAGAAAGGGCAGAATGTTTCCAGCCCTATCACCGGTGCCCAACTTATGTGTTCTAATCTAGAATAGATAGTCCAAAGCCTGTTCTGACCAAATTTGGAGTGGCTGTGATCGGTTGGTGAGGCGGTGTGATCCAAATACCTCGCCCCACATGCTCTTTCAGCTGAAATCCTTAGCTCCGCTCTGCTCCTGTCCTAGGAAATCTGTCATATATCAATCATTTCTCACTGCATTTTCACTATTGTGGGCACAATGCATGCTCCTGATGGCCATCTTTCCTCTTGTCAACATGAGGCTCATCAGAATTGTGTTTTGTCCATTGCATTGCCCAAAAACATTCCTTGTTTTACTGGATATTCACATTCTATGACGCAAACTGACAGCGCTGCCTAGGTGGATTCTGATGAGCAGACACCTTGAAATTTGGCTAGGCTTTGGTTGAGACCTTATACTGCCTTTTCCAAGGTCTGTCAGCATTTTAGTGATTTTCTTTCTGTCTCACCAGTGCCCAATACAGTAAATGGCTCTTTTCTCCAGGCTGTGCAAAGCAAATTTCTCTACATTGGTGCTGAGACCCTGAGCACAAGTTATGGCCACAATAATGTTCAGATACATCTCTTGCATCGTTTTATAACTTATTTTGACATTGCAGGTTCTTCTGTCCACTGCGAGGCGCTCTGCAATACAGCCAGTTTAGGCATTTTGAAGGATAGTGGTCTGAAGGGATTATCAATGCTGGGCCGATGGTGTGTCGTGTTAATATGACATTTACTTTTGCTGAATCTTACATTAACCAGAACAGACATCATTTTCACCCCGTCGAGTCCCATAGGCCCTCTGCTCTTTCTCCATCCCACTGTCTCATTTTTCACTGAAATTCTACATCTATTCTCAATGGCCCACATCCATGACACCAACGACGACCCTCCTGATCTTCCTGACCTTGCTGGTGACAACAAGGGGGAATACGACGATCCTTTTGTCACCACAGATGCTGCAGACCTCGGTGATGATGACCTTGTGCATCTCCCTGATGAGGTCTGCATGCAGTTCGCTGTTCGAGCTGTAGAGAACAATGAACTCTCTCAACACCAAGCTTCGAAGAAGTGGCGTGTTCCTCATTCTACTCTTGGTACTCAGATCAAAGGCGTAAAGACCCAGCTCGAAGCTCACAAGCACGAAAGACTGATGAGCGCTGCTCAGGAAGAGGTCTTGGTCCAGTGGATCAAGGTATGATTTCTCATTGCTTCCAGTATTGTTCTCATTCTTCCAAGGTCATGGCCTGTCATGGCATTCCTTTGTCCCTCGAAGAAATCAGTGCTTATGCTTCTGAAATTGTGGGCGCACCTGTTGGGAAGACCTGGCCTCGTCGATTCCAAGCCAGACACCCAGATCTTAGCATCAAATGGACTTCCAGCCTCAAAGAGTGTCATGCTCATGCTCTGAACCTGAACGCCGTCCATGATTATTTCACCGTCCTTGGTGAAGTAATGGAGAAGTACGACATTAGCTTTCATAATGTCTATAATATGGATGAGAAAGGTGTTCAACTTGGTGTTAGCAAGAAGACCAAAGTTCTCGTTGACCGCAATCAAAAGTCGGTTCAATCCATCGAGAGTGGCAATTGTGACCTCGTCACGATCATGGAATGCATTGCTGCTGACGGTACTGCTTTGCATCCTTCGGTGGTATTCCAAGGGGCTCAGAGAGACATGCAATGGGGCACCAATAATCCCTGCAATGCCAGGTACGAATATTCCGCTTATCTGCTTTGAATCACCCACTGACTGAACTTAGTATCTCTATCTCGCCTAATGGCTGGACCAACCAAGAACTCGGTACCCTTTGGCTCAAGAAAGATTTTGCACCTGCTTCTGCTGCATGTCTTGCCAATCCCACTGATTATCGGCTTCTCATACTCGACAGTCACAATTCTCACTGTACCTACAAGTTCTCATCTTTTGCTGCAAAGCATTGTATCATTGTGCTTTGTCTTCCCACCCATATGACTCACGCTCTTCAACCTTGCGATGTCGGTGTATTTGGTCCTCTTGTGGCTGAATGGAAGGCAATTGTATCAGCTGTATGTAGTGTAATGTGTTCTTGTGTCTCGTCTGATGATTATGACATGTAGTTGGCTCGCAATTATATTCAAATTACAAAATATACTCTCCTTCGTCATTACTCATCTGCGTGAAAGCAAGCAATGAAGCCATCAACAATTATTTCATCATTCAAAAAGAGTGGTATCTTGCCACTTGACAAGAAAGCCATTCCAATCGAGGCCTTTGAGCCGTCCAAAAATTTCACTATGCAATCAGCGCAGCCAATTCCAGCAGCGCTTCCATGTCTTCTTGTCCCTGTTTCCACTCTGAGACCTCCATCAGCAGCATCCTCTGCTCCTAGTTCTTCACAGTCCTCTTTGACCCTTGAAACGACCACCTCTCATTCATCACTCCACCGCAGACTTTGGCAGCCAGTTCTGATGACAATTTCGAAGCTCAAAGAGCCATCTATCGAATTGCCATGCCATCTCCAGTAAAGGGACCAGCTTCGTGCAAGGCGCTGGCAGCTGAAAATGCCCAGCTTCATGATATTGCCCAGGCTGCTGGTGTCGAGCTTGAAAGGAACTTTGCACAAATGATATTAATGGATCACGAGAACCAAAGGCTTTGGAAACAGTTACATGCAAAGAAGAATCCAGTTCGTCAGGCATATAACACGGGGAAAGCACAGCTCATGACGAGTGAGGAAATGATGGAGATTTTGCTGCACGATGAGCACAAGAAGCTGATGAAAGTCCTTCATCAAGGCATGGTGGTGTCGCTGAAGGCTATAAAGAAAAAGTTGAAGGACTTGGAGAAAGCCAAGAAAGCTGCTGCAAAGGTAGCAGGTCGTGATTGTGGTCGAGGCCAAGCTCGCAGTCGAGGTCGAGGTCGTGGAAGAGGTGACAACTCGGATGAGCTTCCAGTTGGTCATGGTCGTGCAAGAGATCGAGGTCGTGGTTGCGGTCGTGGTAAAGATGGAGATACTGAAACAGATTCTGACAACCAAGGTGATTCTGGTTGTCAAGGAGATTCTCATTCACCATCTGAATCTGATTCTGGTTCTGAAACATCACGCTCATGCCATCCCAGTCCCAGTCCCAGCCGCTTCATTGCTGTTCTTCCACCACACGAAATTGCTCTTCCACCTGAAGAAATGGAAGCACAAGTCAAACCAGAACAGTCCAAGTCAGATGATGAAGGAGAGACCAAAATCTCCTCATTCAATGGCCACCGATAGTTTCAAAAGCAATGGAATCCTGAGTTTCAGGTGGTTTGGAGTGATGATGATATTACATGGGAGCCTCTGTCAAATGTGAACGACTGCAGAGCGCTGGAGGATTACCTGGACAGGTTTGATCTCACGGACCCTTTGCTGCTGCTGAAGCGCAAGTATTTGATTGATTCATCACTGAAATCATCGAATTAATGGTTATAGACATTGTCAGACATGTACACTAGTATCCTATGAGGATTTTATGGCTTGTCAAGGGCGGGAAAGGCGAGGGCAAGGCGATGAACTACATTTGATGGCCATTTGACGTGTGGGAACTGTAATTCCCACGACCGGCCAGGTGCCCCGACATTCCACTTTTGGGGTCCCCGGTGGGAAAATATTCACAGCACCATCAATACGTCACTTAAATTCACATGGCTGGACGCAAATGACAGCCAACATCCTAGATGACAAGATAAGGCTCCCTAAGTATCCGTATGTGTTGCTGAGGTCAGAATCAAGGTCCTAAACATTAAGGTGGCCAGGATCCCGGTAATGTGTAGTACAAGCACTCAATAATCTCTTCTCAACAAGTATCTGCAAGCTACCACTGTTATATTTGCTCGAGGATGAACTAGATGTCTATTTTATATCATATCCAACTGACATTTCATCAGAAAACACAGCCCCGGAGACGGCCATTTCAGTGGTAGCGGTGAGAGCTATCGTGCAAACCTTGTTGAGAGGGGCTGCGGCTATGCCTTGAGCTCTGAATCAACGAAGAGATAGTATATCAACATACCTGAACCATGCATTTCATCCCTGAGCAGCTTCAAGTCTAGGGTCCAAAAACATTGGGTCTTCGTCGTTCATGAAAGAGAAAATTTGCAGTGAGTCCGGAATATGTCAGAGAATGGCATATTGAGGCGATGTACCGGCCGACGTGAGCGTAGCGCCTACCGACAGAACAAGACAGAGGTGGTGATGTTGCTCTGATTCAAATCTGACTCCAGCAGTGGCCAACAGTTTATACGCAGAAGATACTGAGGTGGAAGAGGTTTTTTAATGTTCCGGGTATCCTAATATGTTCCTCAACTTCAGCGGTGTCGAACGAGTCCCGCGTTAAGCGATTTGGAGGATAACTGAGGGCAGGGTGCATCAATTGAGCTCGGTGATGTCACCGGATATGAGAAAAATCGCGCAGCTGTCGGAATTAGCCGTGCCTCAGGCTGCAGTGATGCATCAATTGAGCTCGGTGATGTCACCGAACGTGAGAGAAATCACGCTAGCGCGGTGCTTCGCGCTGCAGCATCAAAAGTCATTCAGATCGATATATTGACCTATAGTACTACAACCTACAACCAACGGACATGGAAAGTAATATCACTTGAAGCTTTTAAATGCAAGTGGCCAACCTCCTGGGGGTGGCCGAGTAACCGATCAGCGATAGTATAGCCTGTGTCTAGGATCTGACACGGGATTAAACCTGAGTCTCAGATCCTCTCAATAGAACGATCACTGAATCCGGAACATGCTTCGGGTTCAGCGGAGTTTCAAAATTCAATAACAGCCACAGCTTGTCAGGGAATGCGGACATTGGACATTGCTGAGCAAAGGAGTCGGATTGTTATTTATTCGCTCTCACGCGGTGACAAGTCTTGAAGGGTACATTTGTTGACTAGCAAACTGTGATCCCCTTCTACATGCTCCAAATTGACAGTTCATTCTCTCACTGTCGGGGTCGCCGGTGTGAATTCATTCCAAGTGTTACACTCATAAGAGATTAGGACGAGCGGTACGGTGCTGAGCCCTGGTCCTGCCAGTGCCACTATAATCTCTGCGGCACAGTGGGCGGACGGTCGGCCATTGAATTTCAGCTCAAGGTAAGTATTAGGACTGGTAAAGTACCCCCTCCTCCCTTCTTACCCATGACGATGGTACGGATACTCATATATCTATCTATTTATCGTACCTGGGAACCCTTTACACAGGTCTCAATCCAATTCGAGGAGAAAGTCAAGTGATGAACTCTCGTTGGCTGGTGTGCGACTAGTACGGAACCGATCAGCATAAACGTCAATGAGTACGTAGTATCCTTTACACGGGTCACAATTCAATTCGGGGAGCAATCAAGCACTAAAACCTTGCCGCGTGTGACCGATATGCTAACCGATTTCGGCACCCATACGATCAGTTGTCTCAACACTGAGAGACAGGTACGAAATGTCAAGTTTCCTGGGGACCTGGGCGATACTTGATAGAAGTGACTAAAACCTCAACTTGAAACAAAACACCTCACATTGAATATTCTACTAGTATGACATCCGAGACCGAAAAAGGGTGGACGTACATCAATTACATCGGACAGGTATAAAAGACCAAGCACGTTAAAGGTTCAAATCAGCGAGCTGGTCTCTCTCCTCTCTCTTCACTCTTTACGACTCGGAGTCACTTCCAATTTCAATTCCACTTCACTTCACTCCAACTTCCACTTCAACTTCATCATGCGATTCTTCATCGTCCCCGCTTTGTTCGTTGCTGCTGTTGTTGCAGGACCTATATTCCAACCAGTAAGCGCATCAAGAATTTTTCTGTCTCTGTTACTCATCGTGATCTTTTTTTGCAGCGATCTGAAAACGAGGTCGAGAGAGTGGAACGAGACTTGCCTTTCGACTCGTCTTCGATCGCAGAATTGGAATTGCGCGACTTGGACTTGGTAAGTCCCCAGGTCCTCCTGACTCACCAATCGTTGGACGCTGACTCGTATCCACAGTCTGAGCTGTTTAAACGTGCTAAACAATCTGGCGGTCGTGGCCTTGTAAACAGCAAAAGGAAAACGTGCCCAAAGTGCCTTGGGGACGGGGTTATACCTGGACCCATTTTTGGTAACCCCGTCACATGTGGCAAATGCGGAGGAAGCGGAATGGTTTGAGTTTGAGAGATGCGTGCAACCGTAGGAGTAGAGGAGGAAGTACTGACAATTTCACTATTCTTATTGCCAAGTATCCAGACCTGTGTCGCATTATTATGCTGTCCTTGCCACAAGCCACTAGGGAAATCCTACCAGCTATTGTCCACTATTCTCCCATTTCTGACACAATTATACAGTCTGGAGATTCCCACGTATATTATGCCAGTCGCTCTGCGGAGCTAAGGAGTCTGGATAAAGAACCCAAAACGCAATCCCCACAAGAGTCGAGTGAATTCCGGACGCGGATGCATTTGATTTGAGAAGGCTTTAAAGTGACTGGACAGTTCATCCAGCCTTCGGGCGTGCACAGAGGGATAAACGAAAAGAGAGTTGAATTTGTCGACGGCCTTGAATCAAGCATCCACAACTCTTCCGTCATGTGAGAGTATCGCGCAAGTGATCAGCATACAGGTAACATCTGGCTTGCAGGACGAGTCGGTAGCACCATCCAAGCGATTCAGGACGTTTGCAAAAGGCTTGTGAAGCCCAAGCTGCAGACCCTCACTCGCACGTCCAAAGAATGCACCGTGACAACCACAAAGACGAGCATCAGTACCGAATTCCCGAGGTCCGCAAAGACTGTTTCCAAGACAAGAAGCGTCACCAGGATAATGAAATCACCTTCTGTCACGGTGACTGCCGTCAAGACCGTGGCGCCCGTCGGAATTGACTGGGTTTGACGTAGAAAAGTCGATTTTCAGAGCATCCAGCGAGCCTTTGCGACCGTAAAAGGTGAGGGCAGTCGACTTTCGGTCACCGTCCATGGCAGGAATTTGAAGAAGATCAAGGTTAATTGAGCTGATAAATTGCTGGGCGGTTGTTGTAAGTAAGCATGCAACAACAGAAACCGCACGCCCGGTAGCCTCAGCTGTTACAGCTATTTCCGATGTCCCAAGATACTAGGGTATAGCATGGTTTTGTGATACCATAGTGTCAGAGGAAGGAAATGGTAGAAGTGAGCTGGAAGGAGTTATAGAATCCAGATTGGTGGTTGGAGTGTTTTTGGACTGTCTTGTCGATGAATGAGTGGGTGTTGTTAGAAAATGCAATAGTCACACTTTGTGACATAACGGTCCGAACCTGTACCAAGTCTCATAGAGTGTAGGTCCAAGGCTCTCAGCTGCCTCTTGGCCTTGGAATATACTCATATATGTTCTAATACATTGTAATAGCTGTTATAAAGTACCCTGAGCTCTGGGTGACCACTAGAGGCTGATCAATTAGCCCTAACCCTAGGGTACCATCTACCGGTTCTACTCCCAAGAATAAAATAGCTAGAAATGCCAAGACAATTTTTGTAGGTATATAGCACATATTAATGAAGTTTCATCACTTTCAAGAGGTTTCCTAGAGCCTGCATGCATTATGGGGCTCCTATTTCATGGAATCAGACCTCCTCCTGGTATCTTGCTGCAAGCCTTGTGATATATTTTGAAAAAAGTACACTACAATTTAAAGCCTTAAAAACAAACAAATTGGAGCCTATTCCGAAGCCAATCCAACATGATTTGCGCCCGCTACCATTTATTTTGTCCCCGCAAATCTGTTCCGAAAAAGGCAGCCGTCTTAGGTACCGGAAATAGCTGTAATACCGAGCAGCCAGTGGCCACATCAACTTCTTAATGTATCATCGACGATGTTCAGTTGAGAGCACATACCATTTCGGGGGCATTCGACAATTTCATTAGATTTACATTTTATAAATACATTTATTCTTCATCGTTCATGATTAGGGGTTTCACCACAATTGATATGTGAGGATGGGCATAAATACAGGTGAAGAATATTGTGGCGATTGCGGCCGTGCCGTTTACAAACTCCGTCGGAATTCCATGATGTGACCAGCACGCGGGTGATATGGCGTGACATTTGCGTCATTGTCAACAGCTTCCGTTTAGGTGTACTTGGTGGCGTACAAATTGATCACCGATCATACCCGGTTCTGCGGGACGACTTTCGCCAACCTTTCCGATAGGACAAACCTTCCAAAATCGCTCTCTATAATCACGAGACATAACTATCCCTCGACTAATCCATTTGACACACCTGTTTCTTGTCAAGATGTTGAAATTACTGAATGATTGGTGTCTGATATCCATTTATAACGCATTTTGGCGCGGAAATCAGGGACAAAATCACTCGTTTATGTCGCCTTCAGATCACGAGCAGTCCGGACCGACTCACAAGGGCTTTCTCACAGGAAACAACTTGATGTTCCCAACTTGTCCCGTTATATTCCGGAGGATTCGAGGATCTGGATTTCAGTGTGGCAGTGGATCACAAGGGCTTTCTCACAGGACAAAACTTGGTGTTCCCAACTTGTCCCGTTATATTCTGCAGGACTCAGGGATCTGGATTTCAGTGTGGCGGTGGATTTTGCATATATATACTGCCTGGGTGTATCATTCTGTTCACAGGTCATTGTCGACTCGCATCTCTTCCATCAAACAACTCATCCAAATGCTCTCGGGATCCCTTGTCTTGGAGGTGGCGCCGAGCTCGATGGGTCCCATTCCAACCGCAACCTCGACCAGTCAGAACGATGGCGGCCCACTCCAACCAAAGACATTGGGACGCATCGTGGGCGGCCTCGGTACAAGTTCTACCATTGTCATGCATAGCAACCAACGATTCTGACTGTCCTTCCCTAGCAATGGCTTTTATCTTGATCTGTGCTTTGCTCCGCTTCGCATATCATAGCAAGATAAAGCGGCTCGTTGCTCGTAAAGCAAATGGTGCAGGCAGCGTCGAGGAGGCCTGAATACATGTGATTACAGTCTTTGATCTTTGTATCCCCATTGATGAGGATGCATTTAGAAGAGTTCGAGCCGAACTATCGGGAAACGGAGAGCACGCAGCTCACGGATAACCCCGGATTCTTTATATACCCTTTTCAGTCTAGTTAGCTTTTGTGGGAATATTCGCTCGAATCGAAACGAACGAATGGCATGCCTGGTTGTGATACATATAGTTTATTCTTCGAGTCCAAGATCAGTTGGAATGGTTTGAACAATTCAATACATGTGCGACTCTGACTCCATCCAAGAGTATTAAAAGAGAGCTTGCGCTGTCCAGTGGAGTACTGTGCATTGTCACGGTTCACCGCCGAATCTCCGCCACTTATCGCCACACCGAGATACTTCCACCATCAAACATCAGAGTCCCGTTGGGGATAGCCACGAGTCGCACATGATGCATATGTACTACCTTTTGAATTTCTTGTGTCCAGGAAACGTTTCCAGGACCACGAAGAAATGACAAGGTAGACCTCGAATAGTATGCGAACCCTTACTCGCTACAGCCTTTATTATTTCACTTATATTCATAAGGAGAACTTTCGCGGGATGATGGCATCGCCACATCCTTCTCATGAGGCTTTATTAAGTTCACCCATTCGAATAAATTCTCCGAGATTCAGACCATCCACCGATCGGAGGCTCGGGCCGGCCACTGTGGCGAAAAGAAAGTACATGCTGTGCTGTAGTACATAAGTACATCAAGGGGAGGAAATTCCTTGCTTTGTTCAGTTTCATGATTTTTATCAGTACGGACCGAAGGAAAGTCGCCGCTTTCAAGCTCTCCGAAATGATAAGAGGCCTGGAGGTCACTGTTTCATTGACCCGGAGAAGGATTCCCAACAGCTCCCAGTCATTACACCCATCGACACTTTTTCTCGATGCTTTTCGGGTCCTTTATCCTGGAGGTGATGACCTAGTCCGACTGGCAGCACTTCAACGTTGCCAAATGGTGACCATCTCACGCCAACGGAAGACAACAAATCATTAGAATACGAATTACCGGAATCAGACCGTTATTGCTATTTGCATAATTGTTGGCGGACCGAGAATTTTCGCACCACCCCCGAAAATGTGACCAAATCAGGATGCAAGCGCGCGAAAGCTCTCCTGAGCTCAATTGTGGACCGAATCCTTGGATTTTTTGATAAACCAACAGCTACAAATGTAATCTAGATGCCTGTAAAAAATCATTGTCCAAATCACAGGTAACATGCGTGGATCCGGACCTTGTCGAGAGAACAGGCGCTGTTTCATCATTTTGGCATCAAATAGGAAACGGAAAGCGGATTATACGAACTCAATATACTCTTTAAATGCTCAGAAGGAATTGTTCCCGACGAAAATTTTCTGGTCTCGGAACAGCCGTCCGACATCGGCCGCAGATGTGACAAGGTGACCATCATGCCTTTCTCTCCCAGACGGTTCTATTTTTCCTCAATCGCCATTGCGATACCCAGGCGAGGCTCTCGACAACGAACCCTCGCTGTTTTGACAAGAAAATGCGGAGACAGAGCCTGTATCGTTGACTGGTGAATTGCTCGAAGGAATTGTCAACTTTTCTGGGACTTCATGGCTTCATGGTGCGTAAACTATCTATTATATATGTCTACCAATCGCTCAGTATGTCTCAGAATAGGATATCAAGAATTCGCAGTCACTGACGGCATCAATCTCGCTGCCGACGTCGAGCATGTTTATTGGTCTTGCCCGATAACGACCTCTGGTTCATCGATTGACCTCAAATATTACCAGCACCTTCCTTATGGATATGCAATCACCATTCCCGACTGTCAGCTCTGCCCTTGTTGACCCTTGTCGCAAGGCTGTTTTGGATTTTGGATGCAACTTTGGCTACCTGTAAACCACCTCCGAATTTTGTAGCCCCGGTTATCTAGTCATCTTCTCCAATATAATCCAATTCCATTGATCCAAAATTTACATTGATTCCAATGAGATTTGCCGCTACGAGACCCTGCAACGTCGAGGGCCCGTCACAGGGTCACGGTGATCACAGTCGACGGGCTATTTCGCAGCGAATATTTGTTTTTGCACAGCGGCTTGCTCCATGCATTCAGTGGACGCATTCGCGAAGAAGTTTTCTTTCACCGATTTCGATTTGGACAGGTATTGATAAAATGGCACCTGTTCTCTTGCGACCGGGGACCAGGTCCGAATCCAGTCATTTCACATTTGATTTGGCCGGCGATTTTTTACATGCACCTAGAATGAGTTTTTAGCTATTGACTCGTCAAGAAATCTAAGGAATCCATGAAAAATTGAGTCCAGGAGAGCTGTCGCCCCTTCGCGTCCTTATTTGATCACATTTTCGGGGGTGGTGCGAAAATTCTCGGTCCGCCAACAATTATGAAAATAGCAATAATGTTGGAAGTGGTTGTAAGTACTGGAATACCTTTCTTTCATTTAACTATTTATGATCAGATCCACTTGCATCTTCCGAGTTTCTCCGTCGTGGAATCACGTTGTGCGGCTGTTTGTGCCAAAACAGGAAAGTTTTCAGAGCTCTATTTATCCGTGATCGTCTGTCATGTATTTTTGGATATGCAAGAATACACTATTCCTCAAGATCGGTTTGATACTACAGAGTGTGATCCAATGATTTGGGAATCGAGATGGGCACCACCTTTCGGAAATTCAGAGGGCTCAGACAATCTCACGGTGCAGCTTTGCCTAACAAGATCTTCCGGCGTCGACGGTGACTGTTTTCGCCCGCGAAGACTGCCACAAAGACAATGACTGTTGCGAAGGTTATGACTACTACACATGAGTCGTTTTGTTTGAATCCTTTTGTTTGCCTTGTTTCTTATAGGTTTTGTTCCAGAAACTCCTACTATGACTGTTTCAGAAACTCTCAAGTACTATGACTTCGACTTTGGTGACTGCTACGTGTGTCTAACCGGAGACGTAGCGAAGACGCATTACCTTTAATGAAGGATATTGTGCCAGCTTTGATGAAAGATATCTCTGCATGTGGGATTCAGGACATTTTCCATGAGAGGCCCATGAAGCCCAAGCTGCAGACCCTCCCTCGGAGACCACTTCAACCAAGACAATCCAGGTTGCGACTGCTGCCACCACCACGATGCGACTACTACTACCACTACGTCTGTCATTCTCACAGACTCGGCGACTGTCCCAGTCCGCAACCCTTCGACTTTGGATTCACTATCGTCGGCACCAACCTCGCTACTCTGAAGGGGCGATTCAAATTCGGCGTACGAATGCTGTGCCGATTCGTATAAATGCGTCAGGGGGTGGTAGCGCCTGGTTGTGCTTGACGAGGACTTTGCGTGGACTGGGGCTGGAGTGAGCAGACTTATCGCAATAGTTTAATTACATATAATCGGAATCCGGGACAGAATATTGTAGGAGCTGGATCATGTCTGGTTCGTAGATACTTGGGTGAATCTTTCAGCTTTTCGCGGTTCGGGAAATACGGCTAAATGATTGTTCTCGTCTAGCGTCCGATCGTGACGAGCATGCAGGAGATTGTGACAATCTTGGTGAAAGAAAAAAATAGTCCGGTGACCGACCATCTACTTATGAGGAACCTCGATAGAGGTTTTCCTCTTGCCCCGTAGAGAGGCTGGTTATGAGCTTAGGCTCCTGCTTGTTCTGGTCAGCAAAAAGATATTCAACAGCGCGAATTTGTACGCACTTTCCTGGCTTGATGTTTTCCGCCACGTCTGCTTCGCTATTCTTTCCCGTCATGTCAGCGTCTCAATTTGTTCCCATCATGGCTGCTTGCCTATTCCTTCCCGGGTCGTGACGAGCATGGTGAAAACGGACCACAGAGCTGTTGGTTTACAAGGTTGGGCACAAGGTGGATATGAACAGCTTCCTACTTTCCCCTTCCGAAACGACTAGGTTTCTGTTTCCCCATGCAGCTTATGCCATTATCCTGGCATTGTCATGCACAAATGTGCAACGATCAGACGAGATTAAATGAAATCTGGGACCCACATTTGTAAGGCAGCGAAGCTCAGGTAGATCAGGTGTTACGAGTCCCACGGTCACGTGAGCTCGTTTGTTGGGAGAGAGCAATTTTGTGGGTACGCCCATCAAAGAGCCCAACGGGGATATACCACGTGGTCACAGCCACGGCTTTGCTGGCAGTCTCATTATCATCTCTATTGTCATTGTTCGTGCCTGCGATGCTCGTCTCTTTGGCCCTCCTGTCTAGTCTGTCCGCGGTCCGGTTCAGAACCAATTGAACCTGGACCGAACCCGAACCTGAACCGGAGGTTCGGTCACATGCGCCGAACCGGACCTGAACCTGAACCTCAGGTTCGGTTCAAGTTCAGACGATGTTGAGGAGCTCTGAACCAGGTTCGGACCTGAACCTGTTCATCTGTGGCGCAGAGGCAGGCCAGCCTCGGAATGAGGTCCGGGCATCAATAAAACCATCATCAGCCCGATCTCACGGCCTCTGCCGTCAAGAAATGTCATCAAGTTTGCAAATTAACATGTAATCTTGCTGACAGATTTTCTTCGGCGTATTCCCGATGATTCAATCTCCGCCTGAAGCCGTTCTCACGACTCAACTAGGCGACATTTGGCGATTTGCAGCTCTGTTCAGCTCAGTGGGTTTATTACTGTACAAAGAAATAAAATCTAACATGTATTATACCTCTTGAGCAGAATTACAATGTACTTTGAGACTTCTCACTCAGAACAGGTTCAAACCTGAACCGAACCTGAACTGGACCTGAACCTGAGGTTAGGCGCCCGAACCTGGAGCGAACCGGACCGTGGACAGACTACTCCTGTCGTTGGAGGCTTCATATGGGTATGTCACTTGTGATGCAGTCCCATTGTCTGACATTTTTCTTTAGACGCTGTAAATCCTCACAAGTCTCGTTGGTGACGACCGTTGCTTTCTTTACGATCAAATGCAACTTACTTACCCAGTAGGCTTCGGACAAGGTCACTGACCTTCTATTCCTCACCTGCCATGCGCAGCTCCTGTACAGGTGGGTGTCATAAAATCCAGGTCATCGGTCATCAATTCTATATTTGCACACTGATTTGGCCAAGAACAGTGTTCGCTGAAGCTAGGTATATTCCTCATTCTGTCTCCCTTAGAGCTTGCTGAAAGGATTTCACAGCATTGTTACTGGCGCTATGAGCAGATAGACGACAGCAGAATGATCTGGCTGCTGATTCTGGCAACAGGGAAGGAAACGAGAGACAATGGGAGAATTGGGATTGTCCAAAAGATGAGACACAATGCCCTTTCTCCGCATTCAAGCTCAATTCCCTTTCCCAGATTCAACAGCAGTATCACTCATGAGCATTTCACTCAAGATAACGCCAATTTCATGTCTGGTGGTAACATGAATGATCCATTATTCTGTGGCTGCCAGTTCATCTGAATTTTACCATTCCATCCCGGGTTCCACCTTTGCCGCTTGTCTTTATGTTGACAATCAAATCACCACCAAGCCACTACAGTAGAGTATATGGGTTTCAGACCTTGCGCTGTTGACAAAAAGGCATCTTTTGACCTTTTCCGCTTTTTCTGTAAGTATGTTTGCATGTGTACAAGTTAAAAAAGTGCAAAAAGTAATCGGAAAATTTACTGATGTTACTGATTTCAATTGGGGACTCGTATCTGCCGCCGCAGGACGGCCTCTATCCCCACTGGTTTCTGGATTCAAGAGGAAACATGATCAAAATTCGACGCCCAAGACAATTCCAAATTACAGTACAATTTAACCCGAGACTAAGTAGTCCATTTAAGAGTCCTTATCGTCCATTCAAGCGGAGACAGTAGCCTGTAAATAGTCAGCAAGAGCACATTCGACTTTGAATAAACTTCAAAAAGACCTTTTGGAGTGCAACAAAAGTCTGCGCAAGGATCCTTCCGTTCAAAGAAGCACCTGTCAACAACGATACCGAGGTTTTTCCAAGAATGATACCCTCGAGATGGGCGCCGCCGCTGACAGTGACGGCTCCCGATACAACCCAAACGATATTCTGGTGCAGAGCTCCACCAACCAGGACAGCTTTCTTTCCAGCAGCGATATTCACCGTGCTGGCGACTTGGAAAATCCAGGCTATCGAGCTCCCGTGTTAGTACAGAATACTTGGCAACAAGTCGCGTAACTCACTATCGGTAGAAGATCCGGAGATGGTAAAATCAGCTGCAGCAGTGACTGCCCCAGTCCACTTGTAGAGTCCTGGCACAAGAACGAGGCCGCCAATAGCGCCTGTAAACATTCACACATGAGTCACCAAAATAGATCGCAGTTTCAAATTCAACGTACCACTGGCAAGATTTGTGAAATTTGGGTTTGCTCGACCTGTCGCGTCTGTAAAAGCGGTCCCCAGGTCGCCAATAGCAACCGTGAGGGTCGCTGGAGTCGGTGCAGCAAACGAGGCAGCAAAAAGCTTCCCAGTGACTTGACCTGAGGTGGCGAACGTCCCGCTCGAGTCCAAGGTCAAGGAGAAGCCAGTCAATGCATTGGCCGCGATGGGGCTGACCGCAATCGCGCCATCTGATGTAAGTAGTTAGAAATGCGAAGAAGAAAGAAGGAAACCAAGGCACACTTATCACGGACGGTGGTACAGTCGAAACACCAGTTTGGGAGAGAATGGCAAAGTTCCCTGCGGTGCGAAGATTGACCGCGGCGGGTCCTATGGCCACAGCAGACGGAGCGGCACTGACCACAGTCTGGAGACAATAATGAGTTTGAGGAAAAGATATGCAAGTTAACGATCCGTACCAAGAGAGCAAAGACAAAAGTGGTGAAGGTAGTAGAGAACATGAGTAAGATGCTTGTTTCTGAAGAAAACTAGTTTTTTCTTCGACCTTATATACCCTTGGACCCTCCAAAAGCCCAAACTGTACACCAAGTCGTCATAGTCAGGTTTGCCGAGGCAGGCTGATTGATATGTCCTAGGCGTGATCACTTGTACCTTCATCGTCATTTCCTTTTTGAGAGACTGACCGGAGGGATTCGTTCGTTCAGTGTAACTATTTTCAGCGCTTTGAAACCAGCAGAGCAAAACTGACCAAGCGATGCCAGGTAGAATTTCATCCAGGATGGTGGAGAGGGATCGTTGTTGTCGTTGCATTTCACGCTGTCATAAAAGACCGATGAAGCAGCGTAAGAGGTCGGTCTAGAATCTGACATAAGTACCTTGGTTCTCGAATGTGCGAGAAGCTTGTTAAATCTGGCTGTGCCTCATCGGCCGACCGCTACCTATGAAAACAAAGATTTGACAAAGATGAATACTTGGTTACCTACGGCTGGAACTGGCTGATCTTCAGCGGGCGGAATGATGTATGAGTCCATAATATTGGCCAGACGTGCATAAAGATTTCCGGCACCCAAAGGCCGATTTGTTGAGCTTGTCTGACAGATTTGGCACAGGCACTCACTGGTCATGACATGTTGAATGGAAGGCGCTATGAGCAATGTACTGCGCAAATCGCGCAGCTGAGATGACGAATTCAAACGGCTTCTGTCGCATTCCAGCTGAATCACCCGACTGCTGGATTGAAGACAAGGCATGACGTCAGATCCAATTCTGGCTCGCTGTCTACAAGCCTACAAACCTTTAATACTCCAATACCTTTCTAGAATAAGACAAAAAGTGCAAAAAGTGATAAATTGTTGGAGTCGCATCATGACTCTTGACTGGCTTGGAAGTCAAGTCACAAAATAGATGGAAAAGTCAGTAAAAGAGACGAAAAAAGCCATGGATCTGAACCAAATTCAATCTGGCTTGAGAATCATTGGTTGGACAGTCCTCCCAGATTCAAGGCAATTACTGTACTGTTCTGTACGGAACCAACCGTAACGTGTGGTGCCGGCCTCAAAAGTGGCAGCTGTAACGCATAACACCCATATTTCTCGAGGGTGGAGCTGATGAGTCGTCCCGCGCCTTCCTTAAATGGAATCCGCCCTTCCAAATTTGGATGTGGTTGCTATCTTGGCTACCCAACTTTTGTGTAACGCTGGTACCTGAGTTGTCTCTGTAAAGACCGGTACAATACGAGTCCCAAGCTTGCTTAGGTAACTCCTTTTTTGATGCCAGAAATACTTGCTAAAAAAGGAAGGTGCATTCTTGTATCCGACATTTCTCCGGGTCTTATCTTGTCCATGTGACCTTATATTTTCGCGGTACAGAGTTCGAGCCCAGCTCGCACTGGATTACTGGTATGTCAATTTGCTGTCATTTTGAACCTCAGTGTTTTGAAGGTGCATATATGCATATAAGGTTCATTCCGGCGCACCTTGCCAGTTGTTTTGACCTGACAGGTTGACTGTCACGGTTGCGGAGCAAAGCCGCTGAGCTGCGAGCAAGCTTCAGAACAGTTGTGGACTATTCTCAGACAGAGATTGAATTATCCATTGCTTTTCATAGTCCAGAGAATCTTGTTCATTTCTACATTTTGGAAGGGTACATAATGCATACAGTTTGAGTACTTAATCACTCGCAGGCTCAACCAAGCCTGATGAATAGTAGTAATGATTGATCATCTGTCCTGAGTCCTCTGATTTCAACATGGCAGATGCAGCAAATGACCTTGCTCACGTTTGACATAATAGACAGATTTATTGCATAGAGGGACCCAGTGTCCTTGAAGTAAGTTTGCACAGATTGACAGGATGTCTTAATATGGTCTCAAGATCAGGTACTCACCTTTCTTGTAGATCAGCTTGAAGTTTATTGAAATTTATCATTGCATCTGCCACATACAGCAGCTTATATCATAATGCATTAGGGCGGATATGCATTAGTGGATAAAATGAATATATTCGCTTTTTTTTCACCTATCAATGGCTAAACTACTCTTTGCATACAAAAAAGGTGTCAATTGAGGTTTGCTGGGAATTCTGGAACAGTTCCTTTTGTGCATGAGCTCAAAAGACATGAAGATTATATGCAAGCTCCAGGTTGCAAGCCAGATCAGGCTTGTCAAAACAAGCCCACTCACACTGACTGCTGCTGCGCAAACTTCAAAGCACCTTCATGATGTGAAGCAAAGTGTTCGACAACCTCTATCTGATCCTAATTGGGGTGGTCATTGACAAATTGTTAAACCAGCAGCCAGTTGAAGGCAGTCAGATGGGGACAGGATAAATTGAAGTGCAAGGGTGAAGAACCAGATTTCTGCAAAATTTCTTCTCGACTCTTCGCTCACTCTTCTTGACGCTTCGATTCTCGGTTTCCTTTTTGGGCCATATTATGTCATCATTGTTGATATATTTCTTCCTTAACCGCATCACTATCGAGTGAGTTTCTAAGCTTCATCGGTCATTGAAAGTCCTTGAAATGGGTGTATATAGCTTAACAGCTCCTGACAGGCTCAAACCATTGTTCAATAGTATTATCTGACTCTCAAATATGTCACGAGCAGGAATATGGCCTTCATTCTCTCAATGATCATTCTTGCAAGCAAATTTTGCTGTTTTGAAGCACCATTTAACAGTTTTCATCCATGTATATCATGTATGATTGACTTTTGGTCAACTCTTTCATGACTCTTCACCACTGCTTCGCAGCGCTTCACGACGCTTCAGTTTTGCTTCACACACTTCAGTTTTTCTTCACGACGCTTCAATTTTCTCTTGTGCTCTTCAAGTGACTCTTCAGCCTGCTTCAGTGCCACTTTAGTACTCTTCAAGGTTTTTTATGTTCCATGATCAAGCACACTATTCTCGAGTTATTGTTTATGCTAGTCAGAAAGTGGCACTCTGGGCCAAACAAACGCATCGACCATGTCTTTTCTGTCCTGAATACAGTCTAGTTCTCAGTGAATACAATCTAGTTCATAATGCAAGCCACATAGGCATTGGAACACTTCAGAGCCTTTTCCTGCGCTTCACTTGCGGCCGAGGTCTCGGCCGTGAATCCTCGGTAGTCGGAGGCGGAGGCCGAACTGGCATGTCGACTTGATTGTCACAATATTTGGGGCTGCACTTTGACAGACCAAGGTGAGAAATAACCAAGAGAAGGATACTAAGACTCACATCAAGTCAAATTCCCCTTCAATGTATGGCTTATAGCCATCTCGAGAATGAAGGGTTATGAAAGGACTCCAGTCATCCTGATGCGGTCCCAGATCGAGTCCCCACTGTTTGTTTCCTGCAATACCTGCAGCTTGAGAATATTCAAACATTCTTTCCTCTAGACCTTTCAGAGCTTCCAACACAATATCAACAGCCTCTTTCTCCTTGCAGATCTCATTTTGGTCATCCCAAGATCTATCAGGCAGAAACTCCAGGAGTCTCTGTCGTCACCATGCTCAGGACACTCCGGGTCAGCCAAAAACTCTGCTCTTTTTTGCGCCATGATGACCAGTGTTACTGTGACTGTCACATCAACTTGCGTCTCGCCGTCAAATTGCGTGAACATCACGTCTAGTACCTCTATGGCTCAAATATGGAACATGTTATGATCCAGACATGTTCTGACTAGATTCCCAAAGTTATCTTCAATTTCTTCCCAACACTTCAATTGACTCTTCTCAATGCTTCACCGACGCTTCACTGACACTTCACTGACGCTTCACTGACGCTTCACTGATGCTTCAGTATTCTTTCCTCGACTCTTCAATTTTCTTCGATTTCTTCACACACTTCAGTCGACGCTGCAAAAAACCCATGCCCCAGTCAGATGTTCTCACTTTCTGGCTTCCATATGTTTCTGGGTCATTCATGGGGCACCAGTGTGATTTCTGTTTGGCCCATGAGGTGTGTGTCCCTTCAATGGCTTCTGGTGTGGACAGACAGATCGCCTTTTTGGGTGGCATGGTAAGAGTCATGGTTTGGGTTCAAATATAGCCAAATAGTCAACAAATAGAATTCAAAATGGACACCAATCCTCTTTTTTAGTTGAAATCACTCCCGTGTTAATGCATATGGAGCTCAAAAATAGTATGCGGGATCCCTTATGCACTTGACTGAAATCTCCCCCGCCTCCCATTGCAGGACCCATGAAATCTGTATGCATTGATGCAGTGATGCATTAGTAACTCATGTGTTACAATATAAGCTACTGGAATGAATGATTGCACATCAATGCCAGATACATATTTTCCAAGAAACTTTGATGTATGAATTATTATATTGCAGTACAAACTCAGCACTACATAGCCTCAACATCAGGCTCTTTGAAAGAACAAAATAAATCTTGACAGAGGGCCTGATACAGTGGACTTTAAAAATGGCTGTGATGAATTTTGATCGAATTTGCTTACAAAATACTCCTGATTTGGCTTTGTGTTGGATTCAGAACTTGACCGAGAATCCTTTCCTATGTTGTTGCTCAAAGTTTCACTTGTTTGAAGCGATCATTGGACTTTGGTCTTGCAGTGAGTATTCACTAGACTGAAAATTCCAACAAAAAAAGATCAATCAATTGATACATATAAAACACATTCACCTGATGCTAATTAATTCATGACAAATCAATGACAAATCATTTCAACTGACATAATCACATTAAGCACTGAAGGTGCAGATGCCGCCCGAGGCCGCCCACAGCGCGGTGGCGCAGGGTTGGAAAACAAGCTGTGGTTCCTCTTGGAGGAACCTAAAGCTTGTACATATAAAACATGTCAGTCAGGTGATGCTGATTAATTTGCTGACAAATTAAATGACAAATCATTTTAAGCGCTGAAGGCGCAGACGCCGCTTGAGGCCTCCCGCAGAGTGGCAGCACAGGGTTTGGGCAGAAAACAAGCTGTGGTTCCTCCCAAGTCAGGCATCATTATAAAGCGATCAGATCCAAAACATTTGATGAGATCAATAGCTACATCACTAGAATACTATGTAAACCGCCATCTCCCTGCCCATCTCCCTCTTCCTTCCCCCTCAGATTGTCTCTTGTTTTGCACTGCTGACTCATTTTACACCTTCAATCAACACAAGTTATTCATTTACAAGTCTAGAAGTATTCTGGTCCTGACTTTCATTCAAGTTTTTCACTCCCATGTCCGCTCATCTCACCACCCCACCTACTTCAGTGTCCAGTTATACAGATGTTGTTTCCAATGCTTGGTTAATGCACTACAATCTTGCTATTAACACAGTCCATTGCCTATGAATATGTACAGCTTGCCAGGCCACTTTTATTTTCCAGCATACTCAAGCATGCCACCACAAGCAGGGCCCATGTTGATGGTTCAGCACCAACTGCACCATTGATCAATACCTTGGGTGGTGAGGCTAGGTCTGAAGCAAAGACTGAGGACACACAAAGGGATAAGTGGGCAAATATGGAGCTGATGGACAAGCTCTTGCTTCTCCCCTCTGTCTTCTGGATTCAGGACACTGATAGTGCTACATATCAACTTTAGTAGGTAAACAAAATGATTTCATGATCATCATCAGGACTTAAACGGGAATCTGCCTTTGAGTCTGTGATTTTGCAAAAATCCCATTAGCGAGGATCATTACATTCAATTCAGCAGAGTTATTGTATACTCAGGAGTCTGTGAGATGATAGAGCTTTCAAGGTGGACATAGTAGAGTTTCATAGGATGAGACAACAAGATGGAACATGTAATTATCGCCTATACCTACAGTCACAATCACACTTGGACCTGCAACTCCCATTCCCTAGTTTCCGGGCTCCTTGTACTGAAGTACGACAAAGGTACAATCATCATGGGACTGGTCAGCAGAGTCCTCAGAGACAACCTGAAGATAGCATTAGTGTGATCTCCTTCATTTTTTCAACTTTTTTATTCCTCACCGTCGATTGATAGAATTGGATGGGATAATCTGGTTCAGGAGCCTTGCGGATCTAGAAGGAAATGTGAGGAGAAAGAGAGATTAAATGAACATCAACTCACACTAAGGGGACCAACCATCTTGGAAGGAACATACTGACCACCTCTGTTGTGGCTGATGGTGACCTGGAGAGTGGCCTGGAAGTCAAAGGGACCGAAAGACCAGTATTCCCTGTTGTTGAAGACGTCCTTCAGATGTACTCGGACACCTCGCCCCTCAAATGTAGCAGAGGCTCCGACGGCACCTGCACGGTAAACTTTGAATTCCGCACGCTGAGCATACTGGGCATTAACAACCTTGAAGCATTATCAGTCAACTGCGGTTAAGAAAGAAGCAACATACGTACGCCAGTGACAAAACCCCGATAGCCGGGATGAAGGTCAATGCTTATGACTGAAGACATATGGCGAGATAGAAGACTGGGATTTGGATACTTGAAGATTTGGAAACTGAGAAACTGAAATCCTGGATGTATGTCACTTTATAGCAGTGGCTAGTGGGCACGTACCATGGTATTCACTCATCCTCTCCTCCCATGGAGTCTTGATGTTTGAAGGGAGGAATGTACCCAGTAACACCGCCCTGTTTGACTAGGGAAAAGAACAATCCCGGGAAATCATGACATTTTAATACAAAGAGAGGATATGTACCCAGTAACGCCGCACTGTTACGCCGCTGTCCAGAATTCTGATCTATTGATTAGGGACAAAGACAACACCGGGGAATCCTGATGTTTTGATTTGTTGACATAAAACCATACTAAGACCCAAGTCTCATTCATTTTAGTATCATGAGATGGAAAGCACATACGACTGGGGGTTCTGTGCCAGCTGACAGCTGGAACAGAAGAAGACAGAATTTCCAACTTTTCCTTTCAAAAATATTCATGTATGACATCCGGTAGTAGCTTCATTGCTATATGCTAACCTGAAAAAATCGGAAATTTGAGCAATACCGGCACTGTGAATGCTCTGAACTTTCACTCTCAAGGTGTACTAAAATTGAAAATCCCAACGTGATGCTCCGGTACCATCTGGCTGCATACTCCATACCATTGATGTTTGAGTCAGTCCTTGATATAAAAAGCCAAACCAAACCAAACAACATGAGGACTCTTCGAGCTGGCGGACGGTCTATATCCCACTGGTTCCTATATGCCAACATAACGAAAGTCGGAAATTCTGTCCTCTTTCTGTTCCAGGTGTCGGGTGGCACAAAACTCCTAGTTGTACATGCTCTCGTCATATGTCATATCTATAGCTCTGACTGACAACGATGTCGTGCTTCTAGGATGTTTACCATGGTGGGACTCCTTAGTCCTATCTTATGGTACCTGCTAAATGAAACATGGGTCTTGGGACAGTTTTACAACAAATCAAAAAATCAGGATTCCCCAGGATTCTTTTTGTCCCAGAAATGGTACCAGAACATCAAGTTGGGATTTTCAATTTTAGTACACCTTGAGAGTAAAAGCTCAGAGCCTTCATAGTGCCAGTATTGCTCAAACTTCCAACTTTGTTCATGTTGGCATATAGGGATGAAGTTACTACCGGATGTCATACATGAATCTCCTCAAAGGAAAAGTCGGAAATTCTGTGCTCTTCTGTTCCAGCTGTCAAGAACCCCCAGTGGCACGTTGCCATATTCATAACTCTGACTGACAAGAATTTTATGCTTCTAGGATGTGCACCCTGGTGGGACCTCCTAATCCTATCTCATGATACCAAATTGAATGAGACTTGGGTCTTAGTACGGTTTTATGTTAACAAATCAAAACATCAGGATTCCCCGGGATTGTCTTTGTCCCTAATCAATAGATCAAACTTCCGGACAGCGGCGTAACGGTGCGGCGTTACTGAGTACATATTCTCTCTTTGTATCAAAACATCATGATTTCCCGGGATCGTTCTTTTGCCTAGTCAATGCATCTAATTTCCGGATAGCGGAGGGCAGCGTTACTGGATACATTCCTGCCTTCAAACATCAAGACTCCATGGGAGCAGGGGATGAGTTAAGATTGTGGTACCGTGCCACTGGCAATTGCTATAAAGCGATGTACAACCAGGATTTCAGTTTCTCAGTTTCCAAATCTTCAATTGTCCAAATCCCAGTCTTCTATCTCACCATATGTCTTCAGTCATAAGCATTGACCTTCATCCTGGCTACCGGGGTTTTGTCACTGGCGTACGTATGCTGATTCTCTCTCAACTGCAGTTGACTGATAATGCTTCAAGGTTGTTAATGCCCAGTATGCTCAGCGTGCGGAATTCAAAGTTTACCGTGCAGGTGCTGTTGGAGCCTCTGCTACATTTGAGGGGCAAGGTGTCCGAGTACATTTGAAGGACGTCTTCAACAACAGGGAATACTGGTCTTTCGGTCCCTTTGACTTCCAGGCCACTCTCCAGGTCACCATCAGTCACCACAGAGGTGGTCAGTATGTTCCTTCCAAGATGGTTGGTCCCCTTAGTGTGAGTTGATGTTCATTTAATCTCTCTCCCTCTTCTCAAATTTCCTTCTAGATCCGCAAGGCTCCTGAACCAGATTATCCCATCCAATTTTATCAATCGACGGTGAGGAATAGAAAAGTTAGAACAATGAAGGAGATCACACTGACACTATCTTCAGGTTGTCTCTGAGGATTCTGCTGACCAGTCCCATGATGATTGTACCTTTGTCGTACTTCAGTACAAGGAGCCCGGAAACTAGGGAATGGGAGTTGCAGGTTCTAGTGTGATTGCGACTGTAGGTATAGGCAATAGTTACATGTTCATCCTGTTGTCTTCCCCCATGAAACTCTACTATGTCCACTTTACAAGCTCTATTGTCTCACAGACTCTTGAATGTGATGATCCTTGCTAATGGGATTTTTGCAAAATGAAAAGCAGGTTTGCTCCAAATGCGCCCATACAGCCCAGAATATAGCTCAGCCAGCGGCTACGTTGTAGTGAGGCACCTGCACCGGTGACCAGCCCGCTGTTTTTCAGCACACTGATATATCAGTACCCCTCCCAGCTCGATCTGATGCTGGTTTTCAAAGCCACTTCCGCTCAAATTGCATGCTCTTCATTCCACATCGCGCAGTCTCATTTCATGTGGCATAGCTACAGAAGACTGCGCTAATTCGAGCGCCTTTACCGTCTCTTCGTGAAGCTCGCGAACAACATCCGCCGCTCCTTTGATCTCTTTCGTCATTCCAGCCCCTACTCCAGCCCAGACAATGAGTCTTGACTCGTCCTCAACCGCACATGCTTCCTTGAATCTCCTCCGGCGCTCCGAAATATGCACTCCTTCATCTGCGTCCCGTATTATATCATTCGATATCGCCCGTGAATCGTATTTGTCAGGCCATCCTAATAACTCATACGTTTTATCAAACGCCACACTCCGAGTTGTTGATCCCAGATCCGCTTTGAGGAGCATCGACTTTTTGACTGAGGACAAGGAGCATTCATGCGTGAAGAGAAATCGGGTCCCCATTACGACGCCAGCTGCGCCCATGGTCAAGACTCCGGCGATTTGGGTACCGGTAGCGAGGCCGCCGGCGGCGATGATGGGGGGTCCATTCGGGAGAGCTGTCAGTATGGCTTGGAGTAAAGAGACGAGTGGGGGAGCGGTGGAATTTCCATGTCCACCGGATTCTGTGCCTTCTCGGCGTATTAGCTTCATACTCTTTCAGAGGAAGGAAAAGCACCTTGAGTAACAATGAAATCGACATTCCATTCCTCCGCAGCTTGCACTGCTTGTTCCACAGTCCCCACCATGACGAACACGAGCGTCTTGTGTGTGTGATGCGCTTCGTAATCCCGGACGAACTTTACATATTTGCCCAAGTTGTCCCCGAATGCTAGCCAGATTATTTTGTGGCGCTCATCGAGGTATGCTGGAAGGCGTGGATCTGGTGTGGCTTCAGTGATATCCAACACCCATGCTATGAATCCTCTGCCAAGTGGAACAGCATCCCCTTCCGGTATGCCTAGTTTCTGGCGTACGAGTCGGGCTTCGCTGATGAGACGTTCAGATGAGAGATCATCTGTCAAGTAATTTATCCAGCCTATGGCGCAAGGGATTCACAATTTACCAGCACCCAATAATCCAAGAGCCCCCGCCGAGGTCACCGCCGCCGCCAGCTCGGGTGTCGCAAACCCGGCCATGGGAGCAGAGATGATTGGGACATCAATGTCTGTTCAGCCCTCTCATCAGCATGAGATTAAGGATTTTAGTTGTGCTGGACTGACCTAGGGCTTGGGTCAAAGCTGTATGAATTCTGCGGGGCATTATGGTTTGTAACGCTGTGGAAGGAAGTATTGAGGCGAGCTAGAGCCGAGTAGACAATGTGATCCGATTCAAGATGCTTATCCATTACAAATCGGCTATTATCTACGGTACTTCGGCAAAAGGCGGGATACCTGAAAAGGAAAACAGCGGAGGTTATTGGCCGCAGTAGATCCTTACTTGGTAACAGCGACGAAAAGAAAAGCATACAGATGAGATTATCGAAAGAAACTCTGCACTGGTAGAGAGCATCAAATTTGGATTGGATAGTTGTGGGTGGCTTGAATCACTGAAAATATGGGTAAGCCAGAGGTAAAAAGAAACAAGGTCAAGAAGAAAAGACAAGAGAAAGAAAGATCATATTGAAGACTGAAGTTTTGGTTTACATATCTCATCACCGACCCGGAGGTCTGAGAGTGGTGCATGAAACGGTTTAATCATGCGCTGGGGGAGCAGGGAAAGATATGAATGATGACTTACCAGTGAAATGAGAGGCCGTTGAATCTTGGCGGATGACGTCGAGGTTTTCACCTGTATGATGGTAACCTGCCGCCAAGAGACACATAAGCCAGAGGTAAAACAGGTCAAGAAGAAGAGAGAAAGGACGAAAAAGCATCATATTGAAGACTGAAGTTTTGGTTTACGTATCTCATCACGGACCCGGTGGTCTGAGAGTGGTGCATGAAACGATTTAAGCATGCGCTGGAATGGCAAGGGGGAGATGATGACTTACCAACCAAAATGACAAACAAAGAAGCACCAAGAAGTTAACGCGTGTCGCTGAGCAGGAGCTGTCCCAGGTCGAGCACGACGGCGACGAAAGGCGACCAGCGAAGAAGACCATGACGACTATGACAAAGGCAAAGGCAAATGAGCATCAACCAAGACAAAAATGACAAAGAAGGAAAATGTTCAGGCAGTATATGCAATATAAAACTCTTCAAGCGATTCAGAGAGATTCCCAATAATTGCTCATCGTGACGATGTAGAAGGAATGAGACTTACCTGGCGACATCGAACAGAAGGATACCACGGCAGGAATGTCCGACGCCGATAATTCGGAGCCGAAGGTCCGACGAGCACGGTATCTAGCGGAATATCCAGCATTGTACTACTGTAGAATATGCCATGGTGAAGGAAGTCCGTGGCTCGACCAGCATTCCGTCACAAGCCTGCGAACAACCTCGATCCGATGAGCCTATGGTCCTGGACCCGCCGCTAATCTGGGACAAAAATTATGAACGAATTCGAAGAAGGAAGTGGCACAAAGACCTACGAAATCTGCACGCTGATAGAGGGCTCGAGGACGCGGCTAAGTATTATGACCTCGAGGACGCTGCTATTGTGCAGGCTTGTGGTGCATTGTGATTCCGAAATCGAGCGAGCTGCAGATTGAGAGAGAGGAAGCTGACGACAGAGCGAATGTGGGAAAAGAAAATTTCTGCCGTGCTTCGGCATGACGGTCAATGACGATGCCGAAATAGCAGCCGAGGTCAATTGTCACATCACTGTCTTCGGTCACTGCTATCCGATTTGATGTCTGTTTTGTGCCTCTACACTAGTACTCCTCTTGCCTGCCGCTTCAGAGCCGGACATCATCTGAGTACGCTCATCGGACATGAGGCCTCCTGGGAGCGTCTTCCATTTGGCCTGTCATGACAAGCACCAAATCTGTCCTTCAAAGTCCTTGCTTGTCAGAAAATCCTCATGAACGTCTGGCCGATATCATAGATTCACATATTATTCTGTCCTCTGAAGCTCAGCCATTTCCAGCAATATGCAGCGATATTATTTGACTTTTTTTTCCAGGGCTAGCTCCGGTCAGGCACAGTCAAATTTAGCATACTTCTCACAGGATGACACGTTCCCTGAGTCGGTCGAGAACCAGAATAGGTCGCACTCTAGACAGCGTGAAATGGAACGACGACGATCCCTCTCTGCCGTCTTGGATGAAATTCTGTCTGGTATCCCTCGGTCAGTTCTGCTCTGCTCGTTTCAATGCGCTGAAAATAGTTGCACTGAATGAACGAATCCCTCCGGCCAGTCTCTCAAAAAGGCAATGACGATGGAGAGACAGGTAACCGACGAATGACATACCAATCAGGCTGCCTCGGCCAGGTTCCAACTTGGCGATGACCACTATAAGTGTACGGTTTGGGCTTTTGGTGGAGGTTCAAAGGTATATAAGGTCGAACAAAAGACTACTTTTCTTCAGAAACAAGCATCTTACTCATGTTCTCTACTACCTTCACCACTTTTGTCTTTGCTCTCCTGGTACGGATCGTTAACTTGCATATCTTTGTTTCGAACTGATCGTTGTCTATAGACTGTGGTCAATGCTGCTCCATCAGCTGTGGCCATAGGACCCGCCGCCGTCAACCTTCGCACCGCAGGAAACTTTGCCATTCTCTCCAAAACGGGTGTTTCGACTGTAACACCTTCCGTGATAAGTGCGCTTTGGCTTCTTCTCTCTGTCTTTCACAGGTCTTACTTTATGACCATTAGACGGCGCCGTTGCTGTGAGCCCCATCGCGGCCTCTGCGCTGACTGGCTTCTCCTTGACCCTTGACTCGACCGGGACGTTCGCGACCTCGGGTCAAGTCACTGGGAAACTTTTCGCTGCCTCGTTTGCTGCACCGACTCCATCGACCCTCACGGTTGCCATTGGTGATTTGGGGACCGCTTTTACAGACGCTACAGGTCGAGTGAATCCCAACTTCACGAATCTTGCTAGTGGTGCGTTAATTTCACAGAGTGACTTGAATTTGCTCGCTCACTCAGGTTTTACAGGTGCTATTGGGGGTCTCGTCCTTGTTCCAGGACTCTACAAGTGGACCGGAGCAGTCACTGCTGCAGCAGACTTCACCATCTCCGGATCTTCTACCGATAGTAAGTCGCCCGACCTCCTGCCAACTATTCCATGCTGATGTAACAACTTAATAGCCTGGATCTTCCAAGTTGCTAGCACTTTAAGTCTTGCTGCTGGAAAGAAAGCTGTCCTTGCCGGCGGAGCTCTCCACCAGAATATTGTTTGGGTTGTGTCGGGAGCTGTCAGTGTCGGCGCCGGTGCCCATCTCGAGGGTATCATTCTTGGAAAAACCTCGGTCTCGTTGTTGACAGGTTCCTCTTTGAATGGAAGGATCCTTACGCAGACCTCTGTTGCACTCCAAAAGGTGTTTATAAAGTCTATTCAAAGTTGAATGTGCTGTTGCTGACTGTTTACAGGCTACAGTCTCCGCTTAAAGGGATGGTGAAGATTCAATGGACTGGTCTCGTGTTAAATTGTCATCTGGATTGTCTTGGGCGTTGAATTATCATTATGTTTCTTCTTGAATCCAGATTCTTGTGATCTAGCTGAGCTTCGCTGCCTTGAGAATGTGGGTCTAGATTTCATCCGACGTCCTATGATCATTGCACATTTGTGCATGACAATGACAGAATAATGTCATTGTCATGCACGAATGTGACGACTTGTTTATTCCAATTATCACAAATATATCATGCCAATGTTCTAAGATGATATCAGTACTTGGATATACATAAGATATGCTTCTCCAGTTATATTCAATGTCAGAAGCTAGCCTTTTGGGATCGTCACAATTTGTAAATCAGACCGCCGCTCATTTTCAAAGCTTCTCTGCCGGAGTCAGTCACGATACCCAGCTCAAGGTACTGGTCATTCAAGAGCTATCTTATCTCAGAGAAATATTTAGATCCGCAGCATAACCCGTCCGACAGATCCATACGTCAGTTCTGTGTGATAGATCAAAATACGATGTTGTAGCTATGACAATAGTACAAGTGTATCCTTTTCTTTGCACCAAACCGGTTGATTTTCTCCATAAGCTATGCCAAGACTTGGGATGTATCACAGCGATCAACCTGATCGACTTACTGTACCATGCAATTGACAGCCAGAGGTCTGAAAAAAGTTGCTCAAAAGCGGATACATCCCAATAAGGCTTAAGCAAAGTGATGTGAACGATCATAATAAGGGCTGTCCAATCAATCAGGTCGATCGGTCGGTCGGTCGCTTAAAAGGTCATCAAAAAAAAATCCTTCTTGAGAATATTGGCCGGACACTGAATGAATTATTCCCAGGATATTCAGGCTCCGCGACGACAGCACGCTTGTCCCGCGCTCTCATTGATCATAGTATAGCTCAGTAAAGCAGAGCGTGGCGCCGACGCTGAACGGCCATGATTACCATAGCTTGTATTCCAGCTGGTAGATCTGATTCTCGGATGAGTCTACCTGCAAATATGTATTCAGCTATTGCGGGGGGAAAGTGGCTTTCGGTCGGAATCTGACTGCCCGCGGGGATAATTCACTCGGTGTCGAGCCAATATTGATGATCGACTGACCGACCTGATTAATTAGACAGCCCTATAATCTGCCACAGTCAGGGCTGTCCAATTAATCTGTTCATTGCACAGATGCCCGTGGGTCATTTTCACGGCCGTGAAAATGGCCGGCGATGATGCTTTATTTTGGTAGCCAGAAAGAAAAAATATCTTCACCGGCCGTGAGCAGGGCGAAAATTGATCCGGCCGACGTTTGCGGTGGGAATCTTCGCCCAAATGTTCACGGCCGGCAAACATTTTTGTTTTCCCGGCCGCCAAGATAAAGCATCATCGCGGGCCATTTTCATGGCCGTGAAAATGACCCGCGGGCATCTGTGTTGTTCATTTACTTTTGTTCATCAAATGTTCATCAAAAAAGTACCGTTTTGAGAATATGAGCCAGGACAGCTTGATGGAGCGTGATATTATTGCGCTTGCCTTTGAAACTCCGCCTGAAATATTTGTTGGTCGCTGCTAATGTCACGCTGCAAAAAGGGCACGGCAGGGGCACAGCAGCATGGCTAATAATCATTTTTCAGGTATCAGTAGCGGAGTTTCAAAGGCAAGCGCAATAATATCACGCTCCATCAAGCTGTCCCGGGGCTCATATTCTCAAAACGGTACTTTTTTGATGAACAATTTGATGAACAAAAGTAAATGAAGAACAGATTAATTGGACAGCTCTGTCAATTCCAAACTCAGATCTGTCGGGCTCTCTGCCAAGATCTTATATCTCCCACTACGGTTGCCTCAGGGGGTCAAGGTCTATTTTGCGTACGTGAATGTCATATCATTTTGATGGGGTCCTAATGTGACATACCGTGGTCCAGATTATGGATTATCTCTGACTATCTGCTGATTATCTTCGGCCTCCCGGTTCACTGTCCCGCCTCTTTTTGTACCCAAAGCCTGTTTCAAGTATCCGTTTAGATGTTGTGTAGTACAGACAGAAAAATCAGATTTCCATAATCATTTACGTCTGTACATTTACTTACAGTGTGACAGGTATTCCAATTCAGTTTATGACTGACTGTGGGTCTGAAACCACCATCTTGTATAGACTTATCAGTGCTCTGAGGTATATCTATCTTCCCAAAGCAGACTCGGAAGCACTGATCTTCACGCAGACAAATTCTATTCCCCAAGTGTCCTCTGGAAGAGATGCCAGCACATGTTTATTTGCACAGTGTCCATAACATTTCCATCGAAAGATCCTGGCTGCGGCTCCGCCTCGACTTCGGTGACAATGCTGTTCTTTGCTTCGAGAATGGAATTGCGGCAGGAATATATGACTCTGAGGATCAGGATCAATAGTACGCTCTTCTTTTATCTTTATCAGACACTTTCCATTGACTGTGCTCTAGTACACTTTGTCAATGGCTATGGTCTTGATTCCTGAACCAGGAACTTCAAGAATTCATCACCTTCAGGAACGGCGCCCAAATGCGCAAGGTCAAGAACAAGCTGGGACCATCTAGCTGCTCACACAATGAAGCTTTCAGCAACTTCAAAGCTTGGGGTGGTGAGAACTTCTTAATGCCAATCCATGGAGAGGAGTAGATTGCTCGGCAGTGACATGTCACCGAGTTCCAAGACCCCAGACACCTCTACCATATGGGGTATACCCAGGTCAAATAGACCATGACCCCCTGAGGCAACTGTACTCCCACCCACAGAAAGCGTGATGTTGAGGCTACCGGTAGATTTTGCAGCAATTAATATACCAGCCAGCATTTGACATAGATATTCGGATTGGAATTTTTAGGTCCAATACTGTAAAATATGACCGTGAGTTCAAACGCCGTAACGGGCACCCATGAACTCGCTTCCTACCGGTGTTCGTAACGCGTACTAAGGCCGGCTGAACTGACATTTTTCGAACTCCGTAACGTTTCAGGGCTGCCGGAGCGGCCGGCTACGCCCGCACAGGCCAAAAATGAACTGAACTTCGAGTCGTAACACCAATTCCCATTGGCTGAACTGACTTCTGTCAAGTTCAGCCGTAACACATAACAATGGGCGAACTTACAGTCATATTTTTACAGTATATGATTATCTTTCATCAGAAATCTAATTATCTGCATACAGTGTACTACTAGGGCTCCTTCGGACAGCCAGGATCCTTCAGACAAATCGCTTTTGGCGGCTTGGATCCCGACGTACCTCTTACCCAATTTTATCATGGATTCCCAGATATAGTGAGCAGTTACGGTCAGAATTTTGAGGGTAACAGCCACATGGCTGGTTCAATAGAAAAGAATCGGTCAGAAAAGAACCGGTTTTGGCCATTTATAACTTTTCGGGAAGCAAATAGTACTTTTTTGTCAGATTCCACAGGAAATCTGAATAAGCCAGATCCTACTAAACTGGTATAATGTAACCCCACAAAGTGAGAAAATCCGGGCAAACCTGTCCTGATATGGGAAAATCTCTGGCACACCTCAAAAAGCGTGACATAGACCAGAGCCTCAATGCAAAGTCAAATGCTAGAGAATTGAATAAGCAAGCTCGTGCTGCTGCTCTGGGTGAATGGGAGACGATCAAGGCAAAACACGTCAAAGATCTTGCCAGGTGGGAGAAGATAATTGCGAGCGAGAAGTCTGCGAATGTGCCGAAAAAGGATCAGACCAAGAAGCCAGTGCGTCCCAAGAAGCCTTAAACACCACCGAACCTTAATCTTCTCTTGGGGTTCAGAATATTCCAAAGTCCGTCACTAAAGATATTTATATTCCAGTTGAAATGCTAAAATATCAGAACATAGAAATTTCCAAAGAAGAATTATCGGCCGAAGGCCTGGTTGGAAGGCTGTATACAACTTTACGGACAGGATTCTGGCTCATTCCCGCTTTCTATGGACGGTGGTCAGGTCTTTTCAATATTCAGGCCTTTGCACGCATAAAATAAAACCTATTCCGGGATCAAACCACCGAGGAACTAAAGCAAGCAAGCAATTTCAGCCGGCTCAACAACTGCCAGCGAGCCATCAACCCAAAACATACAGTGAACCGTTATATCGCGTCTCTCTCCTCAATCCAGCAGTTTGGCAACTCTTCAGCTTGAATGCGACAGGAGCGCTTTGAATGGTGTCTGGTTAGGCCATGTGAGCCACGCAAATTGCGTAGTATATTTGCTCATAGGGTCCTTCATTCAACATGTCAATGAGCAGTGAGTGCCAAGTCTGACAGACAATCTCAACAAATCGGGAGTCCTTGCTTGTCGGAAATAAATGTCTGGCCAATAGATGGCCTGGCATAACTTGCTTTGGTATCTGAAGTTCGGCCATCTCCAGCGGCAGCCAGCTATTCCACTTTCTTTCCGGGGCTAGCCGGCCGATGACGTAGAGTCAAGTTTAGCATGCTTCTCACAAGATCATACATGTTCTGCAGTCTGTCGAGAACCAAAGTATGTCAGACTCTAGACCACCTCCAATTTCACGCTGTTGTCGGACAGCGTAAAATTGGACTTGTTTGACAGCGTGAAATTGAACGACGACGACAATCCCTCTCTACCATCCTGGATGAAATTCTAGCAGGCATCCCTCGGTAAGTTCTGCTCTGCTGGTTCCAATGCGTTGAAAACCATTACACTGAACGACCGATTCGCTCCGTCCTGTCCTTCAAAACAGAAATGACGATGAAGGCACAAGGACCACATCACCGACATACCAATCAGCCTGCCTCGGCCGACCTGACGATGACGAGTACAAGTATACGGTTTGGGCTTTTGGTGGAGGGTTCAAAGGTATAAAAAGTCAACGAAAAGACTACTTTTCTTCAGAAACAAGCATCTTACTCATGTTTTCTACCGCCTTCACCACTTTTGTCTTTGCTCTCCTGGTACGGATCGTTGCATGTCTTTACAGTACCTCCAGCTTATCATTGTCTACAGACCGTGGTTGGTGCTGCTCCGTCTGCTGCAGCCAGTGGACCCGCCGCTGTCAACCTTCGCACCGCAGGAAACTTTGCGATTCTCGCCAAAACCGGTGTTTCGACTGTCCCACCGTCCGTGATAAGTGCGCTTTGCTTCTTCTCTCGGTCTTTCACAGATCTGACTTCATGACCACTAGACGGCGCGGTTGCCGTGAGCCCGATTGCGGCCAATGCGCTGACTGGCTTCTCCTTGACCTTGGACTCAACTGGGACATTCGCGACCTCGCGTCAAGTCACTGGAAAACTTTTCGCTGCTTCGTTTGCTGCACCGACTCCATCGACCCTCACGGTTGCTATTGGTGATATGGGGACCGCTTTTACAGACGCTACAGGTCGAGTCAATCCCAACTTCATCAATCTTGCCAGTGGTACGTTAATTTTCACAATGCGATTTGAATTTTCTCGTCCACTCATATCTTACAGGTGCTATTGGTGGTCGGGTCCTTGTTCCAGGACTCTACAAATGGACCGGAGGAGTTAGTGCTGCAGCAGACTTCACCATCTCCGGATCGTCTACCGATAGTAAGTTACCCGACTTTTTGCCAACTATTCCATGCTGACGCGACAACTCGATAGCCTGGATCTTCCAAGTCGCTGGCACTTTGACTCTTGCTGCTGGAAAGAAAGCTGTCCTCGCTGGTGGAGCTCTCCACAAGAATATCGTTTGGGTTGTATCGGGAGCTGTCAGTATCGGCGCCGGTGCCCATCTCGAGGGTGTCATTCTTGCAAAAACCTCGGTCTCGATGTTGACAGGTTCCTCTTTGAACGGAAGGATCCTTGCGCAAACTTCTGTTGCACTCCAAAAGGTGCTTATAACGTTTATTCAAAGTCGAATGTGCTGTTGCTGACTGTTTCTAGGCTACTGTCACCGCTTAAATGGATGATGAAGATTCAATGGACTAGTCTCGTGTTAAATTGTCTTGTGGAATTATGTTGGGCGTCGAACTTTGATTACTATGTTTCCTCTTGAATCCAGATTTTCTTGATTCACCCGAGCTTCGCTATCTTAGAAGTGTGTCCCAGATTTGATCTGATTTCGCATGATCGCTGCACATTCGTGCACGACAACGACAGAACAATGAAGTGCAACGACTTGCTTATTTCAGATATCACAAATTCTGTTTATCACTGGCTTGGTCGGCAAGAAATTTCGCGATTACTTATTACATGTACAAATCGAGTTCGGTACCCCACAGGACATCAAGTGCGGCCTGTGTCTAGACTGAGACCATAGATAAGCACGGTACCTGCCACTTGAGCAGTTGCTAGCTATCTATTTCGCCGTCGGTAGTTAGAATAATAAGTAAACCAACATAGTATCTTTTTACATTCTGTTTCGTAGGATTGAGAGTTAGGAGAGCAGTGACTGATTTTCTTCTGCGTGAATGATGGAGGGAATGAATTCAAGTCGGATCTGTCATGAGGATACTTATAAGTAATGATGAACATCGGTGAACAGCGACGCGGAGAGACCAAGCTCACCTCTCCTTATAAACGCTCATTTCTGCTCGTCCCAGAATCTGACACGGATCAAGTCGAATCGGACGGCGGAACAAACTTGGCAATTTCGACCAGCTGCCGGTTGAATTTCGTAAAGTCGAAACAAGGTCGTTTCAGTGAGATTTTGATCGCAACATCATGTCGTATGTACGATTGCAGCAGCGCCATCTTCAAGAAAGGTTGTATTCGCGACCAATGCTTGGATGGGAACCAGCGGCAAATCACTTCGATTTCGCTGAATGGGCCAAGTGATAGTACCGCATCGAGGTCGTTCCAGAGAAACGATGCAAAACAATGGCTTTGGATCCAATTGCAGTCTTGATCGCCGAAAAATAGTGAGAGCTTCTGCAATTTAGGCTGGGCTGTTCCAAGCCAATGCAGCAATGACTGGTTCTTCCAGAACTGCTGCTGCACCTCAATGAACAAGACCCCTAGATGCGGACATTGTGCTAGATCAAGATGATCGTAAGAGAGTCTATCGGCTGGGGGAATAAGTTGTCAGTATAGTGAATAACAGATAAGCAAGAGGACTTGCTGAGAGCAAACCGTAGCGTCGTCAAATGGGACCCCACGGTGCGCAGTAACGTCAACGCTGCATCCTCTGGCCCGATGAGGGTCAGTTCGGTGATCACAGGCCTGTTTACCTGCTGAAAGAACCATGCGACGAATGTTCCCGTTGTCTTGGGACCGAACAGTTCAACGCAGCGTAGTGAAGGTGGCATTGGCGTCATCTGAGAAGCGGGTTCGATATCTGACCATTGTACGGCTAACCCGGGCCTATCACAATGCAGGCTCAAACGTTCGAGCTGAGGGAATGTCGCAATGAAGCGAAAAAGGTCGTCGAAAGACAGAAATTCCGATTCTAGGACTAGACCTGTGACTTTGGAAAAGATGGGAGAAGAGACGTCGGGTGGAATGATTCCATGGTAGATGTGCAAGGATTCTATTCTGTCGAGCCGCTCGAGACAGTGCTGGAATTTGAGCGGGCCAACGTTGGTGGCTTCCAGCTGTACAGATCGAATATAGTGCCCTATCGTCGCGAGAGGACTGCGAATGACCTTCATCCACGCGAGTTCGGACCGTTTGTTGATATCGACGGACGTATGGGCAAGAAGATGCAGGCGGCTCGACGGTAACCATCCCCGACAGACAAGAGAACATTTCTTCAGGAAACGGGGCTTATCATGGTTGTAATCGATGATGAGGTCAAATATCTCTTGCGAGAATATCGGAGGCCCTGATATCCCGAGGCCTCTGGCGGTCGTCGAAGATGCCTGCTCTTTTTTTTGCCCAGGCTTTCGAGGAGCCTGGCGTGATGAGGCACCGGAGGATCTGCTGAATCGAGTATTAGCATGGAAAAGGATAGATCGAGCTCGTTCACGTCGAACTCACCCCTTTGGTTTTGGTGGCATGAAAGTTTGAAACAAGTCGCTTAGCTGTGTGACATATCACACCTGCGTGACACGGCGCCTTTCCATTGTGCGACGATGGATTGCACCCAACAGTGTCTCGACGCGGCAACGGCTGTCTTCTCCAGCTCCCTACGGCATATATAATGCTACGATGATTTTATGGTTCCCTAGTATTCCGTCTACCCATCGTCACAAAGCCACTGGCTTCCCTTGTGGCTTCCTCGAGTCCCCGACAACCAGGATCATTCATTCTCGAGATTCAGGTCGGTTTGAGGTCGGTGCAACATCCATATTCCGACGAATAATGTATTCCAATTGGACATTAGAATGATCTAGCTCTCTCTGGGTCATCCTGGCACCTTATGCCAACCATATCCTCGTCGCCTTTCTCAGGCTGCAAAGGACGTGGTGAATGCTAAGGTCCTGGCCCCCTTATACCCCACGTTATATAGCCCTACCCCAGGCTATACGCCGTCCTTGTTTCCTACGAATTCTTTCTCTTTCGCGCCTTATGAATCGTTCCGATGCAAAAAGTCGACCAACTGGCCTCGTCTTTGCGAATTATCATTACCAAAGCTGTTCCGCCTCGATGGTTGAAGTTTGGCGGTTAACGGGGAAGGTTTCAAAATCGATTTTTGCAAGGGTCTGAAAAGTCAGTCTGGTCGGTACGTCACGAATTAATCCTCCGCAGTGCTTCTAACATCTCTCGTAGGCATTATTGTAGACCAAATGCAAGGTCCCATTCAATAGATAGAGCTACGGTTTACCGTTCAGGTCGGTTTTCTTGACATTTGTTCCTCGGCATGAGGACTTGGTCACTCCAATATAGGTATTCGTCCCGCAGAAGCAACCCCATTATTGCATTATGGCCCCTTGCTTCGACATAAAGAGTCAAGACGGTCTTTCGTTGCTTCGGACCGTCGAAACAGAAGCTTACTCCAATTCGGTGGCTCGAAATCGTCTCTGGAGAGCGAACCTCGGACCATAGACGACCACTTGACCTTCACAGACCAAGCCGGGACAGCGAGACCAATCAACTGGACAGTCATGGGGACAAAGGCAGTTCCAAGCGGCTACACGACGGAGCTGGATCCCCGTTATGTTTTCAATGGACTTCGTGTCATATGTCTCATAGCTCGTCGTCGACTTTTGCTACCATAAATGCAGCCTATCGCGTAAATATCCCAAACGAATAAATACCCTACGTCGAGCAGCATAGCTACCTACAGCAAGAATGAAAAAAAGCAACCATAGAAAACACCGTCCAAAATCAAACAGAAGAAAATGCCGATATAAACATCGTCACAAAATGTCCATATGATATCGTCCAAAGCGAGCAAGAAAAAAAACCAGTGCATCACGAAACGTCGACGTCTTTATCCCAGAACCACTCCCGCGACAATAGCCGCCACAGTCAGGAATGCAGACCGGTGAACAGCGGGGAGAGCACCGCTGGAAGGCACCGTGATAGGCACGTCGGTCGTTGAGCTCGGGGCCGACGTCACCGGTGTCGTTGCAGATGTCGCAGGTGTCGATGTCGCTGTCAGAGGCGCGGACGTCGACGTCAAAGGCGCAGATGTCGATGGTGTATCAGTAGAAGTGACGGGCGCTGAAGTCACAGCAGCAGATGTTTGGACAATGGCAGAGGTGGTAGAGGTTTGTGGAGCGGCGCTGGAGCTGCTTGTGCTTCCAGAGCTACGGGAATAGATTGATTCGGTGATTGAGATGATAATCAGAAAGCGAGACGCACCCTGAAGTATCTTGGGGTAACCCAGGGGGACAGATGCTCGCACCAGACGAGAATGAGCCGTCCTGGGAATATTGTGAGAATGCATTCAAATCTCTACGAGGGGCGCAATGGACGCGGAATGGGAAGCAAAGGACCGGTGCGGCAAGAAATAATGGGTTCAGAAAGAAAAGCGTCGGGTTTGTCGCAGCATAACCTCAATGAGCAGCGAGCAACCACCGCAACGTGGCCAACAAGAAAACCCATAAAGAAGAACAGGGTAAAGACAAAAGAAGGGTCGCTCACCGAGAAATAAGTGCACAACCTCGCCCCTTTATACGTGCATGTAAAAAAGGTCCCATCGACGCCTTTATCCAGCAATGGAGTCCCTTCGTCGTCTGTAGCGGCGCAGTTGGTGTCTGCCTGGCCCAGGGCGACCAGAGACAAGAGGGTGAAGAGCGAGAATCCTGCGAAACGCATGGTGGAATATAAGAACGTGGAGCTGGTCGTTAGAAGATGGAGCGGCAGGTATTTAACCGTATGCAAGAGCAACCTGTGCTGTGATAGACAATGAAACACGAAGAAGCCCGAAGATGGAGAATGAGAGAAGAAAACCAAGCCAGGTGACAGGAACAAGCGAGAATAAAGAGCCAATCAGCGTGCAAGATATTTTTGGATCTTGATCCATTTGTCTCAGGCACAGCATCAATTTATAAGCGGGATTTCGAGCGGGGATTGTAATTTTCGGGGCGCGCCCACCACTGGTCGGCGCTGCTCATATCGAGCTTTCAAACACCACTGAACAGATTTGGGGAGACTCAAGACATTTGACGAAATGCATTTAGCAGTAGATTTATGCCTCTTCCGTGGTATCGGCAGCATGGAATTGGGTATTCTTTATCCCCAAAGTAGTATTCCGTATTGCTGCAATAGCACGCGTGGGAGATTTAGCTGCTGGAACTCTCGTATTCTCACGCTGATATTGAACCTGGATTCCTGCTTTGGCCTCGCCAATGCATCAATGCATGACATAAAAATGTTACCGAGCCAGGAGTCTCGGATTTGGATTCGGCACCCGCTTCGGCTTGGTTCTCGGACCTCCATTGATTGGACAATCATAGGCCAGTCACATGAACTTGCAGCGCAGCGGTTGTTCCAACTTCGTTCCTGAAACTTGGCCTAAATAGCGACATGTCCAGGAAGAGACGACACGAGTAAAGTCATCGTATCGTCATGATATAGAGGGTTGGAGAGCCACGTCCTGATACAAGGATTGGGACAAGATGCAAGGACTACCAGATTTACGATACTTGATATCATCCGCTGGAGCCACGACAGAAACCTTCGGGTGGAGGCATCACAAAAGAGGTCTTTGGGTGGAGCCTGGAGGCGTGAACGACCGTTGCATTTCAAAAACTTGTCAAAGAATCTTGCAGTCCGTGTCAAATGAGCTCAGAAGTTCGAGGAGAAGAATTTGACAAATGAGAAAAAAACAAATGGAGAGGTCGCTCACCACAGTCCCGGCAGTGTCCTCAGATTTCTGGAAAGGGACCCTCAAGGGACCCTCATGACGGGATCAAAATGCCCCAACAAACTTATCTCTGTTGGCTTTGAGTAAGTAGACGAGTCAGTGTGGCGACCCGAATAGTCTTGGTCGCGTACAGAAGACTAGAGCCCGGATCCAAGTTAGCCGGATTGTGGCGCAGTCCACCAGAACCGACCAGAACCGACAGCAGAAGCGAAGCGGCAGGAAGCAGTGCTCAATGACACAGTAATGATGCTCGAGTGACGCAGACGTAAGGGAATGGTATGAGAATGAGATACGGTACAATATGACAATAAGATAATGAGGCAAGTTGGAGGAGAAATAATGAGAAATGGTACAATGCAGATAGTGTCATCATATCCCTGGACAGTATAAGTAGCGGTAGAAACAAGCATGTACTTGAGAAAAGATCCCGCTTATGTCAAACACAATGAGTTACAAGTCGAATCATTCATTGGAAAGGAGCCTAAAGGAGCGAAATTCTGGGTATGATCCTCAATGTCCCCAAGAGTTGGCTGTTTTCCGCAAGTCCACGTGCTGCCGAAAAAGGAAAGACATCACATGGAGTGATAAACCGGTTCACTTTCGGCTCAACTGAATTAAATCAACTATTTTCCAGATATTTTACTTGGCTTTTTGAGTAAAATAAATTATTATCATAATTGAATCTCTTCCCAAAGCTCAGGTCTCTCCAAGGGTGCGGAAAGAGTACCCATCACTCGCTCCCGCTCCCCTCCCTCGCAAGCTCGGGGGGTCCCCCGAGCTGCGGGAGTCTCGGATGGGCACGCTAAAGACTCGTTCCCGCTTTACCCATATATGGAGGGGGACCATCGTAAGGCCTTTGCCCAGATAGGACTTCATTATGAAATGATACAAAAAGAAAGACAACACGGAAATTTGAACCAACATCAGCAGAAGAAGGTGCAAGAACACTCAGCAACCGCTAATCCAACTGAGCCATCACAGCATTGAAGAGCCTTCTTCTCGGCCGAATACTAGGGTCTGCCGCGGATGACGTGTTCCTCTTTCTCTTTGGTCATCGAACTGGTTTGTGGTTCGAACATCACGTGGAGCCCTTCCTTTTTGGGCGGCACGTGGACTTGCGGAAAATCAAAGACTGTCCCCAAGGGGATAGACATGTGACCCAGTTTCCAAGCCCCACGGCAACTGCTATCTAGCTTGAATTGTATATTCTCGATGGGTTCCAGCATCCAGCAATTTTTTTGGCAAGCCTCGAAGGAGCAAGTCAAGACAATAGGTGCATTCAACACTGCGGACTCATAGTTGCCACTAGGTGGCCTCTATCCTATCATCAAAAACCGCAGTTTTCTTGATCTGAAAGTGAAACAAAGTTTTAGCGCCCTGCCAGCGCCCTAGTTATTCTAAAGTTCACATGTCATCAGTCAGCTGTAAAAGCTGTTTTTCCACGCCTATACAGCTTGATCAGAACCTTCATCTCTTTCTTTCTGTCGCTCTCTTATAGCAGCTATGGCTCAGGCAACACTGAGGGATAATGTGTTTGGTGAGCTGAAATCCAGCTACTCTTGTTCTAGTGCATGATACTCATTGAATAATAGCTGGGAATGTTGAGGAAGGATTCTTGTCACATAACACAATGACAACAGTGAACAATTTCTATCCTTCTGGTACAGTTGTTCATTGGCTTGATGGTGCTTTGCTGAAGCTAGTTTGATAGCTCCTCTGGACCATCCAACCTGTCCCGCCATGGCCGTGGCTATATGCCTGCCAGCACCATGCTCTTTGGCCGTGATCCTGATGTCGATTTCATTGTCAAGCAGTTGATATGGCAACCAGAAACACCAGAATCAAAACATGCTTGCTTTTCGATTCTGGGTCCAGGTGGCATGGGAAAAACATCAGTGGCGCTGAAAGTCATGTGGGATGCAAAACTTTTGGAATATTATCCAGAGCACTGCCAGGCCTGGTTTCCTTGTGTTCAGGCCACCTCTTTTCCACTTCTTCTTGACACAGTTCACTCTGTGCTCGATCTCCCCAGTGACACCAAAAACACCCTCAATGCCGTCTTAAATGAGCTGCAGTCTTTGGCCAAACCCATGATACTTCTTTTTGACAACTTTGAAACACCATGAAATGCTCCTGGTGCCAAGGCTGAAGTTGCTCAATTTCTCCGAGATATTGATGCAATTCCTCATATTTCTGTCCTTGTCACAATGCGGGCACAAAGCCCACCTTGTGAAGAGATTAGCTGGAAGGAAATGAGGATAACACCACTTGATCCAGAGGCATCATTTCAGCTTTATACTGGAATTGACACCAAAGCTGGGGATGATGAGAAAGTTTCTGAACTTCTAGAGATGTTGGGATATATGCCACTGGCAGTGAAGTTGATGGCCAGGCAAGGAAATAGCACAGGATGCACAGCTAAACAGTTGATAGAGAGCTACCACAAGATTGGCACTGCCATGTTGGGACCTAGTGGAGCATCTGATGCACAAAACAGTGTGTCTATATCAATATCTCTGTCGCTAGACAGTCTCCCAATCAAAAAGGAACCTTATGCATATGAACTGCTCAGCAGAATCAGCATGCTTCCTGCAGGTACAACATTTGAAGCCCTGCAATCATTGTGGGCTCCACACATTCAAAACCTACAGAGTCCACTGAAGGCACTGCTGGACACAGCACTTCTAGAGCATAGCACAGCAACATATTCTGTGCTGCCTGTCATCCGCTCACATCTTCTTGATCATGAGCGTCTTCCAAGCACAGTGCAGGTTTCAATGGTCGACACTGCATGTAGATTCTTGCAAACACACAATGCTATCCAGCCTAGCTTCCCAAATTACAAAGACAACATGAAAGCCCGCTCTGCTGAGGAAATCAATCTGCAATCTATTCTTCTTGAAACAACATCCTCCGAGCCCCATTTCATACAAGCCCTCCTCACCCTGGCATGACACCAATATCAAATTCGGCCCCGTACAGAAGTTATCCAACATGCAGTGAATCTCATGCCCGATATTACTGGTCAGAAGCTCATTGGAGATGTTTTCAATTGCTATGCATGGATTCTTTTTAATCTGAATCATTAGAAGGAGTCTTTAGACCAGTTCAATCTGGCATGACAGACATATCTTGCTGCATCCAAGCCTTGACTTGGAGCCCTAGTACACTCATTGATTCTAAAATCAATGAGATACCTCTCATGAAGCAGGCAAAGCTTGAGCTGGAAACAATCCACAACTCAAAGCCTAATCAACGCTGGGGACGCTTTTTTCCTTCCTTATCAACCCTTCAAAATTGGTTTAAAAAGGGTACTGGTCAGCCAAAGAACACCAGCACAAAAGGCAATAAAGACATGGCAAGATGCCTCATAAGGTTAGGAAGGGCATATTCACGTCAGAACAATCACTCTCAAGCCATTGAACACCTCAAACATGCACGTGAATTGTGTCCAGAATTGTCTTGGAATGGTGTGATATGTACAGAAGCCCTTGCTGGGTCCTATAACCGTCTTCAGCAATATGATGAAGCTGAGAAATGGGGTTTGCTGGCATTGAAAAATTGGCGGGAGATAGGTGAAAGTGATGTTAGCTATGTCCTTCAGATTCTTGGGAGAATATACATCTCAAAGAGTCAGTATGACAAGGCAGCTGAGCCCTTGAGAAAGGGTTTAGACATAGCCAAGGCACGGAATCATGAGTGGAATGTTGCAGACATCTTGCTTGAGCTGGGAAAGGCAAAGATGAAAAAGGGAGAAATTGAGGGTGCTCAAACTTCTTTTACACAGGCTTTGATTCATTTTCATCCATTGCAAGGAGTGGAGCAGTTCAGGATAGTCGCTGAGCTGGAAGTTGAACTGGTGGAGATGATGCAACTTGTACTGTTGTGAACTGAGTGTTTTTACCTGTATTTGTGTCTTCTTTGCCCCCAAACCACTACTGTATGCGTTCATCTACCGGTTCATCCCACTTTCAGAAGGGGCAAGATAAATTGAAGAGTAAGGGTGAAGAAGCAGTTGTCTGCAAAATTTCTTCTCGACTCTTCACTCGCTCTTCTTGACTCTTCGATTCTCAGTTTCCTTTTTGGGCCATATTATGTCATCATTGTTGACATAGTTCATTGCTTCACCACATTGTTATTGAGTGAGTTTCTAAGCTTCATCAGTCATTACAGGCCCTTAGAATGGATGTAGATACCTTAACAAGTCCATTCGAGAGGTTGCAACTGCTGTTTTGATATGGACTGAATTCTCGATAATTGTCTTTGGCGGCACACATTGACATTTTGAAGCACCATTGAATCAGTTTCATCAATGTACACTGTATAGGATTGACTTGGATCAGACTCTTTTGTGACTCTTCACCACCGCTTTACAACTCTTCATGACTCTTCAGTTTTTCTTCACAACTCTTCAAATTTTCTTTGTGTTCTTCAAGTGACTCTTCAGTCCACTTCAATGTTGCTTCAGTACTCTTCAAGGTTCATTTCAGTTCATTTCCATGCTTCATGAATTATTGTTTGCACTTGGTCAGAAAGTGGCCCATTGGGCCATTTTCTTGACATGTCAAACCAAATGCATCAACAATGTCATTTTCTGTCCTGAATACAGGCTAGCTGTGACAACTTCAAACTAAACACTTAAGCATAGTCCCACCCTTAGAGGACGAGGGGACTCGGTAAGAATGAGCCACTCTAGCGCTCATGCAAGTATCCGTAAAATCAACTGAATGTTAAGACTAGCTTTACTACAAACTAATCTACTACTTAAATACTTCTAAACATGAGACTACTGTTCGTTTTCCATAAGGCAAAACATCCTACAACCGTGCTATTAACAACCTGTTTCCCATGCCTGTTTCCTGTTTCACTACAATGCACTAGTCGTCCTTTGCCTCCTGTTGTCATGCCCGAATGCCTTGAGGTTTTAATCTCCGTGCCTCATGTTATCCCATGACCTTTGTGCTGGATCAAGCATGTCTGATCAACTTCGATCATAAGGCTGTACTCTAGCCTCATGCTGTGGTGTCATTGTGTTGACTCATGTCTGTCCTTCCCTAAGCCTCATTTCCTGATCTGTCTTTGCATTTCCACCTTGTTTCCCACAGTGCCGAGACTTCTGCAAACTCCTAAGTACTTTCTAATTCCTAGGTCCAGAATAAACCTGAATGGGTTCGGTAAGATGAACCACACTAAGCCTTTCGTCTGAAGCTTCTGAGTCTACTCGTCCCAATTTTGTATTCTACTAAGTATCTACTTTGAATAAAACCATTATCTTTGGCTTCAGTCCGTATTGCCTGTAAGGCGTGTGTTTGTCTGTGTGTTGACTACCTCGTGTGTTGGTACTATCTTTCTCAAGGAGCTTGTCTTACCCTCTATCTTATCACCATCTTGGCGCACGTTTAGATTTGACCTTGATCTGATCTTATCTGCTGACACAATGATGATGACAGGATCTGAATCCTGACACTAGCTCTCAACTTGTGAATACAATGTAGTTCATAATGTAAGCCAAATGGGTATTGGAAAACTTTAGACCTTTTTCCTGCACTTCACTCATGGCCAGGCTCTCACCTGTGAATCTGTCAGAGTTGGAGGCGGAGATTTGATCACTGCGATAGTTGGGGCTGCGCTTTGAGAGAACAAAGTAAAAAATAGTAGGACCAAAGATGTTGAAAGAAGCCCTGCAAACAGAATTTTAGAAAGATATACAGAATACAGACAAAATGAAGGCTCACAAGCACCATAAAAAAGCGGCACAATGGCAGGAAACAAGCGGTGAAATTTTTCCCGAGGTCACGTTATTGTGACTGTCACACCAACTTGCCTCTCACCATTCAACTGCTCACAAACACCACATCTAGTACCTCTATGGCTCAAATATAGAGCATATCATGCTTCAGACATGTTCTGAATGGCTTCCCAGAGTCATCTTGAATTTCTTCCAAACTCTTCTATCAACTCTTCTCAACTCTTCAATTTTCTTCATGCTCTTCAGTTAACTCTTTAAAAACCCATGCCCCTTTCAGATGAGTTGCATGATGACAGAGGTCTTGAAGGAGTAACTGCAATTGTCTTGCAGGTACTTCTTGACAATGCCCCAGAAGTATTCAATCCAACTCAATTTCATCATGAAACTTGGACAAGAAGATGCAGAGATAATTGTCTCTTGAATGATATGTTGCCAGACCAAGATCTGACTGGGATTCAACACCCACCTCAGCTTGCTTCTCAGACCTCCATCAGCATTTTCTTGGACAAGGAATCCGGTGCCAGGATGTGTCAGCAGTATTTAAAATGCACCGCGATCATGTCACAGACTGTGACCCTACATGGATATTGCAGCACACAACAGTTGACAATCAAAGTGAGGAGTGAGTCAAGGTATAGTACATTCCAATCATACCCTGAACACTTTTAACAAGATTGAGCTGTGGTTATAAACCACATGCTCAAGAAAGATGACAGGATACAGAAAATTGGAGCCTGACAGCATGATTTTAGCATACACTAGAGCCATGAGGCTGAAAAATTGGCACTGCACATAGAATGCATGGTGCCATGCATGGTGAACACCATAGTTGGTAAGTGCAAATACTATATCTCCTTCCTTTCCAACTTTTAACTATGTATCAAGATTCAGTAGCTACTTGTCTCAGAGTCTCAAGACAATACTCAAACACCGCAAGCTCTGAAAATTTTCAGTAACTGTACAGAGACATTGATTGGACACCTGACATGTATCCATCTTATTGGAACTTTGTTGGGTCAGTTTCATTTTAACCTTCAAATAAAGAAATATTTTATTGCTTGCAGTGTGGCACCCATGATCAAATTTCATCTGGGGATGTACATCTATGCCATAGTGCCTAGATTTATGGCTGTATTCAATGGATTCATTGCTGGTATACACTGGAATCTGCGATTATGGCTTCACTGTAGCAGGAGAAATTTTGTTTCCAACAGAATGTGCTGGAAATTTTCAACAAAATAGGCACAGTATAATGATGTATCTGTTCAGGGTCAGGTTATGGAGATGAATTGCAATGGGAATCCTGCTGTTGGGTCCAATATCCAAGTAGAAGTGAGGATACTGTGATGCCGCAGGCCCAGAAAAATGAGGCAAGCTCAGGAGTTGAACCTTTGACTCAATAGCAATAGCAAAATAGAAGTTGACAGGCAGCCGAGTTAACATGTATACTGAGCAGTTCTGTTGAACCACTCCACCTTGCCCAACTTGAATAAATCAGACTTGCCACAAATATAATACTTGAGCCTGTAGCCACAGTGTGTTGTAGTAACCACAATGGAATGATGCCTGCTTTACAATACAGGACCAAGTTCAGTGAGAACAGGGAGAGGGGGACTTGTATCTGCCACCGGAACGGTTGGCCTTTATCCCACTGGTCCAAACCTGTGACTATGTATAGTTGGATCATCATGACAAGATACTTAGTATACAATCGACGGGTAAGAAGGGTGCGTCGTTTGTTCACAGCAGAATTTGAAACGGGACAGGAGACCAAACGGAACAGTGTGGGTAAGTGTGGCTACCGTCTTACCGTTTCATGTCGCTGAAGTCTAATTGGCCATTGCATAGCAATCATATTTATGTAAACACTTTGGCGCTTGATTTCTACTCGCTCTTAACTGACGCTGGAGCTGTGATATTCGCTACGGCGTTTGAAACAAGTTCAACTATCATCGTTACTGCGAGTCTGAGACCTTGGTACGCCAAAGATTTCCAGGTTCCATTCATCTTGTAGCGATTCCTAGGACCTCCTTCAGTTCATCCCGGTGAGGTGTTTCAGCTTTGATTGGACGAGAGGCCGGACTGATCTTGCTCCATCGGATCGCGCTCGATCTGATCTCTGGAGATTTTCCAGGAACTTGCGGAGACTTGAAGTCCTGTGACTGATGGAGGTTGAGTCTTTCTTGCTCCATCATATATTTTTGCTTATGGGATATCATCCGGCCTTGATTCGAAAAGTTGATGCAAGTCGCGCAATCCGACAGAGCACAGCAGGAAAAATGGGCTGAGGTGAAAGCACGGGCCAGAGCTCTCGAAAAGGTCGCAAATCCGTTTATATCGAGTTTATGAGAAGAAGACCCCTCAAGAATGGCGGCATATTCCTCTAGAGTCCGAGTTACATCGGCTTCCGGAATTCGTCGCAGCAGTGGATAATATCGAAGCCAATGCGGTCGATGTTGTGATGGAATCGGCTTTCAGTACGCTCGCCTACCTGCTACCATCCCTGATAGAAGGCTGGAACAATTGGATAAAGACCCAGCTCTAGAACCTTATGCAGGAAGTAGCTGACCCGCTTTCCCGGCGCACCATATGGAAAACGGCATACATCTCGCAGCGGCCACCTTCCGCTGTCGATGTTCTCCTGGCACTGTCATCTCCTGGGATGAAGCTGCTCGACATCATTCCTGTTATGAAGGAATAACTTTCGACCATTCCAAATATCGAACCGCATTGTCTCTCATACACATGGCCAATCTCGACCCTTGCACTGCCAACCCCATCGATATGGATGCGTCCGAAGCCATATTCAAGTGCTTGAAATGCAGTCCGACTTCGCTATCCTTGTATAAATGGCGTGAAGCTGTAAGCATTATCGATTCGTTCTGGAATTTCTCTTGTATTGACTCAACGTCAGCTGCAACACTCGCGCTGTCATTCGGACCCAATTTTCGAACTGCTTACTCCCAATTCCGAGGTCGTAAGACATTGTTGGATAAAAAGGTCAAAGTGTTCCAATTGTCAGGGAACCCTTCTCGCGTCCAAATGACGAGGGTCCCACTAAAACTACTACAGCCTTTATACCTAAATCATATGGCATACTGATTCATACTTACTCATAATTGTGACTCCTCACTGACTCCGAAAGATGTAGAGATGACTAGAAACTGCGGCTCCCATGAACCGAAGGTACCGCGATTGACTCGTACCCAGTAACATTACAGACATCCCAGCCAGGACGAACTGGATCCTGTTTGGACCTGTGCCCATTGCCTGTCCCAGTTGATCTGGTTACCGCTGAGCTCACATTTGGATGTTTCCAGACATACATGGGCGACGTACGTCTGTCTTTCTTATCCAATCATTGTCACTGATGTCTCTCCACATACTTCCGATTACTGGCCAAACTATTGTCCTGGCACCCGGCAAGTTTCTTTCCGCTAAAAGCTCAGTTTCCCTACCTGAAGCCGACCATTGAGCCTTACTTCCACTCTATCATTTATCATCCTTACAAAGTCTTTGGGAGGTCTTCAGTTGATGTGATACAGCGTCGAAAGATGTTGTAAATATGAATCGGGTTTTTCCAAATTTGTTTTATTCAAAGCTCGATCACACAGGTGGAGCAGTTGCGCATCGAAGTACGCCACAAGATCATGAATTCAATTCGTGGTTCAACATTCAGAATAACGAAATCCATAAGATACGATCTTCTACTCGTATCTGTTTACCTTGACGGTTTTACAACGAAGTCGAGCAGCCCGAGATTGGGAACAGGCTGGAATTACGAGACCCATTTATGGGCTCGTTTGTTGGGACGGAGCAAAATTCAGTACACCATCATTAAAGAACCTATCGGGGATAGATCACATGGCATCTTTCCCATCTGCTACCGGCTAATTCAGGCACCGGTATCCGGTTGAGTCATCGCTTTCCAGGTCGTTTGTGGTCGTTTCACGCACTGTTGATACCATTCATAGTTTGACCACCACTTCTTTTTCATTTTTGGTTAGGTCGCATCTCCTGTGTACATGTACACCATAATAGGCCAACAATTTCCATGGCGGGACCTAGGGCATGAAACCGGCACTGTACATGTACGGCCATATGGGTCCGTATGTCATATACGGACCCGTCCCGTCTCGAGTTTTTTCGATCTAAAATACGGCCTTATCGGTACGGCCGCTGACGCATATATATGGGTGGTCACGTTACACCAAGCCTAGCAGATCATTTCAGCCTTGAATATAGTCAAGAATTCATCTGGGAGTTCCAATCCATGCAATCTCACTTGTTTCTGACGGGATGACTTACTTGGCATCTGCCAGAAGTGGTAAAGTGCCAGAAGAGTGACAATGATGCTGGTCATTGTCACCATCATCTTGGGATGGAATTGTGGCCTGAGATTGGCAAAGTAAGATGGCTATCCATGTCCCAGAGCCTTATAGGTAGGTTTTCAATCATATTTGTCTCAATTCACGGTCAATAGCCCACCAAGTTCAAGAGTCCCGGTACCCCGTAAATTACGCCATATACGGAGGGTACGGGTGATGTCATACCGTACATCAACAACCTTGGTACGGGCATATTTTGTACGCCCGTACGTAATACGGCCAGTTTCATGCCCTAGCGGGACCTCAGATGCGAGCAAAATAATTTGAATGCATTCTACACAAACACTGTGACTACAAGTGTTCCCTTTTCTGCTGCTGTTTAATTCCAGTCAACCAGTATTCAGATAAGCATTAGCTGAGTATCTTCCCTCAAATCCACTAGTAATTCCTTGCTGTTGAGAGCCGAGTCAATCTTTGAGCTACCATTTTGATTTAATTGTGCAGTAGCAGAGTTGGGATTTTTATTTGAACCCATAACCATGCAACAAGGTTTGAAAGCTGGTAATCAATGAATAAGACCATGGGACTCGTATTTGCCACCGGAGGCTGGCCTCTAACTCGCTGGTAAAAGTTGGTCTTGATGGTATGTTTTGAAACCGATGAACTTGTCAAAAGCTTCTCTAAACAGTCATCAGAAGACTGAGAATATCCAGGGCTCGAACCTTGCATTGCTTTAATTATCAGCCGCAACTCCAAGCTATCCGGTATCTGATCCGCCTTTTCCCGTGATCCCCGAACATCTTGCGTCATCCCGTCCACTCTCGCCCACTCTCGCCCCTGTCCCGTTTCCGCTGGACTGCTTGCAGAAGATCGTTCTGGACCTAGTTCCTGGGTCGTGGCTTCGTTGAGGATTCGACAGAGAGAGAGAGAGATTTGACAGAGAAGAAATTGGACGAAGTCACTATTAAAGATGTCTATTTCAAATGTTGAGAATATTAAGTGAACCGATTTGAGTATCTTGGACTCAGTTCCCACTACGTACTCCTAGCTTCTCCTGTACTCCTATCTTCTCCTGTACTCCTATCTTCTCCTATGACCGACCGAATATAAGAGGCCTAACATTCAAGTGACTCTCAAACTCAAAATGGGGTACAATGATGTTTTTGGGTACGTTCACTTGAACATCTGTTGGTTGGATACAGCATCTAATACTTTTAGTTCGGTTTTAATCGGAACTTGGATTGCCTCGGCGCTTTACATGCTCGTTGTACTCCAATCGTGGCGCTACTTTCAGCAATTCCCCGATGATAACAAGATCAGGAGGGCATTAGTCTGCTCTGCACTATTTATCTGTACCATCGCTATGACTGCAGAGTACGTCTACGTGTATCTGGTGAGTCTCGGCTGGTATTTTGGTCGCGCTGTTTTGTTGACCATTTCTTTTACAGTACACTGTCACATACTGGGGTACATTGAGGTTTTTTTGGACCAAATGAACCTTGTAATTGATCTATATCCCTAGGCAACGTCGAGCTTGTCTCGAAACAAGTCGGTATCATTGAATCTATATTGAAAGAGGCTTACGTTATCCTAGTATTGGCCTGCCCCCCTCTATGTAACCTCCAACACCGTCATCGGGACGATCGTAAACTCTTTTCTGATTCACCGCTTCTATTCGCTGTAAGTCGTTTGAAGGCATCTGCGACTGAGTTGACTGGTCCAAGATCCAAGAACATATGGATGACAATAGTGCTTGGATTGATGACTCTTACTGCTGTGAGTCTCCCAGAACAAGCATTCCAGTTTCCTGACTTTCGTTTCAGCTCGCCGGTTCGTTCATGGTAGGAATCATGCTCCAGATCTTTTCCACCCTTGCCGATGTCAGTGCCTTCGCGATTTGTTCATGATCTCATTCATTAACAAATTCGACAGCGTCCTAAAATCGAAACCGCTACTCTTGTAGGTATTGGATCGCTCCCGAAACCATTTGCCAATTGACCTCGACCATTTTCAAGTTGTGGACCATTTCCTCTGCTGGGGCTGGTAAGTCGTCGATCTCTCTCACACCTGTGTCGATTCCTACTCCGGATTCCCTCTAGATTTTTCAATTGCCATGGCTCTGATATGGCAATTGAGGCGCATGAAGTCGGCTTTTAAAGAGACTCAGACGTGAGTTCCGATCTCTTTTTCTGGTACTTTGATTAATGATGAACCTTGACAGCCTGATTCGTCGCATTATCATTGGGACCATCCAGACGGGCTGTACCACGACAATCGTAGCCATCGTGGCGCTCGTGACATATCTAGCCAATCCTCAATCCAATGGTGCGCTCAAGCTTTGGCTATCAGAGTTTCTACTAACGTAATTCTTGCTCAGTGCCAACGGCTTTGGAATTTCCGCAAGGCCCGTTATATGTCTTGACATTGCTTTACAATCTCAATCTAAGGAGACACTATACACCAAATGCCACTGGACGGACGACGTCGGAAACTCGGGGCAATGGGAATAATATTCTTATGGACGGAATTCGTGAGTGCCCTTTTTCCCGATATGCAGTACTGACTTTTCTCCAGAGGTCCATCGCACAGCCATCGTCACAATGGATCCCACTGAATCAGATAATCAGCGCGCGAGACAAGAGGTACGAAGACACAAGTTCTAGGATTTATTGCTAATAAAGGTTTACCAGAATAATGGGAAGGAGCATACGGATGATATCTCCATCACCAGCCAGCACAAGATCAGAGTTCCGGATGAGTTTTAGTTACCTGGCGTGATTCTGTCTATACTATAAAATGCAGTACGACCTCGTATAGTATTTTGTTCACCTTTCCAGTTCGAACTTCGGACTTGTAATCGAAAAGCACAAGTATGACGCGGGTCACAAAGGGAGACTCACGGTCTGCTGAACGACAGACTCTTCGGACAGTTCACCTCATTGCCATGGATTTGGGATCTAATTTCTCTGCCAAGTATGACGCTCAATTCATGAAGCCTCTCGAAGAGCTCCTCTGACCGTGACTCTAGGTTGGAGCCTTTCCTCTTGATGGCCAAGTCTATGAAAGGCGCAGCAGCAGCAAAGCTTGTAGAAGACGCTACGGCAGCTCCTGGCGTCTTTGCCCTCTGCGAATTGCTGGAGCTGCCCAACATCCAAGAAGTCAGCTCCGCTTCCTCTCCATCATCGTTTCATCTGACATAAAAAACAGCTTTCTAAAAGCGAGCAACATGCGAAGTCCTTCCGCTTACTCGAATTTTTCGCGTTTAGGACGTACCAAGACTATCTTCGCGTAAAGATCTCGACAATGGATGCCACAGGCTAATAATCATACAGAGGAAAAAGACTCTCTTCCAGCCCTCAACCAGGCACAGACTATCAAGCTGAAGCATTTATCGATCGTCTCAATGGCCTCAGAGCGCCGTGTAAGATTCCTTATGCCGCTATTCTTCCAGAACCTCATGCTACCATCCAGATTCTACCCTATTCTGAGCTTCTGCAGGTCCTCCAGATGCCGACCATTCGTGAGCTAGAGGACCTCATCATTGACGCGATATACCTCGACATTCTCCGTAGCAAGCTGGACCAGAAGGAGGAGCAGTTGGAGATTGAGCACGCAATGGGTCGGGATCTCGAGCCAGGAAAGATTGAATCTATTTTGGTCGCCTTGAATGCCTGGTGCGTTACCTCATCCTTTTCCATTCACTGTAGCTCACAACCGTATAGGGCGTCTGCAACTGCAGCTTATTCAATGCCAAGATAGTCATCTTTGGTCTGGATCATATATACTTCAAGGCCGTAAGCGCGCCTAGCTATGTCACAGGATGCAAGACCGGTATTTTCGTCAAGCTGTCATATTCCATCAAATTGTGGGAAATGGTGATCACATTCGGCTAGGCGATTCGCTGACTTCCCGAGTACCTCGGCATCGGGATCTCAGCGCTCATGATCGAGTTTCAAACATCGGCAGCCTTCGGACGAAACTCTACTGAATTGCGGTTCGCTCCACACTACAAAGCAATACATGGCATCAATCAAATCAACATTGCCTCAGGTCTTAAGTCACTGGCAGTCAACTTTCAAACAACTCAAGATATCTTTACGATGACCATGACCCTTGTCTCTGTTATCGAGTCTCGAAATTGAGGCTTCTTTGATGCTCCTCTCCACCAGTATCTACTAGTACCTTCGAAAGCAGCCATCTTGACGATCTTGTCAAAGGATATGTCGCGGCTTGCGAAGTCGCTCCAGTTCGTACAAGCCAATGTACCTCCTTAATTCTTTCTCTAGAAGTCAGTGGGCGGCTACCAACTGTCGCAGTGCCACAGCCATATGCTGTAACAGGTCCCGAAACAATTGTCTATTGCCTTCCTCATGCGTCGCGCGATCTTTGAGGCCATTCGAGGCTTGGTCAACAATGACCAGGACTATGAGATTTCACCGGAGAATCCATATCTCATCGCCGCTCTGGTCTTGGGAAGCTACATGGCTACAAACTTGTGCACTCGTTCTGACCAGACCGCTGCCGTCTAACCGAGTTCTAATGCTCACAAAAACCTTGTAACCTACTTCCACCAGACCTCTCTTCTCCTCTCTTTTCCAAGGTCATTGTGGCAATGTCACTACCTATGTGATTGGAAGCGGGAGCAGCATCTGCGGGTCCGTTCAGCAATATCGAGGTTATTTTTCGGTGTTACCGATTTACGTTTTGTTCGAACGTTCAACTGTTCGTGGAAGCGGCGTTGCAAAAATCTTGCGAGTCCCACGATGTTTCTATGACAGTCTCGTTGAAGGAGGGCATGGGTGTTTTGAAGAGTCGACTGAAGTGTGTGAAGAAAATTGAAGAAAGTTGAAGAGTAGATCAAAGAGTTATGAAGCGTCAGTGAAGAGTCGAGAAGAGGCTATGAAGCAAGAACTCTCTACCCAGTACTTACATCCACTTGTGTCTGTCTGGTGGCGATTGTTTCTGCCGTCTTCAGACTCCTTTGTAAGCTCTGTCTCTATCAACTCCATAGTGTTCTTTGTTTGTCCGGTCGGCCGTGAGCCGTAACCGTACCGTAGCGACAAGAATGTACCTGTCGCAAACCCAAGTGTCCATTTTCTATCTAAAGTATAGTGTCCCTTCGAGAGTAGATAAAATGTCCGTTCGACCCAAGTTCGACCGCGTAAGTACGGTATGTAACGCGGTCTGACTACAATCCTCGCAGCTTGAGCTTAGACGAGCAGATCTCTCCACAGCGCTTCTTGACCATCATACTTTCATGCTCAGAACTGGAACTGTTCTCCACGGCCTCGACTTTGTTCTCGACCTTTACCTCGGCATTACTCCCGACCTTTACTTTGTCATTGCTCTCGACCTTGACCCCGACATTATTGTTCTCGGCGGCCTGCAACTTGGCAAATGGGATCTCTGGGATACTGACACCCGGAGGTCCAACGCTGATCCCGAGATCCTTGATCTCGCCATTGGCGATATCGTATACCCAACCGTGGACGAATATGTCTTCTAGCACTGCGGATTCTTCACGCGCTCGGGTAGCGTTGGCGACTTTCAGGAGCTCGAAATGCTAGCAAAAAGGAGCAATAGGTATGTGAAAAGAGAAGAATACGTTCAACGACGTACGTTCTTGAGTGCGCTGGTTTTGGCGATTCGCTCGACTCCAGCTTTGACGTTTTCTTCGACTAGAGCGCGGAAACCAGCTGAGATGAGTACGGGGTCAGTGACGATCATGAAAAGGGCGGACTCTGGACTCGCGTTCGTTGATATCAGGTTCCTCGATGACAGTTTCGCCCTTGAGTTTCTCCCTCAGCTCCACGATTTCGGCTCTTCCTCCACGCGTCAAAAGGGAAAAACTAAATTCAAACAAGGCACAGACCTTGAAGACGAAGCAAAGAGCTCCCGGATGGGCCCAACCCAGGCTTGAACGACGGCGTCTGCAGCAGAGACAGGCGCAGCCGGTGGAGACGCAATAGCCGCTGCGATACCACCGCATCCATAATGTCCCATGACAATGAGATGTCGGACGCCCAGGACCGATATAGCGTACGAGACGACGGAATAAGCATTGTTGTCGCTGCTCCTGAACTGATTGGCGATGTTTCGTTCGGTGAATAGAGTACCGGGATTCGCATTGAAGACGGTGCCCTCGCTGACGCGGCTGTCGGAGCATCCCAGGAACATGAATGGTGGTGCTATATGATAATGAGCGACAAAGTGAAGAAAGAAGGACGACGTACATTGACCGTCTTTGGCGAGAGTAGAAAGAAGAACAGCGTTCGTCGACTCGATTTCGGTCCTGAATTGTTGGTTTCCTTGGACGAGAACATCGAACTCGTTCTGCCGTCTGCTTAGGTCGCGAACAAAATGTTGGTGGAAAGGGTGTGCCAGGACACCGCCGAGACTAAGGCATGCGACAAGAAGCGCGGAAAGGACCATGGTTGGGAGAATGAACAAAGTTTGGTGGAGGTATGAAGGAAGTGTAGGTCGAGTTATGAAAGAAGACGACGAACGAAGAAAGAAGGGAAGATAAAACTCGGGAAAGCCTCAGGTATGAAAGGAATTAATGAATGAAAGGGAGGAAAGACCAGGCTTCCAAGAAGAAAATGCGAGCGGAAAAAAGGGCGGAAAAAAGAATGAAGGGATAAAAGGGAGCATCAAACCTGATATCCTGTTATATAGAAAACTGACGAAGAAAGACCCATATCGCCGGTTTCTCTCGGTCTTAGTCTTCCCTGACACTTGGCGCCTTGGCTTTTGCGAGACCTTGGCAGAGCGTTCGAGTGACCTTGGCAGAGGGAAGAGCAACAAACAGCGACGGAAGCATCGAAGAACGCTCTACTCTACTCCGCATTGTGCTCTATTCGTTCGATCCTCCCCATCCCGGAAGCAAAACTGCGAAAGGGACGCCACAAATGCGACAGTTCTCTTCCTGCCCAAAATAGAAATCAGCGCGGGACTATGGATATCAAGCGCGACCGGCTCTGGATACCGAGATCATCACGCATGATTGAGATGGTCGTGTCAGAATGAATGGTGAGCTAACCCGAAAATCAGTGTTGTGACATACAGAGCCTTGCCGCAGCTTACCTTACTGGTCTTTTGCGCTTGGCTTTTATAGTCGGTCCTTGGCCGTTCAGGGTCCCGCCGAAGTGAGGGAGCGTTGAGTGGGCAAGGTCCGGATGGAGCAACCAATAGAAAAAGGGTATCCAAGCGAGAGCTGTAATTACGGAGACGGAAGACTGGAATGACTATCGACAGAGCTATCCAGGGGGACGACATGGAGCGGTAGTCGAAACTAGCTGGGCCTTTCGGTGAAAACAGCTCCAGCTATGTAGAACCAGGCCTGTCCATCGGTTTGCGATTTGTCGTCAAAGGAGCATAAGTAGATATGTCGTCGTCGAAGCATAGATTGTCGTCTCCAAAGTGAATCAAAGAGATATGAACGCAGCTACCCGTATCAAAGCTTTGATTGGATGAATATATGGCGCCAAGTCAAAGCCAGCTCTAGATTGGCTCTAGACCGCGAATCTTATTGATGGTAATTTGACTGTAGTGAGGCGAGGATGGATAGCATTTTTACGAAAGGTGGAAGAATCTGTTAGGTAGCACAATGAAGACAAGGTCAGAAAGCTTCAGAAGGGTGCAGGTGGTGCGGAAGAAAGTTATTCCCCCACGTGATCGGCTGACTCGGTTTCAATCTCGTCATCAGGAAAATCTGTTTCTTTAGTTTCAGACCGCTGGCTGTTACATCTTCCGATAGCGAGTCTGCTCCCAATTCATTGGTAAAAGTAGAGAATAGATCAGTTGCCTAACCAACGCGTGGCTCCCTGGTAGATTCTTTTTCGTGAAATCTGACATGCTTATTTTTTCATAGCCTCCCGGGCGCTCTGCTGCCCAATATGCTTTATACACAATCTTCGTCATTCTCCTTCAACCAGGTGCTATCGTAGTCCAACAACGACGAGCCGCTGAAGCGACCTTCCGGAAATGGTCGTGGTGACATCCCAACCTCCGGTTCCACCGTGACCATAGCCTCGTCTGCCTCCAGAAACGATCTCCGAATTCTTCTTACCTTGTCTGTCGGTCAATGGCAGAGTCTCCCGAGCCAAATCCTGCAGCCTGTTCCCTCTCCACTTCTCCTTTGTCGCATCAACCAAAAGTGGCGAGAAATCCCATTGGCGACCGCAGACTCGGCAGAGCTATAGGCCCAGGTGTCCTTCGTGATAGAGAGGAGCGGTAAAGAGCAGTGGAAAAGAGATCCGGGATTGTTGGATTGCTTGGTCTCGCTCGAACCGTCGGTCAAGCTCTGGACAAGCTAGCGTTTCCCTGGTCATCCACGAATGATTCGCTAGGTTGTTACAGCGCAGCTCACGATTGAAGCCATTCATATTTCACGCCTTGGATGATGTTTTCACGTCGTCCTCAATCCCTCTAGGTCAGCTACCTGCAAATTTCACTGCACCCCATTTCAACCGTCCATCCTTTGGGTTACCTGCAGGAGAATCCTTCATTCCTTCCTTCGACAGCGGACCGGTTCCCTTATTTGCACAGCTGGGTATCTTCGTGAGCTCGCCTTTGAACAATCTCTCAGCCATTTGTTTCTTCCAGCTCATATTCCTCGAGCGCGCTCATCACTGTTATCGAGCGGGGGATTCATACCTTCTGTCTCCTACCAATTCTCTGCAATTACCCACTGCTCGGGACACGTTATGCGGCATCACTCGACGACGGCTTACCAGTCGATAAACATTTCCCCTTCATTCATCATCATACGAGCTCCGGAAGCCCACCCCAACGGAATTTGATATCGTGAGCGTCTTGCATAGTCTCATTCCTTCCAATCTTGTCGACCTTGTCATCCAATATCTGACCCCCGAAACATTGCCCCATGCCTGCTCCATTCCTTTTTATGGCATTCAGAATGCAGGTTCGCCGATCGCGGGATGTCAGGCATAGAGGTCGAATGGTAATATTGGAGGCAATACGTCGACATCGCCCAGGAAGCTGTTGCGAGCGTATTGGCTTATAGTAGGAGGGAGGTTCGGGTGAACTGCAATACCGGTTGTCAGTGAAGCTCGAGGTGCTGAGAAGGAAGGCGCGCGCGGCGCAGGGCATCATCGTCGTCACCTTGGACTTTTACAGCAGAAGTTGATTCGTAGAGTGGATATTACTACACAAGCCGATTCATATTGCATACCTGACTCTGAATCCAATACATATCGGATTGTAACCATGCTGGTTCAGCGTCTCCAATATCAACCGATGGAACCGAATCCAACCCGTCAGCATTTCTAGCTGGTACCGTCAGCCTGCGAAGGACCTCTTATCTTCGGTGCAATCCCCGTTAGAGTGGAGATCCAAAGGAGACAAAGAGGGTCGGATAGAGAGAGGTTTTTTCGTCCTGAGGCGGAGAAAGTCAGTCACCGGGCTGCAAAATAGCAAACAGCGACATACGTGAAACAGATCATCCAGGAGCTCAGGCCAACAAACCGCTATTTTGACTGCTGAACGATGAGCTAATCGCCAGCATGCCCTCGTGGTCGTAGCCACGATCTCGACGAGACGGGGAAAGGGATATTGCGCAGTCTTGATTCACAAGACGCAATGGAGCGAGGGCTGATTCAGAAGGTCAACAAACAAGGCAGAGCTGACGACTGGGCGACTCACCTAATAGAAAGAGACGACGAGATGAGACCAGGTTCCGTCCTTCCGTTGTCGAGCAAACTCCTTCCTCCTCTTTCACCGAACCACTGCCAAGCCCATGGTCTCTTTTCCTTTTGGCGCCAAATTATCCAAATCAACGTTTCTACCGTGGTTTTCTGGAAGCTAGACGAGGCCTGGTAGGAGCAGCACCGTTGCCTTACGTTCAACTGAATTCCGGTGAGATTATCGTCGCAAGGAGAAGACGAAATCGCGGGCTTACCTGATTGTCGTATTTTCACGCTCGCGGCTTCCAAAGGCAAAGGACGCAACTGCTGCCTGCCAAAGAGCCTGGCGAGGCATAGACAGAGCAGCGCAATTGGGCTGAGGTCCTGGTAAGATTACCGTCTCGACGACAAAAAGAAACAGTGGCTTACCCGGTCGTCAACGACTCTCCGTATTATCGCGCTCGTGGTTCATTCCATAGGCGGGGGAAGAGGATCATTGGCTAGCTGACTGGATCTCCCAATAGTCCAGAGCCGCAGCAGCAACCCTCATCTAGCCCTACCGTTTGCTCTGGCGTCGCTTGGCTGCTGGTCCCAAGCTAGTCCTAAAAAGAAAACCGGGTTGAAAATTATTCCAGAGACCGCATTCTTTTCTGCTCACCGTGCCAATAGCGGGATATCCGGAAATCAAGGCCTTCACGACGTTTTTGGTGGCATGAAAATTCGAAACAAATCGCTTAGCGGCGTGACCAGTCACAGATGCGTGACACGGTCGCCCTTTGAATTTGAAGTTGAATCACTGCTGCCACAATGAAATATTGCACCCTGACTGTCATCTCCAGTCGTCTGCAACATATATAATGTTAGGACAATTACAAGGGTTCCCTATTCCGTCTACCTCTGTCATAAAACGGCAAGCCGTTGGCTTCCCCAAGTTCCAACCAGGGTTCGTCGACTCCATTCTTGAGATTCAGGTCAGTGCAACATCCATATTCTGATGAGTGATGTATTCTAATTGTATATCAGAACAACAATAGCTCCTTCTGGGTCATCCTGGCACAAAACTCCAACATCTCCTGGTCGCCGCCGACTTGCCTTTCTGCTGAAGACCATGGTGAATCCCGTGGTGCTATCCAGCAAGCTGAGTACCCATATATCGGTTTATAGAGGTGCTTATTAGCTCTGTACAGTCGCTTTTTTTTCCACCGAAAAAGCTCTGTGTCGCACTTTTTATCAATTGCTTCGAAACAACCCCCAGTTCCTAGAGGCGCTTATAATTATGGACTCTGTACCAGCTCGGGCCGTCGCTGTCATTACTTCCACAGAAAAAGCTCTTTGTCGCGCCTTTCATCAATCACTTTGAAACAGCCCTCTTTTTGTCAGAGGATGGTTAGTCACCTCTTATCTTGTTATACTCTCGGCATCGTCCAAACCCTATTTATACACCGATCTCATGTATTAGCTCCTTGACCATTACATCCATGATATCGACCATCCTGGCCTAACAGGGATTGTCCTCCCTCTAACACTTTTCATCAATACAAAAAGCTCTCCAAAGTGCCTTGCTTCTATGGATTACTGTACTTACACCTGTAAATCTAAATTTATTTTTGGTGTTGACAGTTCCGACCCGACCCGGCTGAGTCATGAAGCCTATATCCGGTATTCGCTCAGTCGGGAAAGGGGTCGATGGCCTTGTAGCTCTCATATTACTTGTTAAAATGATGGCCACTGGTACATACAAGGTATATATCTGTGATAAGTCCCTGTAAGCCCAAAAAACCGGGCACAATGGGGCTAGGCGAGCAGTTTTGGCTATTGTCTCTACCACAGGTAGCATGGCTCATTTGATATCTCATTGTGATTATTTGTGTTCGATTGAGCTCGAATATTGTTTAGGCAAATATCTATCCACTCTATTCTCCCAAACAGCAGTTGAACTCTCAGAAATGCGAGATTTCAAGCCAAATCTGAGATTCCACTGTTCTGTGATGCTCGACATGCCCCGCACAATCCCAAATCATCTCAAATCAATTCCATAACTCTAATGTGGCCTCCATTCCATAACTCTAATGTGGCCTCATCACCATCCACAATGCCAATTCAAGCCGGTATCCAAGAAACATCCCTCATGATCAGTGGTCCGCAAAATGTCAATACATGGCTTTTTGGGTGCATAGCATTGACATCTGACATATATATCACCAGGAATCCAAGAGCTAGTCATTTTAACAAGTAATGTAAGAGCTACAAGGCCATCAACCCCTTTCCCGACTGAGTGAATACCGGATATGGGCTTCATGACTCAGCCGGGTCAGGTCGGAACTATCAACGCCAAAAATAAATTTAGATTTACCAGGCCCTCTGTCGAGGTTTCGATGAGGGTCTGGTCAATTAAAGTTTGGCCGTTAACAGAGAAGGTTTGGAAATTGACTTTACAAGGGTCAGAATTTCAGTTTGGTCGGTATGTTGTAGGTATGCCACAGACTACGAACTCAGAGCGCTTCTGGTAGCCCTCATAGGCATGTTGGACAAAATTGAGACCAGATTGGTTCCTGGGAGGAGGAATTCGCCACAAGCATGCAAATTCTGAGGTCCTCGCCAGTCCAATGTGTCTCTTCTGTGTCCCATCGCCCCTCTGGTGACAATCTCACGGTCTTGTCATCCTACAGAACTGGTGGAAACTTGGCCGTTAGCAGGCAAATTGTAGTTTTCCAGTGACAAATCGTCATTCATAGACCCCGTAAGGATATCTATATCGTCCTGGAAGCTGTTGTGCTAGTCAGAGGAGGTACTCAAATTGATTTGACTGCATTCCTCCTCCGGTATGTTGCTCTGTTGAGCCTTGACCCAAACGGAAAGGGTATTCTTATATTAATTTAATCAGACTCTATCTTTGTTTTTGTTGAACCTTGAGTTCACTGTACCTAATGTGCAGCCAACTTACACTCAAGTTGCACCTGGTGATGCAGCTTGCGGTTTTGGCATGTGTGTATTATGTAAATAATGACAGTTCAGTTGAGGATCTACAGTAGGACGGTATAAAGCCGACGCCACAGAAAACGATCAAATTCAAATTCAAATTGAACGAAGTTAAACAGGTGAATTTAAGCATGAGCAAGAGGTTCGACTCCTTGCCACTTGCCTGCTCAACATGTTGGCCTCAATCACTTACTGCTCAGGCAGCAAAAGGATCAATATCATCCAGATGAAGGCCATAGCATGATTCATCAGCAAGAGGCAAGATGAGACTGGTTCAGCAAGGCAGAAAAAGGGAAGAAAGTTAATTCTTGACCATTTATACGGTATGTTTGTCAATTCATGAACGAGACAACAGGATGAACATGTAACTATTGCTGATACCTACAGTCGCAATCACACTAGAACCTGCAACTCATTCCCTAGTTTCCGGGCTCCTTGTACTGAAGTACGACAAAGGTACAATCATCATGGGACTGGTCAGCAGAATCCTCAGAGACAACCTGAAGATAGTGTCAGTGTGATCTCCTTCATTGTTCCAACTTTTCTATTCCTCACCGTCGATTGATAGAATTGGATGGGATAATCTGGTTCAGGAGCCTTGCGGATCTAGAAGGAAATGTGAGGAGAGAGAGAGAGATTAAATGAACATAAACTCACACTAAGGGGACCAACCATCTTGGAAGGAACATACTGACCACCACCTCTGTTGTGGCTGATGGTGACCTGGAGAGTGGCCTGGAAGTTAAAGGGACCGAAAGACCAGTATTCCCTGTTGTTGAAGACGTCCTTCAAATGTACTCGGACACCTTGCCCCTCAAATGTAGCAGAGGCTCCAACGGCACCTGCACGGTAAACTTTGAATTCCGCACGCTGAGCATGCTGGGCATTAACAACCTTGAAGCATTATCAGTCAACTGCAGTTGAGAGAGAATCAGCATACGTACGCCAGTGACAAAACCCCGATAGCCAGGATGAAGGTCAATGCTTATGACTGAAGACATATTGCGAGATAGAAGACTGGGATTTGGAGACTTGAAGATTTGGAAACTGAGAAACCGAAATCCTGGTTGTACATCGCTTTATAGCAATTTCCAGTGGCACGGTACCACAATCTTGACTCATCCCCTGCTCCCATGGAGTCTTGATGTTTGAAGGCAGGAATGTACCCAGTAACGCTGGCCTGTTTGATTAGGGAAAAGAACAATCCCGGGAAATCATGATGTTTTGATACAGAAAGAGAATATGTACTCAGTAACGCCGCACTGTTACGCCGCTGTCCGGAAGTTTGATCTATTGATTAGGGACAAAGACAATCCCGGGGAATCCTGATGTTTTGATTTGTTGACATAAAACCGTACTAAGACCCAAGTCTCATTCAATTTGGTATCATGAGATAGGATTAGGAGGTCCCACCAGGGTGCACATTCTAGAAGCATAAAATTCTTGTCAGTCAGAGCTATGAATATGGCAAGAGCACGTGCCACTGGGGGTTCTTGACAGCTGGAACAGAAGAGGACAGAATTTCCGACTTTTCCTTTGAGGAGATTCGTGCATGACATCCGGTAGTAACTTCATCCCTATATTCCAACATGAAGAAAGTTGGAAGTTTGAGCAATACTGGCACTATGAAGGCTCTGAGCTTCTACTCTCAAGGTGTACTAAAATTGAAAATCTCGACTTGATGTTCTGGTACCATTTCTGGGACAAAAACAATCCTGGGGAATCCTGATTTTTTGATTTGTCGTAAAACCGTACCAAACCGTACCAGGACCCATGTTTCATTTAACAGGTACCATGAGATAGGACTAAGGAGTCCCACCATGGTAAACATCCTAGAAGCACAACATTGTTGTCAGTCAGAGCTATAGATATGACATATGACGAGAGCATGTACTACTAGGAGTTTTGTGCCACCCGACACCTGGAACAGAAAAAGGACAGAATTTCCGACTTTCCTTATGTTGGCATATAGGAACCAGTGGGATATAGACCGTCCTTCAGCTCGGAGAGTCCTCATGTTGTTTGGGTTGGTTTGGCTCTTTATATTAAGGACTGACTCAAACATCAATGGTATGGAGTATGCAGCCAGATGGTACCGGAGCATCACGTTCGGATTTTCAATTTTAGTACACCTTGAGAGTGAAAGTTCAGAGCATTCACAGTGCCGCTATTGTTCAAATTTCCGACTTTCTTTAGGTTAGCATATAGCAATGAAGCTACTACCGGATGTCATACATGAATATCTTGAAAGGAAAAGTTAAAAATTCTGTCTTCTTCTGTTCCAGCTGTCAGCTGGCACAGAACCCCCAGTCACATTTGCTCTTGTCATATTCATAGCTCTGACTGACAAGAATTTTATGCTTCTAGAATGTGCACCCTGGTGGGACCTCCTAATCCTATCTCATGATACCAAATTGAATGAGACTTGGGTCTTAGTACGGTTTTATGTCAACAAATCAAAACATCAGGATTCCCCGGGATTGTCTTTGTCCCTAATCAATAGATCAAACTTCCGGACAGCGGCGTAACAGTGCGGCGTTACTGAGTACATATTCTCTTTCTGTATCAAAACATCATGATTTCCCGGGATTGTTCTTTTCCCTAATCAAACAGGCCAGCGTTACTGGGTACATTCCTGCCTTCAAACATCAAGACTCCATGGGAGCAGGGGATGAGTCAAGATTGTGGTACCGTGCCACTGGAAATTGCTATAAAGCGATGTACAACCAGGATTTCGGTTTCTCAGTTTCCAAATCTTCAAGTCTCCAAATCCCAGTCTTCTATCTCGCAATATGTCTTCAGTCATAAGCATTGACCTTCATCCTGGCTATCGGGGTTTTGTCACTGGCGTACGTATGCTGATTCTCTCTCAACTGCAGTTGACTGATAATGCTTCAAGGTTGTTAATGCCCAGCATGCTCAGCGTGCGGAATTCAAAGTTTACCGTGCAGGTGCCGTTGGAGCCTCTGCTACATTTGAGGGGCAAGGTGTCCGAGTACATTTGAAGGACGTCTTCAACAACAGGGAATACTGGTCTTTCGGTCCCTTTAACTTCCAGGCCACTCTCCAGGTCACCATCAGCCACAACAGAGGTGGTGGTCAGTATGTTCCTTCCAAGATGGTTGGTCCCCTTAGTGTGAGTTTATGTTCATTTAATCTCTCTCTCTCTCCTCACATTTCCTTCTAGATCCGCAAGGCTCCTGAACCAGATTATCCCATCCAATTCTATCAATCGACGGTGAGGAATAGAAAAGTTGGAACAATGAAGGAGATCACACTGACACTATCTTCAGGTTGTCTCTGAGGATTCTGCTGACCAGTCCCATGATGATTGTACCTTTGTCGTACTTCAGTACAAGGAGCCCGGAAACTAGGGAATGGGAGTTGCAGGTTCTAGTGTGATTGTGACTGTAGGTATCGGCAATAGTTACATGTTCATCCTGTTGTCTCGTTCATGAATTGACAAACATACCGTATAAATGGTCAAGAATTAACTTTCTTCCCTTTTCTGCCTTGCTGAACCAGTCTCATCTTGCCTCTTGCTGATGAATCATGCTATGGCCTTCATCTGGATGATATTGGTCTTGATTTGCTGCCTGAGCAGTAAATGACTGAGGCCAACATATCGAGCAGGCAAGTGACAGTGAGCTGTGCCTATTGCTCATGCTTCAAGTCACCTTACTTAATAAAGTGAAGCAGCTCTCCTGCTGGCATCAATTCAGTGATTTCAGACATACCAGAACACACCTTCACCCATAAATCTTTGCAGTCAGGCTTGTTTTCATCCGTCCTGGATGCCATTCCCAGTCTGTGAACATCCTGACATCTCTCTGTATATGCCCGGCCAATCCCTGGTTGCTCCAGCATTGTTGTTCAACTATTTTGGCCTTTGTTTACCCCCTCTTAAGGGACAAAGCAACAGCCTAGAAAACAAAGGAGATCCCCGAGGAACAAAGAATCAATATCTTTTTACTACGGATGATTTGCGGAATTTTTCAAACACTTCCGCAGGGTTGCCATGGAAAACGCACTCACTCACCTACAGACTCAGCCATGTGGATATAATTCAGGTTTATTTCAACAATGACTAGAGACTAGATGCCTCACTATGAGGGTAAGAAGGTGGCGGTACATCTGTCAATCCCCGAGCCCAGTCTGACCGATTCAAGTCGCGCAAAGCTTGAATCTCTACATTCAACCGGATGTTCTCTTCCATTAATGCTCTTGTGAACTCCGATGATGCATCAACACTGTTTAACACGGCCTCGGAGTCTGCGATCTGTCTTTCTATCTGGACTGCTTGCTCTTGCAAGCTCCGCTGCCGCTCTGTCTGCCCCTGAGAAAATGTGACTGGGTTGGAAGCTGTTGGGTCCTTTTCTGATTGAATTTGACGGTCGTGGGTGCCAGACGATTCATCAATGTTCTCAGTTGAGTCATCGATGTTCATGTACTGCTTCCTGCTGAAGACTGACATTGACATTAGATACAGGGATATCCACATGTGATGGACAAACTTACTTGCTGGCCGAATGCTAGTATTTTCTACTATGGAAGGCTCATAGCGAGAAATTTCGAGGTTGAGCATCTTGGTGCGACAGCACCGTCGAATCATCAAAGTCCCAATGACTACTGCAATGACAACCATAGCCCCGACAGCACTGCCGGCTATAATCGGGACATTGTTCGGCTTATGCACTGGACGTGAGATCGATGTTGAGGGGCTATCAAGACTCGAGAATGGTCAGTAACATCCCCGGTTCTGAAGATATAAACCTTACGGCCCAATGACATTTGTACCGGTTTCTGTAAAGACTGGCACAGGCTCGGTTCCTTGATCGCTAGAATGAAAGATAACTATGAGTAAGAACCATAAACTGGGTAATGAATTGGTCTACATGGTGCTTGATCCTGTTGTGAAGCTGACTGAAATGGATTTGATAGTGGTGGAACTCGTGAAAGATACCAGTGATGTACTGTTGGCAGAGGTCTGAGATAGCGATGGGTCCTGTGTGATTGAAATGGATTTGGTAGTGGTGGAACTCGTTGAGGATGCCCGCACTGGGCCGCCGGCGGCAGAGGTCTGAGATGGTGATTGGTCTTGTGTTGTCCTTGAGCTATCTGGCGATCTGGGTGTACCAGCGAAGGCATAGTGGTCAGTACCAAGATATATGTTATAGGAGGAAGAGAATATCAACATCCAGGACACTAATGTATCCCCGTTTTACCATGAACATAGTATCTTCATGGCAAATGATTCAACACACTACAAATAGAATAGAAATCGGCGAGACAAGAAACGCACCCTTGAAGTGCCACATTCTGTGCCAGCAGGGCATTTGGACAGATACTAGTACCAGAAGAGAATCGACCGTCCTGAGGATGAGGATTAACACAGCACAAGACATCAAAAATTGCAAAATAGCATAGCTCGAAGTAGACTCCAAGTCAAGAAGACTGCACTTGGAACCCCAAGCCCATCATTATTATGCTAAGCCTGACTCACTGAGGAATATTGGCACAGCCCCGCCTTATCATACATGCAGGTGAAGCGGTGAAAATTGTGTCCGATCAGTGAGCTGCCTGTGTCGTCCTGCGAGGGACATAGTATCGTACGCGAGTTGAATTTTCTAGCGCCGCTGTTGGGCGATGAGGACGCGAAGTGCAGATATGAGAAGACAAGAACAATGGCCAGACGCATCCTGGCTGCTCAGTGACTGTGATCCAGCACAATACCAGTTACGGACCTTGGAATACTATGCGAGACTGGATGGGAGTCGTGGAACAGGTATATCACCCTGCTCACAGCACTCCATTGCTTTTGCCAAAATACATGGACAGCCTGTGATCAGTCGTTTCCATGCCGGAAAGACGATCTGCCAATCACTTGAACTGGGAACAGGGATTTTAAATTGTTGCTGGCATGGCTTCGATCATCTTTGATGGAAACTGCCAACTACACACGAGTGTATTGTGGAGGGGAAAGCATCAGAAATGTATTCAATAGACAGAAATACGCACAGGATACGGAGCAGATATATCAGATGGTCTCCGATGTCAATGAATCACAAGTAAGGAAGTTCCATATGTGACCAAAATTCATCCTCAAACCTAAACGACGATCAGATTGATCGCATCTAAATATAGAAGAATACATATTCCAATTCGAGCATGGCATTCACGGTGTTCGTGTATCTGTTGATAAATAGATACTGAAGTTCTTTCAATCTTGCGTCTTACTTATTTGAGAGTTGTGAATCAAATGAAATCAGACCTTACAGAGGGTGTTGCTAAAGGTCGGATAAATCAAGGTACAGGAGCCCACAGTGTCACAGTAGCTTGATGAGAAGGGATAGATATCAAGCCCTATGGAGCCTACTGCATCGCTAAAGGGAAGATGTTCGAGGTGCAGGAGATACAGCATCACACTATGTTGATTGGAAGGGAATCTGGCATTCATGCAGAGGTTTGGTTAAAGAGCTGAAGAGCTGATTCAAATGGTAGGTAAGTACATTTGCTGTGAAGATCTTCAAGTCCGCGGGCTCTGTCTGAGCGACTCAAGTCTTCCAGGATTGCAATTTCTGAATGCAATCCGGCGGCTTCAGCTCTTCGTGGTACATTTTTATCAGTGGGAGGGAGGGAGAGGACCCGGTTCTCAACAAGGTGACGAGTTGGACTCGCAACCTTATCTGAGAGTGCCAAGATCAGAAATTCTCGGTCCTCTTCCTTGGCGTCCAGGAGTGAAATTGACAAGGGGTGCAATGCCATCAAGGTGTGGGGTCAAAATTTTCGTCTTTCAGGCGATATTAAAACTCAGACAACGCGTAGAGCGCCTGCGCAAAAGGCCCTCGTCCAACATCTGTACCCCATCGGCTTCAAGGGAGCGAAACATCGATATCGTTTCGTTCGCGAGATCAAGTGCCACTCGGAGCGCGCCCATTGACTCTCCGTTGGCGTGACTGGATGCATATCCTTTAACTGTGAAATCGCCTTGGTCTACTGCCGTTGGAGCCGCTGTGCCACAGTGGGCATAATGTTGATTAATATTATCTTTGAGTCCAGGCAAAGGCTCTGATCCGTCTGACTCTAGGGCATCTATCTCTTTTCGGCAGCGATTGATGACCTATTCCAGTTGTTCACCGCATAAGTGGCCGATGGAGGTGACATCAGTGCTAGGAACTGCAGGGGCACTGTCCACAAGGTCAGTCCGAGGAGAAATACCATACAAGAGCGCACAAGACAGTGATTTGATCTGAATTTCACGCGACTTGAAACAAGTACACTACCTTCATCTGTGTCTGTTACGACACTTAATTTTTATCTCAAATTTGGTGGAACCATGTCAACCAGAACCGTCATTCACAGCTGGATATTCACTTGATGCGTCAACTAGAAAGGTCACGACCAGGACAGAAAACCTGAGAAGCGACAAATCTGGAGATCGATAGACGAACAATGAGATGAAAGTCCTTCGAGTTATTCAACAATATAGACTAATCAAACAGCGCCGTAGCAAACTCGCATCGGCTTTGTATCAAAACAGGCTGAGCGAGCATCCCCTCACTAGACCATCTCGCTCGTTCGAGAGGCAGTGTTACAGGAGCGAGAGAGAGGCAAACTCGATCTCTGACGGCGAGGAAGCACCGAGTTGCTAGGTGCCGAAGAGGCTGCAGAAAGAGTGCAGTGCAGAATCATCACATGTACTAAGAAAGCATATCAGCAAAACATCCTTCACTGTGAATGAAACAAACGAAAAGATGAATCCAGCCAATGAAACACAAACGCTCTTCTCCGACGAACGAAAGGAAGAAAACCAAAAGGAAGAAGTCAACTCACATAAACCTGTACCCCGCTCCCTCCCTTCCTCGGCGGTATATACACCATCGGCGCCGCAACACATGGCTGACTTGGATACGTCGGACTTTGAACAGCGGGATACGAATACTGCGGCTGATACACCGGCGCCGCGTACAGATAATACGCCGCTTGCTGACTGGTATACCCGGCCTGCTGCTATGGATATCCAGCCGAATACCCCGCCCGATACGCCTGAGTCTGAGCTGAGTAACCAGCCGGAAACCCCGCCCTAACGGCGACGGCGGCGGCGACTGGAACATATACAGCGGTGCGACGAGGGGGTCGGCAAAGGGGAGGGCTGGGGGGATTATGGGTTTGGGAGCGCGTTTGTGATGTGGGGTTGGCGGTCGATGGGCCGAGTGACCTTTTGTGTGACCCGGATGACCTGATGTAGGACTTGGAACATCCGGCGCAATAAACTCGTGCGAATGTGCCTCAGTATTATCGACCCATTTCGCAATGCGCTGCTGGTTCGCCATGAACCTCTCCATAGCTTCGGGGGAATAGTCATATTCTGTCATAGCAAACGACAAATGAATGAGATGAAGCGATGGATTGAGGCAAGAGAGCAAAAAGAGGAAAATTTTACAAAAAAGTAAGTCAGCCTTTTGAAACATGTCAAGCTCGACTTGATACCTCTCCCGTTGTCATGGAACATAGAGTAGCCGGCCGTATCGACGTCACGGCCAACGTTCATGATGATGCACAACCGGCTTCACTCAGTGAGCCTTAGCGGAGCGCAGCACCCTGTGATGGCCTTGCGGCGAGCGTAAGAGGGGACCCCGGGTAACACAATCCCATTTTCTTGATCAAACATTGACGCCAGCAAATCTTTGTAGTAATATTGAATATTGAATAAAGACAATATTCACTCTAATTGAGCATGTTTTTTCAAGGTGATGGTGGGGTTTTTCGGCATGCGACTCGCCGAGGAATGCCAACACATATCCCACGGAGATGCTGGCAGCGGACATGCTGAGGGCGGAGATGTGGTTCACGGAGATCTTGGGCGACGATGCGGAGATGTTGAGTGCGGTAATCTCAACATCTCCGGGTGTGTTTACACTTGGTTCCGGGAGAGTTTGGTCCGTTATCCATCGTGACGGTCAACAAAACCAATAAGTTTGGCAATACTTACTCTACATGACACTGTCAACATTGTGGCAGCAACCTATGTATACTGAATTTTTATCAGTTAAATTGTAAGTACAAGTCAGGTATATTCCGAAAATGACTAGAGACTCGATGTCTCACTATGAGGGTACGAAGGCGGTGGTATATCTGTCAATCCCCGAGCCCAGTCTGACCGATTCAAGTTGGTCAAAGCTTGAATCTCTACATTCAAGCAGATGATCTCTGTCATCAATGCTCTTGTGAACTCCAGTGATGCATCAACGCTGTTTAAAACGGCCTCAGAGTCATCAATGTTCCTGTGCCTCTTCCTGGTGAATCTTGACATTCACATTAGGTACTGGGATATCCAGATGTGATGGAGAAAACTCACGTGGTGGTCGAATTCTAGTATTCTCCGCTGCAGAAGGCTCATAGCGAGAAATCTCAAGGTTTATCATCCTAGTGCGACGACACCGTCGAATCATCAAAGGCACCAATGATTGCTGCGATGACGACCACAACTCCGACAGTGCCAGCTATAATTGGGACATTGTTTGTATTATGCACTGGACGTAATACTGATATTGAGGGGCTATCGAGACTTGGGAATAGTCAATAATATTCCTGGTTCCCGAGATATAACCCTTACGGTCCAATGACATTTGTACCGGTTCCTGTAGAGGTTGGCAAGGCGCGGTTCCTTCATACCTGGAATGAAAGATAACTATAAGTAAGAATCATCCACTGGGTGATGAATTGGTCTACATGTTGCTTGATCCTGTTGTGAAGTCAGTTGAAATGGATCTGGTAGCCGTAGTGATGAAAGGGCTTTTGCCAGGGTCATGGTCCGCGGGGGGATTTGTTAGGGGCAATTGTCTGGGTGTGTCAGTGAAAGATGGTGGTCAGTACCAAGATATACATTATAGAAGGAGGAGAATATCAACATCCAGGCCGATGATATATCCCGCTTTATCATGAGCATAAATATGTTCACAATCACTACGTATCAGGGCTATATATAGCTCGTGCGAATAGTGATCTATTCGCAGGGCCTCAAATACGTCATGAATAGCAACCTATTTGAACCTATTCAGACCTATCTGGGGCCATGAATATGTGAGACTAGGTCAATAATATATGGCCATGCTCCAAGCTGAAGGCATCTGGTTTGGCTGCCAGACTGTGCAAAATCAACCAGCCTGTGATTGGGAGACAGTGCTAGTCATTTGACAGCTGCCAATTCCCTGCCAAAGTGAATCACAGGCTCTCTAGACCTTCTCGAATCTCATTGAGAGATACAGGGTGAGACATAGAGTCTCATTAGCTATTATAGAACACCATGAGGACTATAAATACCTCACTTGAGTTCTACTGCTATGAATTTAGTCAATTATAATACTGTCTAACTACTTGCTGACACCACAGGCAAAGTCATCTGCACCATGTTCACTGCACCCAGGTTGCACCTAGTCTGTACCTAGGTCATACCTTGCATTGTAGTTGTGGCCTTTCACTGGCATCTCGGCATCAAACATGTTTTCTATTGTTCTCTCAAAATGGCAACTGTCAGATCTGAGATCTGTTGATTGACCTCTGTGTGATCAATTGTGTTTTTCATTCTCTAGCTGCAGCCAATCCTCTCTATTGATTAGGGTCAGGGTTAAGTGCCCAAAAAATTACTGACAAAGGATGCCAGGACATTTAAATTCAAGGCAAACAAACATTGAAACTTGAATGGGACTTAGATAAGGTTTTTCTCAAAGTTTTCCCACACAGCACCCTATCAGTTCACATGGGTTGTCAGAATCTGAGGATCCTGTCATTGTTGAAACGTCAGCAAAGCCCATGTGGTTTTTGTCTTTAGTACATGAGGCAGCCACAGCAGAAAACAATGAGGCAGACAATGAGGATTTAGACTGATCAACATGCTTGATCCAGCACAAATGTCACGAGGATAACATGAGGCAGAGATTAAAATCTCAAGGCATATGGGCACAATAACAAATGGCAAACAGATGACTAGCACATTGTACTGAAACAGGAAACAGGCATGGAAACCCATAGGCACTTAGTAAAGAAGGCATGGGAGTAGGTTGTTTATAGCATGGTTGTAGGATGTTTTACCTTGTGGAAAATGAACAGTAGTTGCATGTTTACAAGTATTTATACAGTAGTTTAGAATATTGTATTCTTTAGTCTTTCAATCTCATATCCTTTACCATTCTATTACTCTAGCCTGTCCACGACCCATCATCTTACCGAGGGTGTTTGTCGACATTAGGAATTGAGTTTTAGTTTGAGTTCCCACATGGGTGGGAACCTGTCAAAAACAGCAGGTAAACTGCAAGGTGCAACCTAGGTACAGACTAGGTGCAACCTGGGTGCAGTGAACTCAAGTGCACTTGTCAGAATCTGAGGATCCTGTCAGCATCAAAGCCAACATGGTTTTTGGACTTAATCCACAAGGCAGCTACAGAAAATGTTGAGACAGAAAATCAGGACTTGGACTGATCAAACATGCTTGACCAGCACAAAGGTCATGAGGACAACATGAGGCGTGGAAATTAAAACCTCAAGGCATTTGGGCATAATAACACATGGCACATAGACAACTAGCGCATTGCTCTGAAACAAGAAACAGGCATGGAAACAGGTTGTTTATGGTATGGTTGTAGGATGTTTAGCAAGGTGGAAAACAGACAGTAGTCGCATGGTTACTAGTATTTATACAGTAGTTAGAATATTGTATTCTTTAGTCTTTCAATCTTGTTGTTTTACCCATTTTCTTTGGTTTTGCTCAAAGCGACTCTTCATACCGAGTTCGTAGAGTGATTCTTGAAGTTAAGTTCTCACAGCACTGGGTTTTTTCCTGGTGTCATTATCTTTCATCTGATCCCTTCCTTGTCCATCTCAAATCATCTCAAATCTCCCTCGCATTAATGTCGTCAACATCAGCCAATATCCAGGTCACTCAACGCTTCTTTGCCTCCTCAATTCATAGCGGGCTCCGTGTTCCTTATCACGAATACCGAGGATATGGTCCTCCAGAGTGTTATCTCGGTGTAGTGGGCGATACATATATCGACCTGACAAGCCTAAGCATAGCTTTCTACGGCCGTGTAGGCAAGACGGCATGGTCTAGATGGCACGGTCCCATGGAAAAAAGCGATCTCACACGACATCCCTGGTTCCCTGAGCGGTCTCTCTGGGTGCGGTATCGCGGGACAGAGCCTCCCCTTGTGGGCTGGGTCGAAGATTGTGTTATAACTTCTGATAGTGAGCACAAAAAACTCCTTTCTATTCCCTGATTGACATCGTGCCAGACACCATTGCATCTGCTTCATTTGTCATACATCAAGTCCTCGTTCATCCTTCTACTGAATTCGGACAACAAGTGCAGGAGTCTATCATAGATTACGAGGCGGTTGGAAGGCGAATGATGACTGAACCAGAGAAGTATTCTCAGGTCCGGACTATCATAAACGATGTTGCCTTGAACAGGTCTGTCAGTCGGTCCTTCAAGCTCAACGGATCCACTCATTTATCGCAGAATAAGCATACCAGAAGGTATGCAACGCATTTCAGTCGTGTTTCCCAATGCCCCGGACACTCTCGAGCATTTCATCATGTTCATTCGGGCTAACCTGGCACGAGCTCAACGAGCTCGACTTTCTCATGCCCAGCGTCAACTTCAAGCTCATCCTCAGATAACAACAGCTCCGGCTTCCATACCGATTTCAGCTCCGATTCCTCCATCGCCGAACCTGGACAACTTTCCTCCGACGGCAAACATTCAGCTCAACTACTACTATCCGAATCACTGGCAAACTGCTCCTGCATCTTCAACAAATGTTTCAGCTTCCATCTCGGCTCCTCCTTTCATGCCAGATCCACCAGCGCCGCCAATGGACTTTGCTGTAACCGGAAAAAACTCGTTACGCCACCGAATACATCCGTTTCCTGAGCAACTATTTCGCAAAAAGACCTGGTTATGATGTCTTCTGCAAGAATATCCAGGCGCTTGGACAGCAGCGGTATGTATCTCCAATGTTTTATGTCGTTCTCCATTGAACTTGTTCAATCTAGGATGGCGCCGGACGATGTCTGGAATGAAGCGATAAAGCTTTTATGCGAGGACAAACAGTTACAGCAGGGCTTTGGGAAATTTGTTGAGGAGATATTTCCCCAAGGAACGATTCCATCGACTGAAACCCAGCGCTCTCCGGCCCATGGTCCTTTGATACGGGTGCCTCTCGAACAGGACCCTTTCGTACGGAGTCTCCAAGAAGCCAATGCTATCACTCAACGAATCCGTGGCCCGCTTCAGCAGGCGTCGTTTTCTCAGATAGTCGGTCATGGACCGGTTTCACCAATCGACGCTCAGCGCCCTACCGTTCATGCTCCTTTGATCCGGATACCTCTGGCAAAGGGTCCTTTCGCCCCGGTCAATGCTATCCCACAACAAGTCCAGAGTTCCTCTCCTTCAGAATCCGTTTCACGACCAGTGCCGCCTGTTCATCAAGAATCCATATTGTCTTCCCAGCCCATTTCGCTTCACCAGCCAATAGCTTCGCCTTCTCGCACAACACCTCAGGTTTCGAAACTGTTAAATCCAACCCTGATACCCATTGTACGTCCCTCGACTGTATTATAGCGACGAGCTGATTGACCTGTGACTTTAGAAGCGAAAGGTCATAGTACAGAGGATATCGAACACTGCTCCTCAGACCACTGGAAAGGCCAAAACAGAGACATTAGTGCAGAGACAAGCGAGGCAGCTGGCCCGAATGTCGGATCAGGTAATATTCCAGTTCTCGTCTTCTTCTCCAATTGACGCTGTAAACCAGATCCAGTCGCTTCGAAAGCAAAATGCGGCTCTATCCGCCGAGAATACGAGGTGTTGGGATGATTCGAGTGAACGAGAGGTATCTCATTCTCCCATTTCCTTTCCTTTCACATTCTAATCCGCCATTGCTAGTCTCGTGCCCGAATCAAGGAGCTCGAACTTGAGAATGAGCGATTGTCAGGAGAAGTATCGGGTTTCAGGGACCTTCTCAGGTTGAAGAGATTTGGCGATGAAGAGACTAGTCATCTCGGGGTATGCAATCATTTCTATGCGCTATGTTGTCTGACTTTGATCTTCGCAGGTCTCGTCCAGAGAATGGGAGCGGGCTCGTAAAAAAGTGGCTGCTTTGGAAGCTGCTGACTTGGATCAACCTGAAGGACGTCTAGATCAGATGGAGACCAGACCACCTGAATCACGACAGCCAGAAGAATCTACATGTACGTTTCTTTCTTCTCTGTTCAACAATATTCCTCTTTATCTCGGCCCCGGGTTTCTCTCGTTTCGCTCATCATATTCATCCTGTTGCTCGTTTCGCTCACGTCAACCTCTTCAGATCTATGACCAAAATGCCTTGAGGCTACAACAAAGTCGAACATCGGGACCATGAGGAATCTCTTTCTTACACATCGCTCTTGTCACAAGGACCATCCTATCTCATCATGCTATACGGTGAACTATTGTACTCCATATCTAGCAGGCTGAGCTTACAATGGCCGCTTTTTGCTTTTTGATTGTCGACAATGTACTCGTAGGCCCATTCACGCGCTTGATCTCGGGTTTATTTATTTTCTGGGATCACTGTCTGTAGTTTTAGACCCTGCAGTATGAATATCAATGTACTTTTACTAGTTGCTTCCAACCCGAGTTGTGCTCTTGAGTCGGCATGTCCTAAACTGAATTTGGCTCTGTTTTGCTTCTTCAAGTGCTTTGCTGTGCCTCAAAGGTTTGTACATCTGGTTTCAGCTTTCATATACCAGCCAGGGTATCGCTTCAGCATGAAATAGTCCAGGGTGTCGATTAGTCTCTCCTAGACAGACTCGTTACGATCACTCTATACGACGATCAAATTGATCGCATCCAAATATAGCAGAATACGCGATCGACCACTACGATCAGGGACATGATCGACTTTCTTCCCATCAACTCCCCTCGGATTTCGTCCCACAGACTCCTCTCATATCCACGAAACGGTCTATCCTGAAGATACAGGAATCCCTGTATCCTGAGTCCACAAAGCTGGGTAGGTACAAAGGACATCCATGAATTGGTGTACCACGATCTTTCTCCTCCCCTCCTCCGGGTGTCATTCACAGCTCGTTCAATTCTTATTTTTCAATCATTTGTTCATGTGCACCCAACTCTTCAAGTCTTATTCACACGTCCAATCTAAACGATTCCTTAGGATGCAAATAATGCTCTACTACTCCAAATGCATGCCGTTGTCATGCTTCAGCTTCACTTGAGCTCGCATGACGGACCGACCGGGATTCCGCAATTGAACAGACTCGGGACTTTCAAGTACCAGACCAAATACAAGATAGAATTCCGTGCAGAAAGCACTGCCACATCTAGCGAAAGCTGAGGAAATAAAGAAATAGGGACCGAGAAAGAGGTGACGCGGGCGCCAAGAAAATGACGCATAGTGACTCGCACAGAAGGAGCTGACGCATACCAGGAATTGGGTCAAGGGTTCGCTAGAAAGCCTCGGAAGGATGATGCGTACAGTATGATGACTCAGAAAGCTGTGGAAAGTGGTGAAATAGCTGTAGAATTACTAAATAAGGATATATGACCTCTGGAGGTATAAAAGGCGGTAGAAATTTTGTAGTAGATAGAGAATTCAGAGAGAGGACTCCCCCGAGACCAATTCACTCTTTGCATTCACTGCGGAACACTTGGACTGACAATCTCATTAACGATCGATCACAGCACTATTACCGAGACACTTTCTTTGACAGCACTTCGACACGCGGCAGCGACGGACCCCGAACCCATCAACTGGAGAACCTTTCATTTACCCATAAACAAACAAAGGGCATTGGTATTTGGGAGGTTTGATGGGAGATGTGAGAGATTTGGGAGATTTTATAGGAGCATACAGTATGGGAGATGATGGGAGATTTGTGGGAGAAAATCTCAGAAAGTCTGGAGGAGTAATACAAGCTCATAGTGAACTCACTAATACTGATTTTAATACAACAAGTGGATTATAAATCAAGATAGTGTCTAACCACTTTGATTCAGTGTGACTAGACTGTCACATTAACTTGGCGGCCGCAGGAGAAAGGAGAGCTTTGAGGAACATCTAACAGTGGATGACTTGATGCATGAACTACATCAACAGTGGCCTGGAATAACCCACTGAACATATCCCAATAAGGAGAAGTCCCATCACTTGAAGCAGTAGGATAACAGGAGATGCATGGGAGATTTTGGGAGATTTGGGAGATGCATGGGAGATGACTGGGAGATGACTGGGAGATCAACGTCTCAACTAAGTTTATGAGCATATTCCTTGGACCTAAATGAACCATTTATAGTGGAATTGACACTACTTAAGCTCTGTTTTGCCTGTGGACCCAATAGAAGGACTGGTTACTTGAATTTGAGACTGGCTTACTCATGAAAGGCATATGAAGATGGTCAGAACTGGAGTTGAGTGAGTAAAAGACATTGATAAACACTACTTGATTGTATAATACAACTGGAGAAACTGTTTAATGTGATTAACGAGGTCAATGAAATCTGTCAAACTGATGACATAATATCACCAAGGCCATGGGAGATTTTGGGAGATTTTGGGAGATTTCCCACATCTCCCAAAAAATCTCCCATTTCTCATGGCCCACAAACAAACAAACAACAACAAACAAAGCAGTACTATGTAGCATACTTTGGTGTTACCCAAAAGATACAACACTTCCCACAGCTGATCTCGCAATGGATTAGCCTGTGGTTTGTTTGTTGAGCTAGGTATACTTGTAGGGACCGTTTCGCAGTTAATATTGATCAACGAGCAGTTAATGTACTCACCACTTGGTGTGTTGGAGGAATGAGGAGGAGGTTATGAGGGTTACTGAACTCTTCTTGCTTGTCTCTGAGAGTTTCGATGATGCCAATGACAACGGCGGCGAGAATGACGACGGTGACGATGAGAGAGATGAACTTGGTGATGCCAAACAGATTAAAGAGGGTCCCAATAATCAGAACAATACTTGATTCACCTTTGTTTTATCCACTATAGGGCGACCAAGACCCAGTGAACGACAACCGATGTTACTCAGTGTCTTAAAGGAAGCACAAGAATTGAAAAGACTTCTTAGGTCTCAGAGTTCTACTGACAGTGGTGATGATGTTGAATAAGATAATCACAAGAATAAACTTGTAATTGTCTTTGCTGGTTATGCTGAACTTTACTGAATTACTGGACTGGACAAGGCTTATAACAGGCTTAGGAAGCTTGTAAAAGACTTGTATACTGATTGCTGAAAACTAGACTTGAATGGGAGAAAATTTGTCTGAACAAGGTTGGTCACTGTGAGCAACAATGAGCAGACAGAAAACAGACTTACTGAAAAGCTGCTGACTGGACAATAGAGTAAGAGACTAGGCAACCCGGATGGTCCCTAATGCACTCACCTACTGCTGGTGACCTTGGTCTTCCCACTCACTTGGAGGGAACAAGAAAGATATATTTTAGCTGGGGCACCCTGGCCCTTTTATACTAAATTGATGTCACAGTCACATGTGACATCCCATGCCTATACTAATTAATTAATTAACTACTCAGATCCAATCATAGATCTCAATCTGGTCTCAGATCTAATCGTCCTTCCTAGTCTGGGTTATTCAATTAATTATTTTCTAGGCTCCTAATTTGGACTTGGGAGACTTAGCAGAGGCTTTTCTTGCTTCCTTTTCCCCCCCTCTGCCTTATCCTTATGTCAAATTATGTGTCCCATCATCGATCATGACGTGTCTGATGCACTTTAATGATCATGCACTGACAGTATCTGTCATTTTCTTTGATTAGAACACGTTATAAGCCGTGTTATAGCGCTCTAAGATTTGGCAGGGGGAAAAATGGCACTTGGACTGATCTGGCCTTGGCCTGCTTAGTCATGTGACAATGTCACTGTGACCCGGACCACTGGATCTGGTGCCTGTGGGCTCTATCCTTTTCAAGAGGCAGTTCCTGGCCTGGACCATTGGTACCTGGTCTGGACCAAGGCACAGATGTTTAAGCAGTCCATTTGTGGGCGTTCCACAGCATTCAGGGGGATTTCTGCGGCTTAGCACTTGTTCTCGGATCCTCCTGATGTGCTGTGATGTCATCATGACTCTTAATGATGCATCAAGACCATTATCTCAGGTCCTGGGCAAGTCAGGGCAGTAGCGTGCTGATTCCTGGCGCTTCTGGTGCCTGATGACAATAATTTCCTACCCTTTGACAGTTTTTATAAGGGCACGTGCTGCTGACCAATCATTTTCACTGCAGGCTCAAGTTCCCACCAATAATCACTATTTTCACTGAAACAACGTTTTAGTGAGACAACTAGTATAGCGCTGTAGACATGCCAACACATATCCCACATAGATGTTGGCAGCGGACGTGTTGAGGGTGGAGATGTGGCACGCGCGGAGTTGTGGTGTGCAGAGATGTTGGGCGCACAGATGTTGGGCGCGGAGATGTTGGGCAACGACGTGGACATGTTGAGTGTAGGAATCTCAACATCTCTGGGTGTGTTTACACTCCAACAAAATTAAGATTTTGCTACTTGTTCCGGGACAGTCCGGTCCGTTATCCGCCGTGACGGTCAACAAAACCAAGAAGTTTGGAAATACTTACTCTACATGACATTGTCAACATTGTGGCCACAACCTATGTATACTGAATGTTTACCAGTCTGTTAGAGGCCACCCTTGCGGTGGCAAATACAAGATGGTATCACCACATTTGAAATTCAATGGCTATGATAGCCAGAAAAATTATGAGTAACATCAAGCAATAAACAGTCATGATGTAGAGCTCAGACTGTGAAGCCTGGCGCAGGGAAGTACTTACAGCCAGAGACGAGGCGACCTGGGGAGCTGAGTGGTCCTTGAATTCATCCCAGGAATCCTCTGATTCTACAGGAATTGGCTGGGTTTGCATGAAGCTGGGAGGGGGACCAGGACATATCAGTTTGGAAATTGGCACAAAATGAATGGTTGAACTTGACGCACCGATACACATGTCTTCCAGGCTCTTTGTCTCCACTAGAGCAGCTCCGTGCTCTTTTCTCTCTATCCATACTGCTAGAAGAGCAATATGCGAGGTCAAAGCCAGTCCGAGGGCTGAACCGCAATGAGGGTGAAAAAAGGACGAGCAATGGAAGGAGAGACTGAGGCTGTGTATCATGTGATCATCTCCATTGGGCGCTCTGTTCCCAGCCTACCTGAATGTTGCTCCGACCCAACGAACGATCCCATAAATGGGACTCATAAAGCAGCTGCATGGGGAGAGTCCGAGTCCGAGCTGACTCCACCAACAATCCGAGGCAGCGAGATGGAATGGAGGGCCTTCATTGGTGGTGATTTGGGCAACAACTGTGTGAGCATCACTGTACCTAATTTCAAACGCGATCTCAGATAGAGAATGCAGGAACATAATGATTAACGTACCACTGATGCATCTAGAATTGAAATACAGGTCTTGAATTGTGCCAGCATTCAATGCTAGCAGCTTCCCTATCAAAGCAACGGAACAGGTCCCATTGTTGTACCAGTCCCCAATCTGCAGTGACTTGAGCCTATTTGGTGTAGATTGCAACAAGAGACGGTCAATAGCTTCCTCAAGGTAACCCAAGATGCTCAAACTTTCCAGAGGACCAAGGTCACAAGGGAAAATTGCCGGATTCAGTCGGCTCGAATATCTCTCCTCACCCTCGGAGTTTTCATCAGAGTTTAAGTCTGCTCTGAATTTGAGGTCCTCCAGCTGCAACGTTTTGAGCTGAGGAAACACCCTGAGAAATTCGGCAAGCTCAAGCCAGTCATAGAGCTTGAATCCATTGAAGTGAAGACTGGTGTGTTAGAGGGAGGACGATACCCTCAAGGACAAGGTCAAGACAATATCATGGATGTAGTAGTCGAGGAGCTAATACATGAGATCGGCGTATAAGTAGGGTTTGGACGATGCCGAGAGTATGACAAGATAAGAGGTGACTAACCATCCTCTGACACTCCCACTTAGACATCTCAAAATTGAGTCATATAAGGCAGGAAAACTGAGAATGAAAGTCCAGGAACTCCCACTGGAACAGTCGCCACTGGACAATACTCCCACTGGAGTCAAAGGCCAAAACTTGTTAAGCTGAACAATCAGCACCACAAATAATATTTCTCTTCACAACTCCAGTCTTCTTCTTATCAAGACCTAGTGAGAATTCGGAGAAAAGGAAATATGGGAGTAATCAGAGTCAAATGAGTCATCAACTCAATAAGACAGGGATCAAATGAAACAAAGGAGACAATCAAATGAGTCAGAGCTCGGATTGAAAGTCGATCGGTAGTTGGTCACTGTCACAGGTCACCGACAGGGTCAAAGGGTAAATCAAAGGTCGGTCGGTTGTTGCCCCAGCCACTGACACTAGCAGGGGAAACCTCGGATCGAGGTAGAAAGGTTGGTCATTGTTGTCTCTTGCCACTGACACTGACAAGGTAGAATCAGATCGGGATATAATGCCATATAAACGGTAAGGTATGGTCTGCCAGTCTGTCAACTGGGGGTCTGCCGGTCTGGTCTAATAGTCTTCAGGGTCATAAGGCAGAAGTCGTAAAAGGGGTTGAAAACTTCGTATCTGCCAAAACTGGCCAGCTCAATTGCATTCACAAGAGCACAACGATTTAGATATGGTTGCGAGGAAGCGCAAATGGAAGGCCCATAACCTGTTAGAGGGAGGACGATACCCTCAAGGACAAGGTCAAGACAATATCATGGATGTAGTAGTCGAGGAGCTAATACATGAGATCGGCGTATAAATAGGGTTCGGACGATGCCGAGAGTATGACGAGATAAGAGGTGACTAACCATCCTCTGACATAGTGATGTTGGGGAATAAGCAAAGGAAGTGCCGATCGGTTGGTGGAGTCACAAAACAGTCCAAAGTGCAAACACTTGGCATAGAATGAATTTGAAGAGCATATGACTGAGGTTCCCAATTTTCCTCGTCGGAAATTGAAGTCCTGTTCAACATGTTATCGGGGTCAAATGTGACTCTCTTGACAATGCTGGTCTCAAGCTCTGGTACTCGTTTGACCATTTCGTGCCACTGAACAATATCAGAGTGGTAGGAAAGGTTAATACTTGAAAAGAGATGCTTGATGGCAAAGGATCTCAATGTTTTTGAAGTGGCACATATCGCACACAACGTTGGAATGTCAGTGCTATGGTAGTCAACAAATTGTTTGATGAGCTCTGGTGGAACAGCCTGCACTGATTGATGGACTCAAGTCAGCAGAAATGATATCTACACGAAACAAGAAACTGACAAGAGGAAAATGATGAGCATTCTGGTGCTGCCATCCTTGATATTGTGGTCAAAGGGGAAGGTGAGACCGAGTCAGCGCCTGGACCGGAGTCGGTGCACCGCATGTGGCCTGGACACGTAATGCCGAATCTGGCTTATTGGGTTTAGCTGGAGCCGATCAGTAAGTTTCTGAATCCGAAATTCCGCAGTTGGGAAACATGTTACCCGCGGAATTTCCGCAGGCAAGGATCGGCTGCTCTAGCGGAGCCTGAATCTATGCTAGCCCTTGGAACCCTGCCGTCAGCCAGCCAATTGGTTGGCTCTGTACCCTATTCCGCATATAATAATGTCATATATGTCTGCTGGACCTGTTGCTGTCAATTCAATGTCAATTATCACTTGAGGTTTCATTTTGTCCTGGGTTCAATTCCCAGCTGAGCTATCGTTTCCTGTTATCTCTGGCAGATAAGATACTACTAGTCACGGAGGCGATATCATCCATTTCACGCAGTGTCTCTATGACAGTGACGATGAAGCGGAGCGTCAGCTCGCTATAGCAAAGAAGCTATCTTGCGAGACCTACGAAGCTTCGCTCGCTGCTCGAACTCTTGCCGTCAATCCCCCATCCGACTTCTACTAAAACTTGTCTATCCAGGCCAAGCATCGCCGCAACCGCCCAGTATCTTCGGCTCCAAAGATTGTCGGTCCTGCTGATATTGAGCTCGATGCGGAGAAGTCATGGCTCCTAGGAAGCATCAGCATCACGAACCTCCATCAGCTGGACCTTCATCGCAATCCTCCACTGGCTCAAATGGATCTCTTCGGGGGTTTTGGAGCTTTAGAGTTGAATGCCGCTGTTATGATGACCTACACATTTTCCGTTTTATTATTCCCTTGGCAATTCTCTAGAATTGTTTCCCCTTAGACTGAAGAACAATGTTGTATATCGGTAGTCCACAATATATTGGCCTTATCGAAAACTTATACAACCCGAGCGGAAAATGAATTTGTTATTGTCGAACGGCAAATATTCCGCCCGACGGAAATCGGGCGGATTCCCGACTGCGGAATTCTGGTTTCAGAAACGCCCTCGAGCCGATGGATGTCCAGTCGGTACAGACATGTGTTTCGACTTCGCAGCCCTCCTTCCTCCCTTGTGTGACAATGACAATGTATCCTTATCCTTCGAACATGATTTCAAACTGCTTCGAGTAAAGGTGACATTGGCCCAGATCGTCGATCTCAACGCCGACTCTCTGGAATATCTGCGAGTGAATTTCTAGTACATGGCACCACACAGTACAAATTTAGGCTTTCTCCTTCTCCACATCTCTAAGGTCCCTCACTTCAGGAATCAACCTTTCACCTGCATGAGTCGTAGCATTCTGCGATGGATGGGTTGCGGTATCCATCAATATCCATCGGTCAGTGCGCTGTTTTTGACATGTCTTGCACAGTTTTGATGACCATTTTCATATGGGATACAGGACAATTCCCTGCCTTTCCTAGATGATCATACCTTGTTTCCAGACGGCGAGCGCCCATAACGCTGCGATCATGGCACAAGAAACCACCAACAGAGCGGCAGGAAAGATTAATGATCGAAAAGAGATGGTCCTCCCTTCTCAATTCAAGAGATAACAGTGAAATTTTACAGTCAGACCTACTACCGAAGCTACACAAATTTGCGCTATGACGAGCGACAATTCCTTCAACGAGCTAGGATGGCACATCGTTCACTGGTGAAACAAGTCTTGTCAGCAAAGATACTATTGTGGAATAATGGACAGACAGGTAGAAAAAAATGGACATATTGTTCTTGACATCCTCGCGGTTGACATTGTCGTGGTAGGAAGAAAGGGGCTGCGTGACACTCACTGTCACAGTGACCCTCTTTCGGATCGGGCGATCAAACTGAATGATGCGCATCAATCCTGCCGTCGGTCATCATCCCGCACCTCTCCCGCTCTTCTGAATGAAAGTTTCAACTTTTATTGGGGATAAATTCCGAGGTGAGCTCTTACATAGTCCCAGGCTGTCCCCAGAATTCCACTCAGGTCAAAAATCGGCTTTTCGATACGTTCATCACGTACTGAAGGGGGTATTGGCAATGGACTGTCTTGCTTCGTGACAGGACCTCTTTCAAATGACGTTGGATTTCATGGAAATGGGACAAGTCGGACCATGGAGCTTGTAGGAAAGGCCACAGCTGTAACGACATTAAGCTCGGAAAAAGTCAGACCAACGATACAATAGAAGAAGAATAAGCTCACCCATGACATCTATAGTCTCCGGTCGAGGGACATTCTGACTCCTTCCATCTCCATTGGTATTCCTCATCATCTTTGGTCTCGGTCTTTTATGCTGCGGAAAAAGGTCAGCCAAATCAAAACCAAAAACGAAAAAAGCTCACCAATTTACAATACAAGCCACAAGCATTGCAATTAAGCTCATCGTTCAGCCCTGGTCTCCAAAGCAGCGTATGAGTCGCACCGCAATTCAAGCATTCAGCCTTGACGCCACCCGGTGCTGAATTGCCCAAATTTACCGTCGGCGTTCGACTGCTCCCTGAATTCAGATTGGTCGGCGTCGCAGTATAACCTTTGGGACCTGTGTAACCCTTGACGCCAGTGCGAACCGTCAACATCGGTCGACCAGTCAGCGTGCTAGCCCGAGCCCAGTACAGCGATGTCGAGCTCTTGAGCAGCACCGCAGTTCTCGGTGAAGATTCCTGGGCGCTGTCCGACGAATCCGACGTTGAAGGGATGCCAAATTCGCTGCCATCGTCGTCCGAAGACAAAGACGAAAACGAAGAAGAATGATTATTGCGACGAAGCTGGGAAATATTATTGTGATGATGCTGGTGCTCTTGTTGCGTATAATGCTGGTTCTCCTGTCCCTACTAATGACTGTTAACAAAGTGACTTTTTCCAATCACTTTTTTCACTTTTTCTCACTTTCACTTAGCTTTGCCGAGCGATCACTTTACCGCCAAATTCTTCGGCATGATCGCTCACTTTTGATGCCGACCCTGCCGAAAGTTGTTCCACACTTTCGGTTCCGATCACACTTTGCCTCGCACCAACACGTTGAAGACCACCGACTCAGCCTAGAGCACTCAATATGGGTCAGTATCTCCTTCGACTCATATATGCACAGTTTAGACCTAATGAAAGGTCTCTTCACTTCAATATCTTGTCTTTGCGCTGCTAGGGCGCTAAATGTCCACGGTCAAGCTCTGCAGTCAGAGGAAGCTTTCAAACTCGACAACTTGGACACATCAATTCACTGTACCCTTCAACGAACTCTTTCCAGCACAAAATTTGCCTCCTACTCAGCGTCAGGTCTACTTTTTATGCGACTTAATTTGCTTTGCACTTTTCAAGATCAACAGATAGCCTCTTCGCGACACTTGTGTCATGTCAAGCCCTTGCAATATGTCTTTCACATTGGTTAGCACCATGGTTTTGACTTGGTAAGCTGTCCAAGGCCCATACTTTCTTCACTTTGTCGTTCACTTTTTTTCAAGTCCATTCACTTTTTTCACTTTTACCGATCGTTCGGTTCACTTTCACTTATCGCCAACTCTTTTTATTATTCAGGGTATATCTAACAGATATATACTATGCGCGATGGATGTATTTATCTCAAACTAGTTCAAGGTATCGAGGCAAAGTTGGGACGCGCCTGAAGCATTCGTAGAACCACTGAGCATAGAACCGAGTCACCTTTCCCTCAATCTCAGGTGAGATATCATGCACTGTGTTGAACTCAATATCCCTCATCTGCTCTGCTCCCTTCCATAACTCCATCACCTTCTTCAATGCCAGCATAAACGGCGCTCTATCCTGCAGGCAGGCCACACCAAGTCCCGAATGAGCACGAGAAAGATTAACGCGCACCAAGAGTCCACCGTTACTTATCGCAAAACAACTTCGAAGCCGGTCCCGAGCATCGGTGAATTCGAGCGGTTCTGTAAGTGTCGTCCGGCGCGAACGAGCATCTAGAGCCTCGAGTTCATACCGGAAATTTAACTCGCAGAGCTCAAATACAACTTCCATTCCCAGACGAGGATTTCTGAGAGCTTCCACTGACCTTTCTTCATTCCGCCAGACAGCAGTATTATTGACTTGCTGGTCCAGTGAGAGCTCAAGTCCCGAATTCTGAAAGCATTGTCGGAGTATCTGGTAAGCAGTAGCTTGTTTGCTCTCTGGATTCTCGCTCCTCTTGCCCTGGAGGTGCAGAATATTACGCCACTGTTCACTGCTCAAGGCATACCCTGTGCTGTCCATGATAGAGGCGATAAAAGGAGTTCGGTAGAGCAGCCAATTGGTGAGATATAACTGCTGTCTTTCCGATGTCTGAACTCCGCAGAGCAGTGACGGTTTCGGCACAACAAATCCAGAGTTTATTGCCCAAGATCCCTTGCGCTTTACCACGGCATTTGAAGCAGTGATCCAAACCTCAGCACAAGGTGGCATGATATCGGCAATATAAGTCGGTGGGTTATGGATCATGGCAAGTGGTCTCAGTGATCTTGAAGGTTGACGACGTGAATGCTGACTGGCGTGATCTGTAATCGATGGTCAATATCAGTGTTTCAGCGGCTCCCCCCTCAGGCTCAGACATGATCATACTTAGTGTAGACTACATCCAGCTCGTATATGTATTGATTGTGAAGTAATGTTTGGACTGGATCTTGGTCGGAAATGAGCACGAGGTGGATGAGGTAAGTGAAAGTGAAAAAAGTGAACCGAAAGTGCGGAAAAAGTGAGCCAAGTGATCGGAGAGTAAAGACAATTAAGTGAAGATGATTTTGAGCTTTCTATGATTGTATCTGGCCTCAGGGCTGGTAGTTATTGGTTTCAATGAAGTCCCGAATGGATCTCTGACAATCACGAAGTCAGTGAGCGCCTCCAAATCTGAGAGCAGATTCTAGTTAAAATTCACTTTTCCACCAACAGACGCATTTCTTTGTCAGGAATACAGTAAATATGATATGTTTACCGTACATATAAATATAAACCAGGCCTGCCCTCAAAAACTGCCCAAAGTGAACAAAAGTGAGCCGATCAGAAAAAGTGAGAAAAGTGATCGGGGAAAAGTCACTTTTCATCCAGTCCCTACTAATGAAGATTGGGAGGAGAGGAATAATGATTTGTCAAAGGAGAAGGAAGGAGATGTGTGGTGAACAGGTCTGAGGAAATGAAAATGACAGGTTCGTCTAATGGATATGCAGGGTAATGGAGGGGATTGCCACGGTCCTCAAGCGGCTCATATAGAGGCAACGGAGACACTCTAGACAGCACCCAAGATCCCGACAAACGTGACAGAGCAACGGATGGCGTCAAGGCATCGTTGAAAACATTTCGGGCTTTGAGGACATCATCGACGGAAGCTGCATAGATGTTGTTATTGGTTGAGCCACCGCCGTTTTCAGTGGCAAAGAGAGGGAGCTGCTGAAAGGTCAGAGAGCCGGCGAAAAGTGAATGAATTGACCGACCGTTGCTGCACAATGCGCTCGCCCGTCCATGATCATATTTCTCGAGATCGTACAGACACAGATCAGGTAATGCCTTGAGCATAGCGACCTGGACTGACCTTATCTCGCAGCATTAAGATGTCCTGTTATTCCAAAGATTCTGTATTGTCTAGGGAAAAACGTCAGCTTTTGTAAGAGCATACAAGTACTTTGATGCACCTGTATGCAGAACCAACTCGACAGAGATGGATTTCCGGACGAAATCGTGGAAAGTGAGCATAATCGACAGTGACGAGATTATGGGGAGTCAGAACAAAAGCTGTGCGTCACGTGCTGATCCCCATTGGGCGCTCTGTTCCCAGCCTACCTGAATTTTGCTCCGACCCAACGAACGATCCCATAAATGGGACTCGTAATCAGTTAAATTGTAAGTACAAGTCAGGTATATTCCGAAAATGACTAGAGACTCAATGTCTCACTATGAGGGTACGAAGGCGGTGGTACATCTGTCAATCCCCGAGCCCAGTCTGACTGATTCAAGTCGCGCAAAGCTTGAATCTCTACATTCAAGCGGATGATCTCTGTCATCAATGCCCTTGTGAACTCTGGTGGTACATCGACGTTGTTCAAAACGGCCTCGGAGTCCGCAATCTGTCTTTCTATCTGGACTGCTTGAGCTTGCAAGCTCCGTTGCCGCTCTGTCTCCCCTTGAGGATGTGTGACTGGGTTGGAAGCTGTTGGGTCCTTTTCTGATTGAATTTGACGGTCATGGGTGACCCTGGCAGATGATTCATCAAGATTCTCAGCTGAGCCATCAATGTTCCTGTGTCTCTTCCTGGTGAACCCTGAAATTCGTATTAGGTATTGGGATATCCAGATGTGATGGACAAAACTTACGTGATGGTCGAATTCTGGTATTCTCTGCTATAGAAGGCTCATAGCGAGAAATTTCAAGGTTGATCATCCTAGTGCGACGACACCGTCGAATCATCAAAGCACCAATGATTGCTGCGATGACAACCGTGGCCCCGACAGCACTGGCAGCTATAATTGGGACATTGCTCGGCTTATGCACTGGACGTGATACCGAGGGAACATCGGGACTGGAGCATGGTCAGCAACATCCTGGTTCCGGAGACACGACTCTTACGGCCCGATGATTGTAGAGGTTGGTCCGGTGTTGTCTGTGCTGAAGGTCTGAGAGAATAGTGTCGAGGTGGGCACAGGATCACTGGATGTGCCAGTGAAAAGATGGTAGTCAGTACCAAGACATACATTATAGAAGGATGAATAGTGGAGAATATCAACCCAGGACGATAATATATCCTGCTACACCATGAGCATAGAGATGTTCATCGTAATGGTCCAACACGCTACGAATAGAATATACATCGGCGAGACAGCGGACGCACCCTTGTGCCCCAGGTATCGTTGTCACCAATGGGATACTGGGACAGGAACTTGCACCAGAGGAGAATGAACCATCCTGGGGATGAGAATTAACGCAGCACAAGACATCAAGAATTGCAAGATAGCATAGCTCAAAGTACACCGCAAGCGAAGAGGACTTGAATTGAACCCAAGCCTAAGCTCATCATGCTCAAGGGTGACTCACCGAGAAATAAGTGCACACTCCTGCCTCCTCATAGGTGCAGGTAAAGAACGACCTGTTTTGGCTGTCACTGGAGCTCGCTAGTGAGCTGCCTGCGTCGTCCTGCGAGGGACATTCTATGCTATTTCGAGAGTTGAATTTTCTAGCGCCACTGTCAGGCGAAGAGGATGCAAGGTGAAAATATGAGAAGACAAGAAGAATGGTCAGACGCATTCTGGCCATGTGGTCCAGCACAATGACAGATACAGGCCTTGGTATACTATGCAAGAGTTGATGGGAGTTGTGAACAGGTATATCCTGCTGTTCACAGCACTCCATTGCTTTTACCCGATCACATGAACAGCCTGTAACCGGGTGTTTCCACGCTGGAAAAATGATCTGACCAATGACTTGAATTGAGCATGTTGAATTGTGGCTGCCATGGCTTCAATCATCTTTGACCGGAACTGCCAACTTCATACAGCCAATGACAGAACCTTGAACGGGAAGGCATCGGAAACATGTCCAATAGACAGAAATACACACAAGATATGGCGTAAATGTCAGATCGTTTCCGATGTCGATAAATCACAAGGATAGGAGCTTCCTTCTGTGACCACAATTCATCTTCAAGCTGTATACGACGATCAAATTGATTGCATCCAAATATAGACCCGTAGCGCGGCCGGAGTCCGCAGTCCCCGACTCCGGGTTTTCTTCAGGGCCTGATGATTAATCATATCCACAGGTCTTGCTCCCGATGTTCATCATGTCTTCCAGAAGTATCATTTTTGCTCATACACATATGCAACTGCCCAAAGACATTCATCCCCAGTATATCATGAGCGCAAGTGTTGCCTGTCATGACTCTTTGATTTCGAGGATTAGAGGACCTAAAAAGCCGTGTGACTTGAGCAGTGGTATGGTATTTTGCACAAATCATTTCTCTATCATCGAATTCTGCGGGAAGGGAGCCACGATACAAATCATTGGCCAGAGCAAAACGAGGAACAGTGGAATGTCTAAGAGCATATTGACAATCAGAACATACAGTAAGTGTGGCGCTCAATTCTGAGACATCAGTAATAGCATCTCAATTCAAAAAATGCAAGTCAATCAGATCAGAGCCAAACAAGAATGAGGCAAAGAATATCCAGATCTGTGACTTTGAGCAGATCTATATGAAACTCATTGTAGCTTTCAGAATGAATGACAATGTTACTTGTCAAAAGTCCACGATGAGTACGACTGCAAACTGTGCAAGTAGAAGGAGGTCTCCATTAGGTGGACTTGGTGTAATTATGTAGACATTGTAAAGTTGTTTCCTCAGGAACAGGCTGAGGCCAAGAGTCGTGTTCAAGATTTGCAGCTGCTGCGCACTGTATAGCATCATCCACTCATCTGGTCACCCGCTCTATTTTCTTGCGTTGTTGTGAATTGGGTGGCAGTGAATTTAGAAGTGAGGTGATAACTGATTGCATATATTTGAACGCAAGAAGAAAGCTGATGCGCACATTACAGTTATCAGGGAGGAGTAAAATAGTGGCATCAGAGTATTCAAAGCAGCAAAATAATGGTACCGAGAGTAGATGTGTAGAAGCAAAGCTTGAGCACAGGATCGACGAGACGCGGTGTTGTAAGGAGGATGAACATACTTAAAAAGAGATAGAAGGACTGCCCGAAGATAACCAAGGTGAGCAAACTCAATGACTTTACCTGGTCAGAATAAGTTCCAAGAAATAGTCACTGCGTTTCGCAGGCGCCTAGACCAACCCGTGACCTACACCAACTCTTTGTCTAGGTTTGTCTATGTTTGTCTAGGCGGTTGGTCTAGGTCTGTGTATTCGACGGATGACCTATACCGGACCGGGTTGGTCTAGGCGCCTAAACAGACCTAGACAGAGCCAAACAGAGCTAGACCCGGGTTGGTCTATGTCCCTGCGAAACGCAGTGAGTGGCACATTTTCAAGTAGATCAAGAGATGTAACAGTGATAGCTCAAGGATACGCTGAAGTGAGTTCAATATGACAAGCAACAAGTTCACCATAAATAGAGACAAGTAAAAGATGGTAATCATGGACATGAGACACAGGACGGGTCTGTGAAGGTAAACGTTCAGCGAGCTGTTCAACAGACAAAGCAGAAATGGAAGATTTTATCAATGCAAAATGTGAAATTAAGAAATCAAGGACCCCAGTTTTGTTCTGGTCAGTTTTGGATAATTTAGCGCATCCATTGAGCAGCACCTTGGACAAAGATCTGTATGAATGCAAAAGTTCTTTAGTAGAAAGGACATCCAGACTTTGGTGATATTGGTCATCAGGAAGGAAAAACCAAGCAGGCTCTGAATTGAGTAACCACTGATAATCTGAAATGCTATTTTCCATGCTAGACACACATCACAAAAAGTAGACTAAAAATATATACTAAAACATAGCTAGATAATCTCCAACAACCAATACAAAGCCCGCCTAGGTCGGCAGAGAATATATGTTTATAAGTAGAATGTGTCCAGAGAATATATAGCTATGTATTCTGTATCAGACCAATACCAGGACATATATTCCTGGTCATGCCAGACAGGAAATACCTTGCCTGATGTAGAATAAGAGAGGTGGTGCTGAATATCAAGTTATAAATTTCCACTGAGGGTCCCGCCGCAAAACGGATCAAAAAGAGTAGAAAACAATGACCATGACAACTCTGCAATTGGGAACCAGGGGACTTGAACCCGGGACTGCCGTATAAGCGTGCTCGAGTCGGCGCTCTAGACCGCTGAGCGAAAGGACCGGATAATGGGTAGCCTACCTTGTCTCTTATAGACCGTGGTCCTGTAGCTCAGATTGCATTCCGCAAGTGCTCCGCTGCAATCTGTAGGTTTGATACACATCTAGTTTCATAGTATGAGTGTTTTCCTCTTGAATCTTCAACAAAATCTTTTTTCCAGGCTTGGGATTCACATATATATGGATTCCAGCCTGATATTCAGACTGGCAGGCTGACATCAGATTGTATACCCTGCCTAGCTATGTTGGCCTGTTATTCTGAATGTCAGGCTGATATTCTCAAATATATTGTCTGAAATACTCTACCAGGCCCTCATACCTTTCTTGTCCACTTTTTGTGATGCAGGTGGAGGCCAACGTCTGAAGAGAAATGATATGATTTCAGCCGAGGTCACAGGATACATTATATAATACTTTGCACAACTTGTGGTCAGAGTTACGTACGTTGCCTTGACAGCATGAAAATGATGGCCGTGATGCTGGGGGACGAAAATTATAGAGTGCCTGACTTTCGAGGATCAGAAAACCCACCTCCTCGTAAACTCGGAGTCGGGGAAGAACAAGGTGTGCCCTCGCTTCGCTCCGGCCGCATTGTTAGTCAAGAGTCAAACTAAGATTGGAAGAGAGCGGGAAGAAACATCAGGCTTACAAGTGCTAGATAAATCTCCAAGAATATAAGTGATATTAGTGGTACTTGTACATCACAATTCGCACAACTTGCACATTTCCGTATAGATAGCCGTGAAATACAGTGGTGTTCTACCGAGCCACGAAAGCTTTAGCAGCGACTGCCAGATGAATATATGTAGTCCAATATATGTCCATTGAAAAAGTCCTTGTAAAACAACATATGTAGACTGATCAAATAGCGCCGTAGACTACCAGGTAATCCAAGGTCCCAAATGTACTCGCAGTATCAAGACTGGCCGAGCGATCGCAGTCGTTACGACTAGCATCTCGCTCGAGACAGTATGCTTGATCCGTTGGAGAAAGCAAGTCGGAGAGAGTCATACTCAATCTCCAGTGGCGACGAAGCGCCGAATTGGTAGGTGCCGAAAAGGCTGTAAAGAGTGCGGTAGAATCATCACACGTACTAAGAAACCATAATTCTTCACAAAAAGCAATCAAGATGAAATCAACTCACATAAACCTGTACCCCCCTCCCTCCCTTCCTCGGCGGTATATACGGCTGACTCGGATACGTCGGGCTCTGAACAGCGGGATACGAATACTGCGCCTGATACACCGGCGCCGCATATAGATAACCAGTGGGGGAGAGGCCATCCTTTGGCGGCAAGCACAAGTCCCCAATCAGGTTTCATTCTCCTTCTTATGATCAAATAACCAGTAATCTCCATGCAAGATTACACCTTCTTTGTAACCTTAGTTTGTGCAATGGCACTATCTGAGACTTTCTCCATGTTGGCCCTTGTCATGACAGTCATGAGGTTCACTTGGACTCGCAAAGTTTCACCCTGAAACACTCTGTAACATTGAAGGGATCAATTCTAGAGATTAATTAAGCCCCTGACCATTTTTTGTCGGACTGCTGAGAGTCTGATACTGGTATTAGTACTCATTACACATCAATTAGCGGCGAAAATAGGGTCACTGTAGAAAGCATCAGTTTTGTTGGGTGCCAGTGCACTCAGGAACCTTGTATTGTTTCTTGATAGCTCTCCAAAGTGGATGTTGGGTGCAGAAAGCACAATATCACTCATACCGGTCGCTGCTGTGCTGGTGGGAAAAGCCATCAGGTGACTATCCCCATTAAGGGCGGTCTCGGCGCTGGTCTGAAAAGTGCTCCCACCCAACAAACAGGCCCACAAGGATTTGTAATCCCAGGGCTAATGAGACGAGGATGAGATAGTCACCGAAGACGATGGCTGGCACCAGCGATTCCGAAGCAGAGGCTGTGTCATCATGTGAATATCCCCTTTGGGCTCTTTGATGATGGTTTCCACAATTTTCGTCCATCCCAACAAACGATCCCACAAGTGGGACTCGTAATGTTTCTGACCTATTTGCACACTGAAGACCCTTCCTCCGTGCAGGCTTTGTGCGGTGAGAAGTGATCCGCTTTAGATCCACTGACTTCTCCAGTTCATCACTCAAACTGTCATTCAGCGCCACATAGGTGTCAAGAATCAAAACGTCATATTTAAGTTTTGAGGTCCGAGCAAGGTATAAAAACACAGTGGTCAAGTACCTTCATCTTCTGTTCACTCCTGCAACCTACTAAGCCTTAACATGCTCTCTGCAAAGTTCATCCTCACCGCTTTCTCTGCCTTTATCACCGTCTCAGCTCGTCTCAGCCGCTCCCGAAGCTGGATCTCTACAGTATCAAAGTGAAGTATGTACTTTATCTTCCCTATTGCATTTGTCACTCAGCTCACGATTCTTGATAGTGAGACCTCCCAAAAGGAGGTTGAAAATTGGCTAGAGTTCAAGGCATTACTGGGACTTAGAACTTCAATGACTTCTGTCTGCTCGCCTGTCTAATGGAGTTTTGGTGAATTGAGTTAATTTGGGATTTGGGCTGATGATGCTGGATAGTAAGATGTGTAAGATGTATCATTATATTGTTCGAGTTCAGGATATTCTTGTTGGATGAGTGTGTTGTCCTCGACTTACTGTCTGGATGCTCAAAAGGCCTATCACTCGAACTTGTCAGTGCTATCATTTGATCTGAAGTCTTCAGAGATCTGGACCAACTGACAAATGTCCGCCCCAATCTCGGGACAGGATACCGTTTGGCTCTTGGACGTAGTAATATTTCCTGATTTTAATTGCATTTCAGCACGATGAACGTGAAAGAGGATGGGCCAGCCGCCCACCTGGGATACAATTTTTTGCTTGTTTTTGGCAGTTTTATTGCATCCGGTGCTGGCTATCAACTATTACTCTAGATCCATGTTTGAAGGTAAATGTAGAACCTGATATCTCTGCAGAATAGAAACTGAGCTGTTGGCCTTGATCCCTTCCCGTTCGTGTTCAACTTTTTCAGGTCCGTTACTAAATGCGGAAAGGAAAATTGTGATGATCTTAGCATTGCTCACAAGCTGAGCTGTAGCCCGTCAGGATTCATGATTGTTGCCATTTGAAGGCAAGGAAATCGCAGTGATCGTTACTGATCACCGGAAAGGTTGTGGTATTGACCATCTCAATCAGTCTTCATTCACATCAACTCGGAAGCCTCAATTTCCCACTGGGTGATCATACTCCGGTACGACAGTCCGATCTATCCGGACAGGACCTGAGACAAGCAGGCTGGTCCTTGATCTCGGCTGTTTTGGTAACTGTTCTTGTAAGTGTTCTTGGAAATGGCGCTGGTCTTCACATTTCAAGGTGATGTCAGCATCAAATGAATCTTGAAACACAAGTTGCTACCATTGTGATTTCCATATCAATAACAAGCACCATCAATGCACCATGAGGGCTTGCTTTCAATCACTTATCCAGGTGAGCCAAGGTCCTATTTGAACTTTTGAGCAGACCTTTTACTGACTGAGTCATTTAGATTACATTCCCTGCACGTGCTATGCATCCGAACAATCTCAACATCGGACATGCTGGAACATGATATGAACATGTTCAGGAATCTCAATAGAGACTGATGTCAGTTGAGGATGGTTCCAATTTCGACCATCCCCCAAGATTTGATCAGACACAGCAGCAAATTTCTGACAGCTGTTTCAAAAGACAATAATAGATGACCTTGAAAGAATTTAAAAGGGCATTGCTCACTGCTTGGCTGCAACCCATGCATCTCTAAACAATCAAGTTGGAAGATGACTCCAGATGAAGTAGCATTGCTCAAGCATGCAGGCCAGGCCTTTGTACACAATTTCTCTGAAATGGTTGGTACCTGTTGTGAAACAACCTTTAACCCAATTACATACTTACTGTTTGATTAGGTTGCTCTCACCTTTAGCTATGGTGCTAAACATGTCTCAGTATAAGTCTCCTTGCTAAATAGTATACAACAGGCTTCTATTTCTTACTTGCATCTTTGACATTGCATACACTTCTTGCGTGGGCATTTTCCTCTTGATAACCAGGGAGTCTGATACTGAAGTTGTGACGTGACAGGAAACACAACAAAACGGCAGCTACTTGGGTCCTCTGCACCATGTTGGCTATCTTTTTCAGTATCACCACCACCTATTTCTGCCTATATGTTGCAGCTAACTTCAAACTGATGATTGTGGCTCTCATTGACAACACAGACCTGGAGCTGTTGGAGAAACTTGAAGTTGCAGATAGCAGCATTCAGCCACTCGAACTGGTTCAGGAGTGGATCAGCGCTAATGGCTCCGGACTTTTGGTGAGTCCCGAGTCAAATCTACTCCAATCCATACTGATGAATAATACCAATTGTTGCAGTTTATTTTTGGTGATGGCATTGTGGTTTGGTGAGCATGGGCTGTGTGGTCTGAGAACCAGAGTGTGATAATTTTTCCAGTATTGACTTTACTGGCAACATTGGGTATGGGGTTTTGTTTTGTCAATGTTGTGCTAATTTACCTCAACTATCAAGCCACTTTCCTGGCAGCGTGTGTGATACAGACTATAGAATCCACTGTCTCCAACTTTGTCTCTAGAAGAATAACGTTTTTCAGCCAACCAACATAGAGACTTTCTACAATGGATTTCACCGCTAGATTTCCATTCAACACAAACAACGACATTTGCGAGACACACTGTTGGAACAGGAACTTGGTTGCTCCAGGATTCTCGGTTTCTTGATTGGCTTCTGGGCAATGTGAGGCTTCTGTGGTGCCCTGGGGAACGTAAGTTATGCTCTGTGCTACATGTCCATTCTAATCATTGTTTCCATATGTAGCTGGTGTTGGTAAGACATCTTGGCGTGGGTCCAACATCTCTATATGCATCTTGATGTTGATCGGCTGTAGGTCTGTCATTATTGACCATCTTCAACGCTTGGTGGTGACTCCAGAAGATGCCATCATCTATATATATTGCCAATATAACAGGCAGGTCGAGCAAACACCCATGCAGTTATTAGAGAGCATCCTCAAGCAGCTGGTGGAGCAACGCCCTGTCATTTCTGAACACCTGCTGTCTCTCTACACGACTCACTCATCACGCAAAACTGTGCCGACCTTCCCTGAACTCATGGATGCTCTACACACAGAGTTGCAGTCATATACTCGAACTTATCTCATTGTTGATGCATTGGATGAATGCAGTGATGAGGCCAGGAACCTTTTCCTTTCAAAGGAAGCGGCTGCAGGACTACAGTCACTTACAGACAATCTTCAGCTTTTACAGCGCTTTTCAAAATCATGCGGAATCGTCAGTTTTTTTCTTCTCGAAAGCTTGGTAATCGTCAACTCGGAGATCCTCGGACCGCAGGTCGGACTTGCATTAGCGGCCATATTGGTCAGTGATCAGGATTGTCGGGTCACCACATCTGGTCCCATCAGGTCCCATCCCGCTCTGGTCCCGCCCTTCTTATCTGCAAGTGATTATAGGATAAGTATATTTGTCTAAATAGATCACCATAGTGTATAGACATATATATTATATCTTTTCTAGCTAGTTCCATCAAGTTCTGTGCACATGTGCTGTCAAATGCAAACAAAGCGGGACACAGGTGGGCCAGCGGCGGCGAGCTCAAAATGGTGAATGTCGCTCAAAACCATCAGGCGCGAGAAAACCCGCCTGGTCCGAGTGGTCCGAGGCGCGCTGCCAAGATCTCCGAGTTGATGATTACCAAGCTTTCGAGAGAAAAAAAACTGACGATTCCACATGATTTTGAAAAGTGCTGTAATGACCTCCCGCAACATGCCCTCAATCACTCATGCTCTGAAGGTTCAGGATGAGAGCACAATTCATATTGAGGCACATGTGGAGGATCTTCAGATCTGTATCCGGGGATGCCTTGTTGGGGTAAAAAGGCTCAATCAACTGGTCAAAGACAACAGAAGTCTGCAAGACAACATCATTGAGGTAGTCATATCAAAGGCAGCTGGGATGTGAGTCCAACTTGTGTTTCACATTTCATGAATCTCATTGTGTAGGTTCCTTCAGGCCAAGCTGCACTTGGACTCTCTTGCCAGGCAGACAAATGTGAAGGCACTTCGTAAAGCATTGGACGGGCTCCCAGAGGACATCTGGAGGTCATACGACAATGCCATGCTCCGAATAGATGCTCAAGGCAAAACAGACTCCAAACTTGCATATCACATATTCTACTGGTTGTCTTGTTCAAGAAGACCCCTCACAGTCCTAGAGCTTCAGCATGCGGTTGCGGTGTCATTAGATCCAGAGATGACTGACATGGAACCAGATGCCATAGTGGAGATTGAGATATTGATTGATGTCTGTGCTGGTCTTATTATTATTGACACACCATTCACCGGGTCTCAATTCTCACGGGCCGTGAGTCAAATCCCAACTGTCAGGCTTGTTCGTGAGTCTTCATTGATATACTAACCCCAACTGTAGACTCATTTCTTCAACTCAATCAACAACAACTATTCCCAGATATACAATCCTTGATGGCAATCACATGTCTCACCTACATGTCGTTCAATGTTTTCAGCACCAAGGAATGGAAAGATGCCAGTGTTCGCAGGCTCTGCTATCCCTTGTACGAGTATGCTGTCCTCTTTTGGGGAGAACATGCTTGTGACAACCAAGAGCACATTTTTCCCCATGTTCAAAGGTTTCTACAGAAACGTGCAAATGTGGCGTGTGCCTCAGAATTCTTTAGAGAACATGAATATTCTTTTCTTGATGACTTTCTTTCCCAGTCATCTTCACATACACTCTACCTCCCTACCGTCCTTTCCTTAGTCCAAATGCTGGGGAAGTTGTTGCCTGATCATAGTCTGGGTCCAGCAGATGGTAGCCTTCTCCATTTAGCCTTTTGGCTAGGACATGTTGAAACTGTAATGGTGCTCTTGACAAGGCTGGATCCCAATCCCTAAGATGAAAATTCACGCACCCTACTCTCATACTCTGCAGAGTATGGTCGGCTCAAGATGGTTCAACTTTTCCTCGACCTGGAGTTGATACAGCCTGACTTGCCAGATAAGGATGGTCGTACTCCATTCATTCATGCTTGTCATCATGGCCATGTTGAAATTGTGCAGCTCTTTCTTGACCGACATGATGTCAATCACAATCTCAGGGACTGTAATGGATGGACTGCACTATTCCATGCTGTAGACCAGGAGCATCTGGATGTCGCTCAACTTCTGCTCAAGCCTGATGATCTACACCCAGACATCCCTGATAACACAGGGAAAACACCATTGATTTGGGCAGCTCAACAATCACCACCATTAAACAGATATTTAAGACTCATTGAAATCCTTCTTGAGCGGGAGGATGTTAATCCAGATTCACAGGATGAACATTTACGCACTGCCTTATCATACATTGCAGGAGGGATGTGCCCTGGCTTGCATGATGATTGGTTTCGTTCTAAACAGGCACTGTGTCTCCTGAAAAAAGGTGCCACAGCAGATTTACAAGATAAATGTCTGCGTACACCTTTGTCATATGCAATTGAAAGTCACCAGTCAAGGATCATCAAGCGTCTCCTTGGAAACACTGCTGTTGATCGCTATTCCCCCAACCTTTATTTGCACACTCCTATTTCTTATGATCAATCAATCAATGGGTGGTCACCCAGTGTGGAGAGGCTCTTGAAGGAGTTCAGTGAATTAAAGGTGAATTTGACCCATGTCATATCTGTTCTTAATTCTAATAATTTACACGAACGAAAGAGGAAGCACTTGGCCGGAAAGTCTGATACCAAATTTCCCCCGGATTCATCCCCACTTCTCGTTGGTGCCTCATTTGACAAAGTGAGGGATGAAGGGGCATGGGCATGGGGCTTCGATAGTCCTCTAACCCAGGATCAATATACCAATAACTTGGATGCACTGTATCTGGAAATAGTAACATCTGATGGCAGTGGGTTCCATGGCAGTATTCATAATCCTGTCTATGGCACACAGACACAGGGAGTTGTGAGCATAACCACACTTTCTACCACCACTTGTACTTGTCTTCTGAGTAAACTCCCACTTGTTGGAGGCAGATACAAGATTTCCCCCAACAAACAAGGTGTTTATTATGAAGTCCGTATCTTTGAAATGGAGGCTGCAGTTACAGTTGGTAAGTTATATCAAATCAATCAGCATATCTAACTAATAAGAATGTTTAGGTCTGGCTTGTCGACCCTATCCAGCCTGGTACCACCCAGGATGGGGCGATCAAAGTGCTGGTTTTCATTTAGACGATATGAACAAATATTTTTCTGGGAAAGGCCAAAAATATCTTCCGGACACAAAGTTACAGAATGGTGATATTGTGGGTGTCGGCTTGATTCACAAGTCCGGGACCGTCTTCTTCACTCTCAATGGTTCACGGCTGCCAGATGCATTCACCGGCATCTTTCTTCCACACTCTAAACGTGATCTTTTTGCTGCTATTGGAATCAAGAAAAAAGCATCTTTAGAGATCAACTTTGGCGCTGAGGAATTTATGTGGTCTGAGGGAAACGAGTGGGCATGGAGCGTCGAGGGGGTATTTGATGTATTGGATGATTCAGAGGAAAGGATTGAAAAGATTGATGAGTTGTAGCAGATGTTGAACAGATTTTACTGGACTGCAGATGTACTTGTGCTTTATCCTATAATGTTTGACACTTCCTTGTTGAGGCAGTTGAACTTGGATGACTTGACATTGATGATTTTATTAACATATACCCTTTTGAAGTGCAGGACCTGTCATTGCAAAATCAAAAAGTTTAATCTGAAGATGCATTGTTAGATCTCAGGAATCCTGAAATCTGGAGATGCTGAGTTCACAAGGCAGATTTCAGCCCTGGATGGAAAACTTGGACAGCTGTATGGTCGTGGTGCCTCCATTACATTGGTACAAAAGAATCCATATCAGCAACACACTCTCCTCTGCTCCAAAAAAGCAGCAAGCAAAAGCGAGGAAAACATCAAAAAGAAATCAATTTGTACCCCCCTTCCTCCCCTCCTCGGTAGTATATACCATCAACGTGTAGGATATGCCTGACTTGGATACGTTGGGCTCACCACGTTTCAGGTCGAATTATTCTCAGGGATGGACTAGATTAGGGTAACTCAGTGTAGGTTTGCCGAGGTAGTTACTCTAAGCCCCGAGTACGGCATCTACTCCGAGGTTCGCATAGATTTGCTAGAAATCGTGGAGTAATAGGTCGATCAGTACAACGGAGATAGCGGACATATCGGTAAATCATCGGTTAGTACCAATTTAGGTAGATGAGTCAGTCGATTTATGTCAATCTATATGTGACTCCGAAAATTGGTTCCGAGGCCGGCCCAGCTCCATAAATGTCAGCAGATTGATCTTTTGCACTTTTACGTTCTCTCGCTTAGCTAATAGTAGCCGTAGCCATGGTAGCAGCCACCAAACCGTCTTTACTCTCAACCCACTGTCTTTACTCTTTCTGGAGGGGCTTGGCCAAGAAAATGCTGGAGAAGATGGAATACTGACCCCAATTTGAGCAGTATCTGGTGGAGAGCATGCAATTTCCATGGGAAAGGAGACACGTTGAAAGGTGGGCAAGACTTGCCCCTTGCTGACATAATCAACATCAATGCTGCCACTGCCGCCGATGGCGCTCTCTTCTGCTTCAGTATCCGGGCCCTCAGTCCTTTGAAGCTCTGGATACTGTATCCCAATGTCTCTATCTTGCTCTAGTTTGAAGGTATTTGTCTCTTTTGCCCGCCGTGATTTGACCAGTGGGATAGAGGCCGACCTACCGGCGGCATATACGAGCCCTCTCTTGTTATCGCATTACTATAGAGAAAGACCTTGGATGAAATAATACAATAAAAGATTCACATGATGAATCACATCTCTCTGTACCTCATTTCGATTCTCTGCCAGGGATATTGTAAGACAGGATAATTAGCTAGAAAGACCTTTTGGCCCTGGTACTAGGGCTATGCACCATCGGCGTCTATAGACAGTTGGACGGCTTCGTCGTATGGAACTCGTACCCCGTCCTGTCGAGAATTTTTCGAATTTCTCAACGATATGGGTCACGGTACGGGTGCACCTGTTTTCACCCGTTGAAAAACGGCCGTGACTCGGACGGCCATCTAGACGGTACTTGTTCAGGTATGGTTGATCTACCTCCATTTTCTGCATTCTCGGTGATCCTGCAGGTTAGAGATTGACCAAGAGAGGTTAAATTACAGATTTGCTAGGTTCGGTCATTGAAGAAGTGCTTGATGGCCTACCTGAGCAAAGATGATTGAAAATGGCAGTTGCGCCACATTTCTTGATAGCTTCCATGACGGTTTCAGAGTCATCCTCGTCATTTCTATTGACCAGCAAGCCCTGCATTGCATGCCCAAGATGAAATTCGACCTTGATTCAATCTACCACAAATATTGTCGTGCTATTGTGATCTCAAGCCCATCAAATCTGATTCAAGTAGGTGAGTAGCACTTTCTGATATGACCAGATCACCTTCTCACATTTGGGTGCAACATAATCTCAAGAAAAAGTCGGTGTTCATCTTGTGACACCTGTCTCCCGTCAAACAGCCATTTTTTGACAGGTCTTGTCCCATTTGAGATTTTTCTGTCGACGGGGTCTTGGTGACTTGTACCCATTCTTACCCATCCACGGGACGGTACGCAGTCCCACTTGGTACAAAAAATTTGATAAAGACAGTGTTGTTTCGTGTTTTCCGTGTGTGACTACAAACAACAAAGGTGACACAAACAAAGCAACCAATGGGATTTCATCTAAAGATTCTCCTTTTGCTCCTCTGGCACTCTCACAGGCACATACTATGTGCAGACTGAACAAAACAGCGAGTGAATGAGGTCAACGGCTATTGCCGCGTTAGTGAGAAAATTGGTCAGGTGACTATCCCCTTTGGGGACTTTGATGGCAGTGGCCAGAATTTTGCTCCATCCCAACAAACGAGCCACTCACGTGGTCTCGTAATTTTTACAAAATACAGGCAAATCTTGTCTAGGGATTTCTGGGAGCAGAGGATGCAGAGGAAGTTCACCATGGTGCCATGTATACCAGAGGTATGTCCTGTTGACATTTCCATTGCTTTCTTGCGCTAAGGCAACCAGTTTTCAGGATTTAGCATAACCAACATGATGCACACAGAATGTCCTCCCCCTCACCCACATTTACCTCAATCTTCCATTCCTTCAACAAACCAGCATATATCAGTGCTCCAGGCCTGCCTGTATGCTTTTCTGCGGAGCTTAAGCATCAACTGGGTCACCGCTGTCAATGGTACCAGCATATAATCCCAATTTGCTGGCACTGGTCTCCCTGGGATTCACTACTGTTCACCCATTCAAGGGACCAGATTCCCTCACCAAAATCATCCAGCCGTGCAATTCATCCTCCAATATTGCGGACAGTGTCCCTGAGTCCCAGGATACATGCTCCGCCTCGTCTACCTTTCAACGGTGGACCAAGTTCAGCACTCCAACACCGGTTATACTCCGAGTGCTCACCTCAATGGACAGATACAATCAACAGCTTCCTCTCAAATCTCGCTGGCTCACGGGCATTATCTGTGTCAAAGAAGGTTATCAGTGCATGCTAGCTATTCAGGAGAAGAATGGCGAGGTCTGGGGCGCTTTGGGTCATTGCTACCTTGTTACCTTATGCAAAAGGTGTACAGTGCATCTCAGCAAGCCTTGTATCTTTTGCCGAAATCAAGACGATCTGAAGCTGTGGTACAGACTTGGGATTCTGTACAGTAGATATGGGAGCATGGGCCACACTGAAGAGGCATTCGGAAGGGTCTTGAGGATGGACAGAGGTATGTTTTGCATTCCTTTTGCTTGAACGTAAACTTATGATGAGAACAGATTTTGACAAGGCCAACAAGAATTTCATTTGGGGCCAAATCTATAATGTTTGAAAAATAGAAGTAAACCAGTGGTGAGGAAAAGAGGCTTGTGAGAGCGGAGAGAACCAGGTGACCCAGAAATCAACCAATATGGTCCGTCTTTTGATTCTTGTGTGCAACCTTTTACTCGCACATTTTGGCTTCCACATCTAGCATTTTGATGCTCACCGACAGCAATATTTGTTCAAGTAGGACCAGCTGTGAAAACCAACCAGTATATATCATCTTGATATCCTTCACTTTATTTGTGGCGCTATTGTTCGCGTTATAGTCAGTTTCAATGCAATCTATTCCAACATTATATCTACATCGCCAGAACCTTTGTTTGACTTCCACATCGGCAAGCTTGTGTCTCTCGCGGTTTGTAAGGCCTGTAAAGCTTTGTTTCTTTCCCTGACCTTGGCTTCCATAAAGCTTGGGCCAAGTTATGTTGTGAGGATGCTTGCACATCAGCATCAACATCCTGATATGTCTTGAGAGCCTCGCTGAGAATGATGTTTGCTTGAGAATGACCTCTTGGTTAGGTAGATATTTGTAGAAAACCTATGGGACTCACACTTTCGCCAGGTACTTTGGTTGACACTTTGTTGAATCTGCCCTAGACAATAAGAGCTGGTTACTCATTCCAGTTTCTCACTCATTCTAAGAATGAAAATGAAGGAGAGAGATTAATTGTGGTGGCTCAGAGACATAGTACCTGTACCTGCCGTGCTTGCAGCTTGTTCAACTTGTACTGCTTTCTCGACAAAATTTCTCCAACCAATGCACAGCCCAATCCTTCCCGGTCGACATCCGATGAGATGCTTCAACAATATTGGTTGTATTGTCACCAGCTTGCCAGATATTGAGCAGAATAAAACTCTCTTGGCAGCAAAGCCCAGCAATAGTCAAGTGTGTGGTAATCGTGTCTTGAATCCAGTCTACATAGGAATGAATATCCTAAAACAGACAGAACTCAATGTACCTCTAGAATAGAAACCTTGCTATCATTTTGGCTGTGCCGTGACAGGCTCAAGCCATGAAAGAACAGCATTACTTATTTTGCATGATGTAACAAGGATGTATTTGTAAAAATGCATAAATGCATTCTACCGTAAAATGTAAAAGTGTCAAATCCGCTTTCGGCATTCATTTTGAAAGCACCGGTCCAGCGGGGTCACTAATTGAGCCTGTGTCATCCAATATGTCATCTACATGAGTCATCTGCCTAAATCAGTACTAACCGATGATTTACCGATATGTCCGCAATCTCCGTTGTACTGATCGACTGGTCACTCTTCGTTCAATATGGCTCGGGTAAGGCGGCCCTACTTTCCGGGTTCGAGATACGTCACGCATGACTTCCATGATCAGCCCGTGATATTATGTTCGACCTCAAACGTGGCCGATAATCAAGCTGGTTGCAGATCAACAATGCGTTATATATATATTTATTGACTTGGTGTAGATGCTCCCTCAGGTGCATCTACTCCAACCTCCTCCAAGTCTAGTCACACCCTGCGAACAGCCTTCGCATAACTTTCCCCTTGGAGAATATAGCAGTGAAACGTGGTGGCTCTGAATCACGGCTATAGAATTCATTGTAGCATATGCAAGCGTACTGAGCCTGATACAGCGGCCCGACATACGGATAATATGTCGCCTGACTCATATACCTGGCCTGCTGTTGTGGATGACCAGCTGAACTTGGAGGAGTTTGTTGGACAATATGGGTCATTCCCGAGAATGTGCTCAGGGGTCAATGGTGTTTCGTATCATATGATTAAGCATTCTTGTCCTTTACAATGACATTGTCCCGCCTTCCTTGCTCCCCGTCAATCTGAGCTCATACTGTTCAACAGAGTTGTCATAGTCTGTCATAGTGAGCAAAGTGACCGGAGCTGCTGAGCAAGTGGAGCTAAAGACCTAGCGGCAAATTCCGTGCCGTGTGAAATAGATCATCTGAATATCCGCATTCGGCTCTTTGATGGCTGTACCCCCACAAAATGGCTCACTCTCAACAAATGAGCCCTCACATCAGACTCTGATGATTTGCGGTAATTTTCAAATAATTCTGCCTCAGGGCTGCCGTGGAAAACCAACCATCATGCATGTATAGATAGTGAATGTCATTCATTGGCTCCAAAGATTGTAACTATCTCTCGCTTGCTACCCACTGTAGTGTTCGCTGCTCGGAGATTTTGAGACATGTGCCTAGGTGTGCGATCTGTTATCCGCCGTGGCGCTCACCAAAACCAAGAAGTTTGGTAATATCTACTCTAGATGACTTTGTCAACATTGTGGTCGCAACTTGTGGATACTGGGTGTTTATCGGTTAAGTTGTAAGTATAAGTCAGGTATATTCCAACCATGACTAGAGACTTGATGTCTCACTATGAGGGTACGAAGGTGGTGGTACATCTGTCAGTCCCCGAGCCCAGTCTGACCGATTCAAGTCGCGCAAAGCTTGAATCTCTGCATTCAAACGGATATTCTCTGTCATCAATGCCCTTGTGAACTCTGGTGGTACATCAACCCTGTTCAAAATGGCCTCGGAGTCTGCAATCTGTCTTTCTATCTGGACTGCTTGAGCTTGCAAGCTCCGTTGCCGCTCTGTCCCCCCCTGAGGATGTGTGACTGGGTTGGAAGCTGTTGGGTCCTTTTCTGATCGAATTTGACGGTCATGGGTGATCCTCGCAGATGATCCATCAACATTGTCAGTTGAGTCACCAATGTTCCTGTGTCTCTTCCTGGTGAACCCTGAAATTCGTATTAGGTACTGGGATATCCAGATGTGATGGACAAAACTTACTTGAAGGCCGAATCCTGGTATTCTCCGCTACAAAAGGCTCATAGCGAGAAATTTCGAGGTTGATCATCCTAGTGCGACGACACCGTCGAATCATCAAAGCACCAATGATTGCTGCGATGACAACCGTAGCCCCGACAGCACTGCCAGCTATAATTGGGACATTGTTCGGCTTATGCACTGGGCGTGATACTGATATTGAGGCGCTGACATTTGTACCGGTTGGTGTAAAGCTGTCCACACTCACGCTTGGGCCGCTAGAATGAAAGATAACTATAAGTAAGAAGCATCAACGGGTGATGAATTGGTCTACAGAGCCTGTGATAGCCGTATTGCGGTCTGAGATGGTGATTGGTGCTGTTTGATACTGGAACTCGTTAAAGATGGTCGTATTAGGGACTGAGATAGTGATTGGTCCTGTCCTGGACCATCTGGCGATCTGGGTGTAGCAGGGAAAGGCATAGTGGTCAGTACCAAAATATATGTCATAGAATGAAGAGAATATATGGCAAGACAATAGACGTACGTAGTTGTCCCAGTCCCGGTCCCTGTCCCTGTCCCGGTACGGTCCGGGTTACCCGGCCCAGGTGGTCCATCCAGCGGACAGATACTTGCACCAGAGGAGAGTACGCCATCCTGGGAATGAGGATTAATGCAGCACAAGACATCAAGAATTGCAGGATAGCATAGCTCGAAGCACACCGCAAGCCAAGAGGACTTGACTTTGAACCCCAAGCCCATCATGCTCAAGCCTGACTCACCACAAAATATGTGCACAACCCTGCCTCATTATACCTGCATGTAACCTGTCCCGAGGATTCATCGAAGCCCGAGCTGATCAGTGAGCTGCCCGCGTCGTCCTCCGAGAGACAATCTAAGGATCGAGAGTTGAATCTTCTAGAACCGCTGTTGGACGAGGCGGATATGAAGTGAAGACATGAGAGGACAAGAAGAATGGTCCAACACATCCTGGCCTTGTGGTCCAGCACAATGACAGGTACAGGCCTTGGTATACTGTGCAAGAGTTGATGGGAGTTGTGAACAAGTATATCCCGCTGTTCACAGCATTCCATTTCTTTTACCCGAACACATGAACAGCCTGTGACCGGGTGTTTTCATGCTGGAAAGATGATCTGTCAATCACTTGAACTGGACATGTTGAATTGGGGCTGGCATGGCTTCAATCATCTTTGACGGGAACCGCCAACTACGCAGAGTGTGAACGGGAAAGCATAGGAGCTTCCTTCTGTGACCACAATTCATCTTCAAGCTGTATACGACGATCATATTGATTGCATCCAAATATAGAAGAACAAGGTGTGCCCTCGCCTCGCTTCGCTCCGGCCGCATTGTTAGTCAAGAGTCAAACTAAGATTGGAAGAGAGCGGGAAGAAACATCAGGCTTACAAATGCTAGATAAATCTCCAAGAATAAAAGTGATATTAGTGGTACTTGTACATCACGATTCGCACAACTTCTCCGTTTCCGTATGGATCGCCGGGAAAGAGAGTTCTGTTCCAACGAGTCCCGAAACAGTTACGTTCTAACGAGCCACGAAAGAGTTGCGTTCCAACAGGCCACGAAGGCTTTAGTAGCGACTGCCAGATGAATATATGTAGTCCAATATATGTCCATTGAAAAGTCCTTGTAAAACAACATATTTAGATTAATCACATAGCGCTGTAGACTGATCAAATAGCGCCGTAGACTATTAAGTAATCCAAGGTCCCAAATGTACTCGCAGTATCAAGACTGGCCAAGCGATCGCAGTCGTTACGACTAGCATCTCGCTCGAGACAGCATGCTCATTCCGTTGGAGAAAGCAAGTCGGAGAGAGACAAACTCGATCTCCAGTGGCGACGAAGCGCCGAGTTGGTAGGTGCCGAAAGGCTGTAAAGAGTGCGGTAGAACTATCACACGTACTAAAGAAACCATATCAGCAAAACATTCTTCACAAAAAGCAATCAAGATGAAATCAACTCACATAAACCTGTACCGCCCTCCCTCCCTTCCTCGGCGGTATATACACCATCGGCGCCGCGACATACGGCTGACTCGGATACGTCGGGCTCTGAACAGCGGGATACGGATACTGCGGCTGATACACCGGCGCCGCATATGGAAAATATGCCTGCTGCTGCTGTGGATATGAATATACCTGCTCCGAGGAATATCCCTGCTGCTGAGAATATCCGGCCGGATATGCCTGAGCCTTCGCCGGATACGCCTGGGTCTGAGCCGGATACATGGCCTGCTGAGCCGAATACCCCGCCCCCAACGGCGACGGCGGCGGCGACTGGAACATATATGGCGGTGCGACGAGGGGGTCGGCGAAGGGGAGGGTTGGGGGGATTATGGGTTTGGGAGCGCGTTTGTGATGCGGGGTTGGTGGCCGATGGGCCGAGTGACCCGGATGACCGGACGTAGGACTCGGAACATCCGGCGCACAAAACTCGTGGGCATGGGCTTCAGTGTTATCGACCCATTTCGCAATGCGCTGCTGGTTCGCCATGAACCTCTCCATAGCTTCGGGGGAATAGTCGTATTCGGTCATCGTGAGTGAGCGAAGTGAGCTAGCGAAGCGGAAGATGTAACGAAGGGAAAGAGGGAGACTACAAAAAAGTAAGTCGGACTTTCGAAACAGTATCAGTCTCGCCTTTATACCCTCTCTCGTTGTCATTGCCTACGGGCACTGCAACTGCGATGGCATTGAGTAGCCGGAGGTATCGACGTCACAGCCAACAGCCATGGCGATGCACAGCCTTCGCCATTGTTTACCGAGTTTGCTGTTGTTTGGCTGAAGCCTCGAGGCGGCGACCGGCTAAGCGTCTATCAGAGATAGAGAGAGAGAAAATCAGTGAAGGAGAAGGGTAGAGCGTAGACATGGAGACAGAAATGGGTATTACTGTCGACCTCCACAAGGCGAGATTTGTCTGAATATTTTGGTGAGACGGAATGCACCGCCAAAGCGTGATGAGATGAATGAACTGTGCGACGGAAGGATGGATAGACCGGACTCGGAAATGACAGTCGCCTGGAAGACCACGGTAAGATATGACGTCCCGAAGGACTGCGGCCTTCCACGTTGTCTAAAAAACAATCAGTATGCAAACCAGACGTCAAAGCAGCTAATGCACCTTTGATTCAGCATCCAAACCAATCTGGAAAAGCCTTTCCACTAAGCGGATTCCTCCTACGCCCAGATTCCAAACAAGACACCAGCATTACATCAGCGCTCTTTCACGAGGCGGTTTTTCGTTGAGATACTTATTGCAGCGATTCTAGGTCGTGAAAGGCAGAGATGGGAGCGAAGGAGGAAGCAAGGTGGGATGTCGAGGCCACAAAGCAGTGCATTATCGAACAATACCCTCGAAAAATACGTTCCATTGTCGAGGAAGGTCGCTGGTGATACCGCGGGCGCCTTTTGTTGGTGAATGAACAATCTCGGAATAATGTTTGGAGGATATATTGTTTCGGGGCTGGTCTTTGCTCCTCGACCCTAGCTGGAAAACGTAAGCCTGGCCATCCGAAGAGTCAACGCTAAAACGGATTGACGAGGGGGAATGCGTTCGGCGGCGCGTGAAGCGGTAAAATGGGCAATGAGGGGAGAAGGAATTCGGGGGCGGCAAGGAATTCATTGGCACCGAGGAGCGGGAAGTGAAAGAATTCGGCAGGGTGAAGGATTCCCTGGCTAGCTGAATGGAATTCCTCGCCCCATCGGCCAGACAAAGGCGTCATAGGCCATGGGTCTGAGCGAGCGAGAGCTATGCAAAAGCGTCACCAAAGGGAGACAGAAACGACGTCTGGGACCCACCTGAAGGCATCTTTATTCCTTCTTCTTATGGCTCTTCGTTGTTGGCTGCTTCCTTCGTCTTTTGGTCCAGTTTCCTCTCTTCCTTCGTTAGCTTCCGTCTTCGCTTTCGTCCTGTCCGCATCTTTGACCGACTGACCCATTCCTTCCTCGGCGTCAATGCCATCCGAGCTTCCTCGGCGTCAATGTCAGTCGACGCGCTGCAGAACAAGGCTGGAACGTTGATGCGCTGTGGAATGAGCTGGAAATGGACTGGCTGGTCAAAGTCAATCAAGAGGTGCAGTAGAGCAAGGAGCGACATACGTGAAAGAAGTGGATGTTTGGGCGCGAAGGAATTCTTGGGCTGCTGATATACAGTATGCCGTAGGACGCGCAAAGTCGCAGCGATGAATTCACCAACGTTACACTCCATCCCGCGAGCTGATCCAACGGTGAAGAACAGGGATTCGCTACGCAAAAATCGTCATCGAAAAACGTCGAAATGGGGATTGGAGACGCACCTGTCGAGCCTTGCCTCTTTCTCGCTTGTCCCGTCTAAAGGCTGACTTTGTCTTTCGCTCCAGTTTTCCTTGCTTGCTTGGTGTGTCTTCCTTCGTCCCTCCTTGTTTCGCTTTTCGTCTCCGCTCTTGGTTCATCCATTCCTGTGACGAGAATCCCGATAAGATCATATTGACGAGACGGGACGAAAGACTGCTTACCATTATCCCATTATCCCATTGTCTCGGACATCCCGCTGTATGCCCCCGCCAGGAGAAAAACCTCCTCGTACACGATAAGAACAGCCTGCTCGTAAACGAGAAGAAAAGCCACCGAAAAAGCCGCTTTACTGGAATCGAAGTCCAGAGCATCAATGGTAAATGCTAAATCGCGTATCCCTTGCCACGCCAAAACCGACGCATTTTCTCTGGGTAGACCTGGAATCGAAATGAGTGGGCCTAGAACCGAAATAGCACAGGCAAAATCGATTCGGAGGGAGGATTCCTTCGTGCTCACCATACGCTGTACGTTGCGCTCAAGAAAGCATGGCAAATGACGGCTGAAAACACGAGCTCGGTCAGAAAGCGAGGTCCTTTGGAGCCAGGTTTGAGGGGAAGCCAGTATCACCCGTTTGGACGAGCCAGGGTTGTTCTTTGGTGTCAAGCATGAAAATTTGAAGGAAACAAGGTGCGGCGTGACACGTCACGTTTTTCGTGACCTTTATGGTTTACGCACCGATTCTGACATCATGGCGCGTGCTCTGCTTGATGGTCTGTGGATTCGATTGGTGGGATGGATCTGAGTGATATATCGTGGGACGAATTTAAATCATTCCATTTCATTGCTGCCGCGATTATGAGTACCAGCTGGCGCGGACTTGGTTTCCAGTCTGATTCCTCACTTGTAAGTAATCTAGTAGACTGTAGTGTACCATCTGGATACATTGATACTCAAGTTCTCTTGGGAAACCGAGGGGAAGGATTCAATTGCAGGCTTAGCCTCTATTATCTAGAAACTGTATCTCAATGCTGTAAATCTCTCGAAGATACTTGAATCCACCCGAAGGCAGCAGAGTCGGTAATGCAAACAGACTTGTCACAATTTATTTTGTCAGCCAGCGGCCCGTTCATATTCGGGTATCTGTCTGTCTAGAAACTCAAACCGCTACCGACAATGATATCCTGACCCATACGTGCCCAATCTCATGAATTTACTTGAGATCGAATAAAATGACTCGGTATTTTAAAAGAATACGGATGAACGACAAACATTAATGAGGAATACAAGTGAAAGCTCTTAGTTCAGACTGTTTAAGGCTGGGGCCATACTCAGCCTTCAAAATCCACAAACGCATACTTACTGACTTGGAGCACCCGTAGACCAGTCAGGTTCAGCCCTGGTACATACTGGTGGTGACTGGATGTACATAAGCTTGATACTCTTTGAAGCCCTCGCCAAAGTCATCATTGTATCCAAAATTGAAAGCGTCGAACGTTTGGGGATTGCTGTTCGAACAGTCCAATCGTCGTTGGCTACAAGTACAGTAAATCAGGGAAATTTCAAGCCTGGATGAATCAGATGACTTACAGCCGTTGAGGATTGACTGGCAGATCCTGCGATGTTTCCCCTCGGCAGAGATACATCCAACCATGTCGCCGTTTGCGAAGCCTGCCCAGAAGCAATCATCAAGCAAGTCTCGCTTTGCACTGCAGAGAGTATGTGAGATTTGGCAGAGCGTACGAAGCATACTAGACTGACATGGAATCATCGACTCAGGCAACGACTGAGTTAACGGCCAAAGCAAGAGTGATGAAGAGAGATGAAGCTTGAACTACATTTCGGATTTAGCTGACAGTATTTTAACCCTTATACCAATCCAGTGTGAGATGAAACTCCGCTAGTCTCCTTGCTCCGTGGAGAAACTGCATGTTTGAATATCCCAGTCCAGTCAGAGGAATTCATGATCGCATGGTTTGGTGCCGGTTTCACTTGAAGAATGACAACTTACTGAAATGTGCTATAGGCGATTGAGTATGTTAAATGAAGTATCTACTGTCGGCTCCGACATCATACATATTGACCCGGAAACCGTTTAACAGCCTTACATGTATCCTTGAGACCCAAGCGGAGATAGCAGGACTCGTGAACTGTCGGAGAGGTTTCGGAAGCAACAATACTTATTCGATCTCATTGGCTGCGATACTTTCTGATGAAACGAGCCGAGAATGGAAAAGACCCTGAAGCAAAGACTTCTGAACGTAATTTCGGATACTATAGACGATCATTGCGGTATCTATTCCCTTATCTAGAAGCACAAACCATGTCTCTCATTGTGCCAATAATTATATCCCGCACGAATCGCCATAAAGTGGGCCCATACAGCGATCAAGCTGCACATATGGAAGATTTGGTGTGATGATCCCTGTGAAATTATCATGGACAGTAAGAATTGGGTACTCGAAACGACGCACAATGATGTCGAATTTCCCCGGTGCTAGACACTCGGGACATCGCTCAGCACTGAGGGATTGGTGAGCAGTCTTGGATGAGATCGGTCAAACGACGTACTAGAATAAAGCGCCGCCGACATAGGCAAAGAGTTCGACCGCTATCCAATGAAGAGAGAGGGATCTTGATGCTTGGTTGAGCTATTGGCGACATATCAGCACCGCGATTCAGGACTCCATTGACGACCTACCTCGTATCGCACTACACAATGAACAAAGGGAACCACAACAACGACCCCCAAAGCAAAAAACGTGTATGTCCGCATTCTTCGATAGCTAGGAGTGGAATAGGTGGGTGCAAGGACAAGATAGACGCCAGCTATCGAAAATCAGAAATGAGACACCAAATGTCGTTAAGCTTACTGCATCCCGAAACAGTCATCGAGCAGATATAGATGTCCCGAAGGGCAGAATCACAGAAAAACCCGTAATGGAAACTAGGGAAGAAGTTAACGGTCCCAAGGAACAGGATTCCTGGGTCAAAATTCAGCATGATATGGATCTCTAGAACTGGCTGCTTACCCAAATAATCCACGCGACTCATGATTCCAAGAACCTGTACAGTTTCCCGTTCAGTCTTTAGTGCATCTCGAGGAGGTGCAACCTACTCTTCGAGAATGACAACTTGACGCATGAAAGATGGTCGAGCAGGCAAAGCAAACTAGTGCGCCCACGAGAAAGACAGCTAAACCCCATCGATCGTGCCACGTTTCGCTAGACGCAGACATCGCTGGCCATGAACCGATTGTCCAGATCAGAATGACCGCGACAATGACCAAAGCGCCCAACAAGTGGGACCATATATTCACTGATTGCCGATGTCAGAACAGACAGAAGATCCCCAATTTGAGAATAGAAGCATGCGAATCAGAACAAACCACTAACCCGTTTGGTTGTGCCAAATCCAAGGTCCACAGACTATAGCATTCCAGGATCCAGTTTCCTTTCTGTATCCAGTCAAGATGGCTGGATTATCTTGACGCCAGGCAGGCAAGTCGGAATACTTTTGCAACAATGCTGCAGTCGGCATGGAAGAACGTGTTCAAGAGCACTTGATGTTCACACGCTAAATTTAACTTGCAACAATCAGGGCTTGATCCTTATCAAACCGATGAGCATGGCTCGAGTGTAGTGATTTTTTGTTCAAGCATCTTCCCAGCTTCGAGTCCCATAAGCAGTGTTGTGAACTAAGCTGAATAAGGTACCGTGGAAAACGCAACGAGCGTCACTGCACATTCAAAACAGTAGTACAAGTCACGAAAGATAGTTTAAAACGTGAAGTCAAGTGCTATCTGACCGTATGACGAAAGATATAGCCGAAAGTAGGTAGAGAATCAAGGCAAGTAGATAGTGTAAGCAAAGCACGAAGAAAGGTCAAATAAACAGATAAATGGCAGAAAAGAGAAAGGATGGGATGGAAACTCTTTGTGTGATAGTAAAGCAAGACTGGGAGATTCACCATCCGAGCCTCGTCAGTCTTCTGGCTTCTTGTGATTGTAACGAGATTTCTCCTGAGACGCTACTCCGAATACTAGATAATGATTTTGCGCAGGATGCGCAGAAATGTGACTACTCCGCCCGAGGCGACGACAACCCCGAAAGGCTTCAGCGACAGCAGCTGAAAAGTGCTAGCTACGACGGGCAACTCGGGCGCTCTGAAGTAAATGGCGTTCATGATGAAAATTGGTGAGACGACGACGAGGGATAGCAACCATCCTGTGAAGAACATTCATATCCTCTGGGTCTGCTGTTCCTCATTTATTTCAATCTAAAAAGGAAAGATGGAACGATATCCCGTAGAAGGTTCCAAGAAGCCAGATTTGCCTCCTGATTGAAGTATTGCAATCTTACCTGCAGTCTTGCTAGCTTCTCCAGCACTTGGCTGATGGGAACATGACCGTAAGTTCAGTAATGCCGTACCAGGCACCCATGAACTCACTTCCTACCGGTGTTCGTAACGCGTGACAAGGCCGGCTGAACTGACATTTTTCGAGCTCCATAACGTTCAGCCGTAACGCGTAACAATGGGTGAACTTACGATCATATTTTAGGCACCGCGGGACTTCCCGGACCTCCGATCGCTTGCTGTCCATCAAGCTATTTTTAGGACAAAGCAGAGCCTGTCTTCAACCCCTCGATGTCTCAACTAGCGACGCCGAATCCATTCACAAACAGTGCGGCCTCAAAGGCTAGCATGGATATTCACGTGCTAGCCTCTTCGATGTTAGAATGCTGGATCCTGCTCATAGGCTTTCCGACATTATTCCTCGAGTTTGCCATCCTCGTCTTTTCTGAGCGCAGCAACGATTCCGTTCTGCACACCGTCACCAAATTCTCTGCGAGACTCACTCAAAACTACGTTTTCATCTATTACATCGCTCTATCTGCTGTACTTCTAGCGCCGCTTGAACAATGGGTATTGGCTCGTGTTCTAGCCTGGTGTTATCCAGCGCTCGGCCTGGAAGGAGTCCTCGAGCTTTGCAGAACCAGCTTTTGGTATCTGCCTATTGCTGTGATGAATACCGAGGAAGGGATAGCGGAGGAAAAAGCCAAGGCAAAGGCGGTGGTCACGCCGTCGCCCTTCACATTCATATTCTTGTTCTTCATTCTCAACGCCGCCATTTACGACAGAGCATCGAATTCTCCAATCATTTCTGGCGCTTTCCAACAGCTCAGAGGTGTACCATTCGTGCTCGTCTCCATGGGTGCTCTCGTGCTCCCAGCAAACTTGTTTTTCGTCCTTCTGCCTATAGAAGTCTTCTCCTTCGGCAAAGGGTTCGAAGAGGAAATCCGGAATGCCAAGGCAATGAAGAAGTTGAGAGCGGAAATAGGCGGTTCAACGCTGCGAGGACAGCTGGTTGATGATGAGAAGAGTGCAGTTTGAGGGCGAGAATCTTCGGTTACCACCGCATACCTCATCCCTCGATCCTCCAGCGCCGCATCCAATCCTTAATCCGAGTCACCATTTCCATTTGCATTCCATACTTTTTGACATCCTGTATCTTCAACATGATCCCAAATGTGGCGCTGCCGAGTTCCTAGTTTACAGCCACGCGACAGTCATTAGCTCTACCTTTACCAAGTAATCGATTTGTAGCTGTATCTAGACAGTTTCTGTCCAACTTTTTGTAACCATGGTACATTGAATCAATGAGAAAAGAGCTCGAAGTACAAGGTAAAACGAATGATAGCGACGAGGGATTCTACGAACAAAGACAGATCCACCTCCAATGACATCCGCACCAGACTTGCTGTTATAAGTAATCGAGCTATTGCTATAAACCCCATAAGGGCTCACACTAACCCCAACGTTCGTCGGATTCCCAAAGTAGACCTCTGCAGTTCGACAGAACCCAGGATCTCCATCTTCATACGTCCACAAATGGCATTCTTTGCCAACATACCATGACTGACAGTAGTCAAGGACACTGTCCGAGTCGCCTTCATTTTGAAACTGGACATTCGTGGCGCCGACGATTGGTGATCCGAAGGTCGAAGGGTCGCAAACAGTGATAATGGTTGGACTGGCTCCAACCGTCACGGTGGTTGTGGTCGCCGAAGCCAGAACTGTAATAGTTGTGGTGGTCTGGACCGTCGATGTTTTGGTGCTAGTCACAGTGAATGAAGGAGATCTCGTGGTCTTGCTGGCGATTCCAGGTGTCAAAGTCGTCGTCACAACAGTTCGAGTCTTCGTCGACGTTAGAGGAGTTATGGTGTTCGTAGTGGTCTTTGTTGTGGTTTTAATGCATTTCGTCATCGAGATCGTGAGAGTCCAAGTGCGAATTGCGGTCTTTACCATTTTGTTCGAGCATTGTTCTACCACCGTGTAAATAACATGATGGGAGGCGATAAAAGTCGGAGGGCTCTACCTTTACAGTATACTTCTTTTGCGCTATTGTAACTCTGAGCGCTCTTGTTTCCCCTTCGCAACCATAGTTGTTGGTCCTTAGCGACCCTTATTTTCTTTGACGACAGCTGAAGCAGGTGACATGCTAACTGTCAGAATGCATCTAGTCCCTCAGTGCAAGCAGATCCGTGAGGAAGAGAACAGTGACGATAATATTGCGAGAGGTCAAAAGGGTAAGGTACGACACACGTAAATACGGCTCTATGTACGAGAAACCGTGTGAATAAGTACCGCGGATCCTGCGATGACATGCCCGAAGAAACATGAGGCTTGAGCTCGCTCCGAAACTAGGTGGGAATAAATATTCCTCTTGACACTAACAGGCCGGAAGACAAGGAGAACAAGACAAAAGCCCGGTGGGGAAGAGTCCGATTGGATCACGAGACTATGATTAGATTTGGAATTCATAAGATTAGATTTTGGTTCGAAAGTAAGTAGTAAGATTCAGAGACACGTACTAGCACTGCGCTATTCAACAGATAGTATGCAAGGTACGCTATCTAACGCGTTGCACTTTGGGTCGTGACCTTGTTCCAGATGGGCGATATACTGGCGCACTGTCTTCTTCCTCGCCTTGCTCTTCGACTTCCTGAGCGTCTTGTTCATCCTCTTCATCTTCTTCATTCCCGCGGACAGCTTTGCCTTTGCCTTTGCCTTTGCCTTTACCTTTTCGTTTTCGTCCTCTTGGTGGCGCTACCCAACCTCGAGACTCGGTCGCAATTCTCTCCTGAAAATTGGCATCATAACCGACGCAGCGCATCGTCCATACTGCAATTTTCTATCGAAGAGTCAGATCAGCATTGAGCTTGCACGAACATCAAACATACCTCTTTTCCGCAATCGAAAGCCTCCTTCAGCTCCTGGACCGAGATGTCCTTGTACTTTCCAGCCTTGATTGCCTTCTTCACATCTTCCTCGGTTGGCTCACAGCCATGATTCCTCTTCCGTAGTCCGACGCGTGCTCTAAGTTTCTGTCCCCATGTTTTCGAATCGTGGCTCAACCAGGACATCTGGACCTACAAATGATGAAATACTTTCATCGGTGTAAGACTTCCCTGACGTACATTTGGTCCAAGAGCCTTCCAGTCATCGATGCTCAAGCTCTGAGACGGCTGGATTAAATAATTCCCCATATAGGTCCAAGCGTTGTCACATCCTGTGATGACCCTTTCCGCTTCCTTGAACCGATCCCAAGCATTCCCGATACCGAGGAACAATCCTGGGGCACCGGCGGTCCTTGGTGCATTCGGGTTGAACCGCAGACTCGGAAACATAAAGCGTTTAATCCCGTGGATTGCGATGTGTTCTGATAATACATTCCATGAGCCCTCCAAAAGTCAACGACATAGCTTCTCAACTCACTTGCGGCTATTGGAGCCATCGTACCCTGCTCGTTGCCTCCAAATGTCTTGGAGAAGAAAGCTCTCGTGGTACTGATATCCCACTGGCAGTCCTCTGGAACACGTGTAATCGGGATCGCACAACCGCCTCGCCCAACTCGACCATATCACCTTTTTTCACCTGAAAACGTGTCATGGAAACCAAGAAACATACTCGGAACATGAATACCTTGATCTCTTTGAGCTTTGGCAAAACTTGAGCTGGCTTCGCCTTTTGGGTCTTGAGCCCAAGAGCAGCTGTCGTTAGGATAGAGACGCATTCCATGAGTCTTGGTCGCTTAGCACCACGAAATTCGACAGCCGTAGTATTTGCTGCGCGCTTGAAGTAGCTGCTCAATAGACGAAGAAGACGGAATGATGATGGGACATACAGCTTGTTCCTGCCCATCTTTCGAGGGATCAGATGGACCCAAAATGACTGTCCCGCGACAGGACTGTCTCTCCTTCAGATTCTGACAATGTCTAGCGAATGAAAGGGCTCACTGGCAAAGCATCGTCCTCCGATATAAAGCTCGAGAAGCTACGCTTTTGCAAGCAGACCAATTCTATTTCCTCTTTTATCTCCAATTCCACCGGTTTCTTCTCCTCGACGTCGACCTGATTCTGGGTCAGTCGTGACTCGTGAATGCGACCAAAGCATGAAAGGAAATTCTGACCATGGCAAAGTCCATCTGGAATCGTCCTGACCCCCGACTGCCGTCATTGAGCTCTGTCTCTGAGGATATCGGGTTATGCAGCTTCATTGCTATTGTATTGGGCCACTGTTGGCAGTCGCAGAAAAAAAGCAGATGAAGGTAACGTGGCAACAAGCGGGTATCACATCTTTCGGGCCGGCACGATAAACTGGACCAAATAACGAAACTGCAGCACTGTTCGAAGCCTAATCAGCTGTATAGCTGTCATCAATTGCTTTGCTCCCTTGATGGAAATTTCTCTGGCAGCGAGAACCATATCTTGACCTGCTTTTGTCCAGATTTGGCCGCTTCTCTTCGGTTCTTCAAAGTCACTCTGCCAAGCGGTAAGGGGATCATTCTATGTGGTGGCGGCACTTGAGAATTATCTACTCTCGGTTTGCACTGATAGATGTCCCGTTCGAGTAGAGATCTACATCGCTTTAGAATTCGGTATATTATCTTATCGGTGATTTATCGGTTCGGCCGTGGTTTCCCGAAAATATCTGAGATGGCATCTTTTTCATCCCGAACCATGTCACGTTCCGGTGAAGGAGCTCGTCCCGTAGGCTAAAGAACAATGGGCTGATCGGTCAGTCTGGTCTCTGACCTCCAAGGATTGTACTTACATATCTATCGATCGACACTTGTGATGTCGCTGTCACTCACGACGATGAGTGGTATGCACTTTTGACAGGCGTTAGTTCTTTCGTAGCCATATTCTCAACTTATATCTGAACAGTTCTCCAGAAAGACGTCAAGTTCCCTGACGACAGGGTGTAGGATTACTGGCATCGAGTCAAGAGCGAGTCAATTGCGGTACCGTAGGTGCCCGGAGCCGGAGTTTCTTACAGCTTTCTACATCTTTCAGAGTCATTTTTAAGTCAGTAGTAGTCATGTTCTCTAGGTATATAAGTCTGTGGTAGTTTAGTGGGACCCTTGTCGTTTGAATGCAAGAAGGGTTCCCTGACAATTGGAGCGCTTTGACCTATTTATCCAACACAGGGAGCTCAGCGTAAATTGCAAGAAGAGTATGAGAGTTTTGTTCATGGAGGTGAGCCAACGGTGAAGCCTACATCGTAGTACATTTTTGATCATAACGCATGTGGTATGTCTAGGAGAGGTTAGGTGAATCCCTTCATTGCAAAAGTTTGAATCAACAGCGGCTTGTATTTCAAGTACCATATAGCTCCAGCCCCGAGTTTTCCTCCCTTCAGAAACTGAACGCCAGGAGTCGGGCTTGCCAGAGTTATTATCAGCCTTGATGCCTTCATCACTGCCTAACCTACGATTCCATGATAAGCAACGATCGCTGCCTTCAACGTGAACTCAAATCTGCACCGAGTCCCGCGAGTCTCAGCTAACCACAGCTCGAAGTGGACCTCGAGAATTCTGATTCAATTTCCCGCCCAATGGTTCGGAACTTGTCACCGCAGATGCCCCAGGTCATCGGAACGCCTGGAAGCAGGACAGTGACACTACGGCTTGGAAGGTTTTTATCGGTCGGCAGAGGAAGCAGGAAGAGGACCAGACCTTCCAAGATATTCCCGCTTGTCAATTTGTCTGCATTTTGTTGCTCAAAAAATATCTAACCCACTGATCAGATGACTCCGGTATACCTGATTCATTACCGATACCAATCTCCGTCCACAGCTCAGCATAGTAGAGAAACAACCTACTAGCTCATCCTCTACCAATCGGAAAGCCGTTTATGCTGAATAAGATCGAGAAAGAGCCTCAGATCCCGGTCCCCTTGACTGCGCATTGGAAGCAGAGGATTCTGAAGACCTTGCTAACGCAGAGCAATTCCTGACGTCCCCTAATCGAGGGCGCGACTAGAATGCTCTCAAAATCATCCACGCTCGAAGCTCCGTTCCAGAAGCAGAAATGTGGCGACGTCTTGCATCATAAAAGCTACCCATTCTTGAGTTTGCTTTCATGTATTATTACCTGATGTTTGTCTAATAGCTTTCATCCTTCCTTTGTGCAATTTCTTTTCATAGTGGTTCAGCACAATTACTTACCTGTACATCTTCTGTATACACTGGTCATTTGAGTGCGCCAAGATGACAATATAGAAAATACTGGACGAAATCGAGACACCGAGGTTCATCTGCATGCTCTTTTTTTTATTTGTCCATTCATACTATGGTTCTTATGTTCAGTCTCTACTCTTTAGGAATTTTGCCAGGCTGGAAACATGAAGACAAATATTACTGCCAGATCTGATCACAGCTGGCTGCAATGGTGAAGTCGTCAGTAGCAACCCCTACAGCGAATCATAATGAATGAATACAGTACTGATTTTTGGAAGGTTTCATATGGGTCCAAGGCAGTATTCGAGAGTTCTCTACCACTTATTAGAATCAGCATGGCGTCTGCGATAAGATTTGTAGGAGAGGATGTTGTACTAGGGGGGTCCCATCATACTCATTGCGAAATTTGGACGCCACAGAGTACCTATTTGATGGTACCAGGTCAATTCTCTTCCTCGGACTCTATCGACGATCACTCAAAGTGAAGGCCAGCATCCCCCATTCAAGTCACAGACTGATAGGCTCTTCATCATCCTCTCTGCGGGAGAAGTTTTTGGTAGGGGGGTGAATCTCTTGGGAAAAAGGCTGGAGACCCGGCTAATGCCGGTGGCTTGCAATCAAATAAAAGTTAGCAAGGTTTGTCCCGAGTCTGATCGTGACGTGAATGTAAAATGTCATCGTTTTTCGCATAGCTTTATTACAGCGTTGATGGTGCAGAAGGCATTCAAATTACCTTTATGATTCTATCAGAAAATAAAAGGGCAATCCATGGCTGGGGACGCCACAATGAAGCGAACGAAATTCGATGACGTGGCGACAATCGGTAAGCTTCACATTCCCTGTCATGACACATCGGTGTGACGTTTTTTTGATTGCGCTCCCAAGCCACGGGCATCAGTCGTCTCTCAGCCTACTGTCTGCCCCGAAACCCGTGTAACTTACCAACTGATGAATCGACAGCCAAATGCCTGAGAAATGCATAGATTTTACCCTCACAATTGAGTGACGCCAGATATCACTATATCACTTAAACAGTTTGAAAGTGATAATCATTTTATGTACGAAAGATATCTAGCTACAGCCAGAGTACCAGAAAGGAATCATTCACACGGAGTAGACGATCAGGTTTGGAGATGAAGAATGTTGAAAGCTCTACAATCTGACTCCTTGGTCCACCACTGGAGGGCTCGCCCCAGTACCAACCATAACATGGGCACCAGCGCTAGTCACCCCATCAATGGTTACGAAGATCCAAGCTGAAATGTTTGAATCAGAAAAGCCCCTTAAACACAGAAAGAATTTACCTGGACCAGGCGGATACACGCGGTTATTCGGTGGACTCGCAATGATCAACGTTTTGCGATCGGGAGATAATGTTGCATCCATGAATACCAAGCGAGAACTCGAATGGAAACCGTGAGACGAGAATCCAAGGTCCATCAGAGCGACTAGTAGGGGTTTCGGTTAGCAGAACGTTCGAATATGAACTGAAAAATCCTCACCTTGAATCGTAGACGCTTTGAGCTCAGCTGGGACAGCAACTCCGATAACAAATTTGGTGTTGAAAGCAATCTCGGTCGGAGTCTGGAGCAGTTTCAGTCGGTTCAGAGACATGTATGGAGGGTTGAGATATTCGGCTCGGAGTTCACTTTACAATTCAGACCCAAGAATCACTCGAAGAAAGAACAAGGGGCGTACCTCTTAAACTGGACTGTCATATTGATGTTTCCATTCGGATTCGAGCCCGCCAGCAGGATGTTTCTAAGGCAAATTTCAGACCTTTACGACTAGTGTGGATAATGGTGTACTTACCCCATAGGCGTCAAAGAGGCTGTAGAATGATACAATCGAGCAATATCTGTGGTGGGCATCTCCTTGTTGCTGAATCGATGAGCGAGCGGTGCCGAAGGCGTATACAACGTCGGGGTTAATCTAGGCCAAGATCATTCAGAACAAGAACATAATTGTCAGTGTAGACTGGACCTGGTACGCACACTGGGTGATCCGCATTCGAGTTGCCGACAGGGTCCCTGACGGAGCGGATAGCAGCGAATCCAGTTCCAGCACCGTTGGCTAGACTCTGGTTAGCCAAAGTACTCTGTCAGAAGAAGAAATGGATACGAACTGATCAAAACTTGACCGTTAGGGAGCAAAACCATTTCAGGCATCATCCTGCCCTCCAACATGTGTTCGACGATCCAGCCTTGTTTGATACCAGAAGGAGTGAGGGTGATACGGCTACATTGGTCGCTAGCTGGCTGTTGAGATGACAATTCTGTACTCGGAATCCTATCGTCCGTTTGACTTCCCCCTAGAACAATAACAAGTCTGCATTGAGATATTGGAAGAATGAAAAGATGAATGCGAACCGCAAACCAGAACTTCGGGGACATAATCTGGAGGGGACAATGGAAGAAGTGTAGCTGTACCGTCCATGGGGTTGGTCACTCGAACACCATTAGGGATGTCAGGGAGAATCGTCTCCGTTTCAGTTTCGATGTCGTAGATGATCGACTGGTTGTTTGCTACCATGAAGACTTTTCCGTCAGGCAACGCAAATATTCTAAACGTCAAATGGTTAGTGCAGGTTCTATTATGAGCTTGAATATAACTTGCCTCGGGAAAAGGTTGTCCGGTAAACTTCGTTCAAGGAATGCAGAGGGGCGCGGTACACCACCATCTTTGGCAGGGAAGAACTCGAACGACGAGGCAGGGTCATCGTTATTAAACGGAGTGCTTTTGTGAATACCCCCAGCAATCAACTATGAAAATCATGAGATGCTGTTTCAATGATTTGGTTCTGACATACCAATGAACCGTCGAAAATACGGATTGCGGCAGAATACCATCGTGGAACAGCGAGATGGTGCGTTTCCGGATTCTCGAACAATGTGCATCCAGCACCGGATGGGCTAGTACATGGTTCAAAGATACTGAACGACGTGCAGGGTTAGCGAAAGAGAACAAAAAAAAGAGTTCTGAATACCGGATTCCCATACGACCATCTTTGTCCGGAACTTCGCCGAGATTCTCGACCTCTTGCCCACCGACACTAACCTATGAACATCATCAGCATCAAAATGCGAACAAGAGAGGATCGAAACGTTGAAAAAAGAGGTACTTGGTTACTTACCATACTGTTGTCGGGAGATCAATCCGGCATAATCCCCGGCATGTATCGGAGATTGATGACCAAGCCCGACCTTGCTGATAAAGGGAGAACTGCGGTGAAGGTACTCGAAGATTCCAGAATATATTGAGAATAGTATAAATACTGTAGTAGATATTCAGAGCTCTTCATGAGCTTGTAACAAAGAGGTCTAACAACCAAAGCAGTAATACGGCCCAATTCCAACACAAGCTCATAGTATTCTGCTTACTCATATTCATTCTCCGCTCCAATGTCGTCAAACGTTAACGCGCTACTTGCATCCATGAAGAAACTCAATGGAACCAATTATTATGATTGGAAATTTGATATCTCCATGATTATGCGCAGAGCTGGTACATGGAAAGTGGTTTCTGGAAAGATAATGAAGCCCACAGCATCAGAGCAGAAAGGATTAGAGGAATGGGAGGTGGCGGCTGAAGATGGACTTACAGCCATTGGACTCACCATTGAACAAACCCAGAAACAGTACATCAGAGACTGTGAAGATGGTCCAGCAGCATGGGCAGCTTTAGCAGCCATTTACGAGAAGAACTCGGCATCAGCCAGAATCTCGTTGAAGCGCAGATTTTACGCGTACCATCATGACACCGACAAACCCATCACCGATTATATCAATGACATCACAACTCTAGCATCCCAGTTGAAGTCCATCGGACTGCAACTTGAAGATCAAGATACCACCGATGTTTTGATCTATTCCTTACACCCGGAGTACAGCTCCATAGCGACCGCATTAATGACACGAGACACTCTCACTGTCGCAGAGGTATCTGCAGCCTTGATTGAAGAGGAGGCAAGGAAAAAGGAAATGGGATTATTTGCAGAGGAAACAACCCTTGTTGCACGACGTCACGAATCAGAATGCCGAAATTGTCACAAGAGAGGACATGCAACTGATCAGTGCTGGGCAAAGGGAGGAAAAGGAAAGAAGACTTGCCATAAGTGCAAGAAGGATGGACATTTATCTTGGGATTGTCCCGAGAATGAAGAGGAATCGACCAATGTCGCGTTTCACGCACAACAGATCGGAGAAGATCTACCGAGTTATTGATCGGCATGACGGCCGAAAAATACTCAGGACAACATGTGGTCAGGTTACCTCGACTGGATCATGACGGATTCAGAGGGAGCTATGATGAGCCCCTAGATTGATTTTAGAGAAGATTTTTTGGAGAATTATGCAGGCTTGAGAGGGAGTGTTGTCGGGAGATCAATCCGGCATAATCCCCGGCATGTATCGGAGATTGATGACCAAGCCCGACCTTGCTGATAAAGGGAGAACTGCGGTGAAGGTACTCGAAGATTCCAGAATATATTGAGAATAGTATAAATACTGTAGTAGATATTCAGAGCTCTTCATGAGCTTGTAACAAAGAGGTCTAACAACCAAAGCAGTAATACGGCCCAATTCCAACACATACTTCCATTACTCAAAAGCGCCCCCGACGCACAAAAGCTATCCGTCAGCACATCCAACGCCGTCGCCGTGTTGGTCTCCATATTCCAAAGGGCACCCCAAGCCGGATGTCCATTGATCATAAGTTTATCATTGCTGGCCTTGTCGAATATCACCGCAAGTGTCGGGGACACGATGATCATCTCTAAGGCTAGGATACCCGTTGTGCCATTTTGCACGAAATTCCAGCCGGAGGGGTTGCTGGTCGCTGCGAGAGAAGCAGGGGTAAAGGCGGAAAGCGCCGCGAGAATCGAAGAAGTCCACATTTCTGAAGGGGTGGATTCTGCAGTATGGAAGTATAGAAGCAACTTGATTGCTTAAATACCTTGAGGCAGGGGTCGTGAGGTAAAGGTTCTGTCCCAAGTCATGGGAGTCTGACTGAGGCAAAAAGTGAAGCCCGTCTCAGACCGCCTCCGGTATAGAATTGGGTGTGAAACGGTCACAAGGGTCCTGCGGGCTCTCTGAGAAATAAAGGCTTAATGACTCGGGTGAGAAATAAAAGAGTTGATGGCTGAGCCAAAGATGTTCGCAGTATGTAATAGCAAACCTTTTGCAGCCATTCGATGGTCTACGGGAGCAAAGGGATAGATGCACGATGTTAAGAGGTTATTGGGCACTACGAAAGAGGTATTGTAAGCTATTGAATTGGTGCAAATATTGATGGGATACAGACCGAACATTGGGACCTCTCACTTTCACCCGGGGGCCGAGTTATCCTGGAACCTGGCCCCAACAAGGAGGCATGTATCAGAAAAACGGCACATTTTCCGAGACTTGTGGAGGCTGTAGTGAGGTGAAAATTGTAGAGGATTTTGGAATGAAAAATCAAATACAGTATGTACCTCAGATTTGGCTCAGATGCATCCATACGGCTTCGAGATCTATCCTTCCTTCATTCAACCTGTCGAACATAGCGGAGTGGATTTTCGATATCCGATTGGACTGGAAACAAAATCATTGATCAAAGACGATAAGCGGTCACGTGTAGTGATGGCGTATTTGGTTTGGATTCAAACCCCGCCGTTTACCTTTCCCCCACCCTCTTTCCGCCTGCTCCTGTTACGTCCGTTGCAAGTTATTGACCTTTGTCCCAGCCAAAGGGGTCTAAAAATTGCCCTTTTCAGCCTGCGGAAATCGATTTTTTGCCGAAAAATTGCAAGGGTCACAGATCACTCGGCCAAAGTGCCGAAATTTTATTTCGGCGGCGCGGTCACAGGTCACATAGCCTGCCGAATTGAATGAAATGGGACAGTATTAGTAGGAATTTGGTCCGACCTTCATTTACGATGTTTTTATTCTTTTACACGGCCGAACACTATATCTTTTTTATGTTTGTTTTTGTTCACTGTCAGTGATGTGGAAGAGTCGCTCAGATTCGGTTTCATGCGGCTATGAATGAATGCTATTGCGCGATTCCGACCTCGAGCTAGCGCATTCTTTGTCGTGATGCGGTCTGGGGTTGCTAGTAGTGCCCCGTTGCTTCTTCGCTGGCTGGCACCGTCGCTTCTTCAACCGGCGTCGTCGTGATTTCTATTCGTACAATTGCTGCAAATACAACGGGATCACCATCGTCTTTCCAGACATCGAATCCAACAGACCCGGGAATTGGGAGTGGGGAGCGGAGCTCGTAAGGAGAAACCGGTGCGTTGGATACTGGGATGTATTTCGTTGTTTTCTTTGGGTTGTAGATTTAAGCAATCTATAGCGTGTTTATTTATTGGATAAACAAGGCACTTGTATGCTAGAGATTCAAAAATACCTGGCCTTGCGCAAAAACGGTTTGTCGAGCTCGCAATTTGACCTTTCCAGTTTCTTCTTCCCAGCGAATGCTGATATTGCCGCCTCGTGGGCTGACGGCTCTGACTGCAACGTCGGAGCCAGGAGATAAAGCTTTCTTTTTATGCCAATAAGGTCCAGAAACGCAGTTGGCCGAACCGCAGACAGAATCTTCGCCATTCCCGGGCATTGTAACTGGGGCAAACGTCCGAACGACAAAGTCTTCTGCTGCGCCAGGGGAGTCGGATATGAAGATGTCTAACAGGAAGCCTGTGTCTTTCTACTACATATCAGCATACGAATCATCCATGATTGAGGAAACGCACCAAGGCATCTGTGACGGTGCATTCTCCCAAATTCTCGCTGGGATCCAGCTCGAAAAGAACATAGCGCTCTAATGCTCCTCCTACACCTGTGACGATGTTATGCACGATAACAGGGCGCCCAAAAGCTGCAGCTACGACTTTTAACAATCTCTCCCGCTCTGGACCGACGATTTTGTTGAGACCAGGCGATGCAGCCAGCTCGATTTCAAGAAGCCCATCGTCGAGCTTTCGTGCTGTGATGGTAGCACCTGATGGAGCCGTGAATTCGATCACAGTGGCTTCGCTCTCCAGTCCATCGAAGAGGACTCGTGCAGCGGCTAAAGTAGCATGACCGCATAGAGGCGACTCGAGCATTTCTGGCGTGAACCAACGGATTTGGTATTTGGATAGATTTGGCTCGCCGGAATGACTGGGGGAGACGAAGGCGGTCATGGGCTGCTGGAAATTTCGGGCCAACTTGGCCATGAGCTCTTCTGGGACGTCCTGTAAGACTACTGCAGCAGGGTTTCCGCCGAATGTGCTGGTGGAGAAGACATTGACAATGGTATAAGAGATTGCGTTTGGAGCTGACATGGGTGAGCGCGTCGAGTCAGGACTGGACCACGCGTCTTTGGAATGACTCATCCACGGAGATGATCCGATTTCTGAGGATAACATGTCGGCCGAGGAAAGTAGCGACAGGTATTTCGGAATAATGAGGGAAATGAGGGATTGGAGGACCCAAGTCGGACTCTGGAGGCTGCAATGACCAAATTACGATAGCCCGGAGCGCTGTCTGGATGCGAGACCCTGCACTGAAGATTGGCGGAAGGCCTTTGTCGCAGTCGAGGACTGGCTCTGACGGGCAAGGAAAAACATTCAGCTCTTGGTAAGAGGCTCCTAAATTCGGATTAGCCAGGAATTTTCGAAGACAAGAGAGACGGACGGTGTAGACCTGAATGCGGAGACGTGAGCCTGACTGCGTCATTGAGGAAATAACAAAATGGCGCTGTAAAAAACCGTTCAGAGCCTGAGGCCTGAGGACCGAGGTTGCTGCCAATAGCTATGCTATGCGACATTATCTCGCCTTGTCGATTCCTAGACGTGCAAGGACAGTCACTGCATTTGTCGGTTTGGCCTGCTTTGGACAATGCTAGAATTTAGTCGAAAATGTGCCACTCGAGGCGGAGAGAGCCTTGGTGAACCTCTGGCTCGTGTCAGCGGTGACCTGTCGCTCCGAGCACGACGGGACAGGTTATTTTCACTATAAACCTGCAAACTGTTCCGTCGTGCGTGCGCCGTGAAGGACTTGACTGGGAGGAAACAAGATTTGGCGATCAAAACAGAACCAAATCGTCTCTTGTCTGCAACCTCGACCACCGCCACCATTCCGTTATAATCCCGCATTACCCGGTGTCGCGAGTCCACCTGGCTGCTCTGTCGAGGTAAGCCGTGAAAGGTTTCTATTAGAGACGCGTTTCTGAGCCTTTTTCCGTTTACAGTCGCTCTTTTCAGTCGCCCAAGGGATATTCCGACATACCGCTGGCACCAGCCCCGCTGATACTGTCTCATTTCATTCAATTCGGCAGGCTATGTGACCTGTGACCATGCCGCCGAAATAAAATTTCGGCACTTTGGCCGAGTGACCTGTGACCTCTGCCATTTTTCGGCGAAAAACCGATTTCGTCAGGCCGAAAAAGGCAATTTCAGACTCCTTTGGCTGGGACAAAGGTCAAGAACTTTCGGCGGCCAGGCTCTGTAATCGGTGACCTCTGTGACATTTCGGCGAAATTTCGAGGTCTGTGACCCGTGACTGCCGAATTGAATGAAATGGGACAGTAGCACCGACGATTCCACAATACTGGATCCTTGATTCATGGGCGGTCACCGATAGAAATTTGGCACGGTGAGCGGAAAAAAGCCGGTTTTGATGGAGACTGACCATTTTTCGTATAGGACCGTAAGCCTTGGCCAGCAATGCCTCGTATAGCTCCAGCTGGCATGGCTTCGTATTGCTCCAGCCCTCGAAATCATCCCCAGTTCTTTAGCTCGCTGTTGAACAGAGCCCAGCTTCAATGGAGCTGAGACGATGAGCCATTGAGCGTCGTCGCTGACGGTGTTGTCATTCAAAGGTCAGCTATTGAGTGCTCTGTTATTTGGTCCCTATGTTTACTAGGCTTTAGGAGGCTTCAGGAAAACGCCGCCTTGCTAGCTCGGTCGTCGGTTTTGGCTTGGTCGCACCAGCTGTAGAAAAAGCGCCTCAAAGCTCGGGAGGAACAGAATGGAGGAGGACATTATGGAAGCCGAACACCAGGACCTTACGGATAGCGGCATCGAGGTGAGCAACCTCGTCATTTCTTTTCCAGTGCTCTCTTTGTTGAATTCTCCTCTTCAGCAATTTGTCGAACCTATCCTCGTTTGACGAGCCCAACATGCTCTACGCCAGATATCGTCGTTATAATGGTGGGTATCTTTTTCCCTTCAAGTTTGTGCTTCAGCGGTGGTGGGTGACGACCTTCTTTGCGTCGTCTTGCTCGTCATTTTTTCGGCTGGTCATGTCTTACGCAACCATCGCCAGCTCATTGTCTCATCTTCGTATTGAATTCCTTCCTTTTTTCGGTGGCCTGACGATCACCTTTCCAACGCAGATCCGAAATCCTTGTACTCCCAACATTACCCCAGATTTCGTTGAGCCCGACCAACGCCGAAACGACCCTGACAGCGAAGACGAGTAGGATTTCGAGCTATGGGTGAAGCTTTGACGAAGACCAGGTGGACGGAGAAGGCAACGAGACGAAGCAGATGCAAGAGCGTCCCTCGGTACGTCTTCTTCCTCGAAAATAACCCTTTTGCTCATTAGCACCTAGGGCACCTAAATGGTACCATAACGTAAAACCTTCGAGGTCGGGGGTCTTGTAGATGGGAAAGTGGCCTAAGAGGTCTTATCCCGCAAAGTAGATCCCACCAAAAGCTCAATGCGTCTACCTAATTCTCCCGATACTATTCAACAATGCTTGCTGTTTCTTCATTTGAGATCAGTTTCTTCACGAAATGAATGCAAGTAACATACCTTTGTTCACCAAGCCACATACCAATGACCGATGAGTGAACTAGGAAAGCTCAAGGACCTCGAGGAGAATCGCTCTCGAAGCGGGTACCTGTCAAGAGCTGTCAATCGAATCCTCGATTCTCACGCTCTGGTCCCTTGCGATGCGCTAATTTGGCTCCTTTTCCCGCTGATTTTGACGCGGTACATATCCGTCTCGCCCAAATTAGGTCCTTGATGCGCTACATCCCGCAATCGAGTCTATCCCTTACCTTCGGGCGCTTGGTAGTCTGAAACGCACTGATTGTCGCCGGGAACCTGAAGGATGGTAATTCTACCCAGGGATACTTGTTATCGGGATTCTCGCTGCTCGGGACACCTGGTTTTGCGCTCGGATTTTTGTCAAATCAGCTTTGAAAAGGCTGTTTCATTGTTTCTCCATCGGTTTGCATGCCTGAATCAATCACCGCCACAAATTCGCACCACAAACAGGAGACTCGAAATCTTTTAATCGGCAGGTGGAATCACGCTTTTCTTGCCCATTGCGCCGTGCTGGTATGTGTATCGTTTATTGACGATTAATGTTGTCTAGGTTTTGAGCTGGATCTAGGGAAAGCCGGCCACTGTAGCCCGGATTCGGATGAATCTAGTTCGACCGCCGGAGATAAAGCTTGGATGCCCAAAATAGGCGAAATGCCACCAGATCGTTCGCTGTCATGGCACGACATTATTCAATCAATGGGTGAGCCATGTTGAATTTGATAGTATCCTGAATTCAGCCCAGTGAATATGTTACGGAGTCGGGCGGTATCAGCTACAAATGGCAGTAGAGCGCGATGACGTTGGCATCCCGCCCGGTCTTCTCGGTTTCGGAATTCATGCCGTCGTGTCGCAAATGGAGTGACCAGAACCATCCATCAGCCAACTTCCATAACATTCCAGATCATGAATGCAGTGAAACGTGGTCTGGCGATTGCGCCACAGAATTATAAACACCTATGAAATCGCGCCGTGGCATCTTGTGCGCTCAGCTACATTTTCAATGTCCCGCATATTATCATATCAGCCCGCTATTGAAGCTCAGAACGTTGAGATTGTTCGCGTAAAACACTCATGCTGACAGGATCTCCGAGTCAGCTGGTCCGCTATAGGCAACCTATGCTCTCACAACAATGTCACGAATAGTTGCGTCGTCCATCAAAACATCGCCACTTTCATCTGGCCATCATCGGAGAACGAACCAAGGACTATCGCATCCTATCCCAGTGGACTGTGGCGTAGTCGTAGCTCTTGCCGACTCCCTCGGAGCTCCCCAAAAGAGTGTGTCAACTGAAAATACAGCATTGAACTGGCATCAACTATAATTTCAAGTTACAACACGAGACCTCATGATTTTAGACCTCTAAATAAGAAATTTCCACCAATGGTATATCCAGATATCTAGTTGAGACATCATTTCAGCATTTTCCGCTGAATAAAAGGAGTGTAAATGTTCATGTTTCATCATATTGAATTATTTTAACGTGCCGATCTGGAGCTGTCGGTATACAGTCGGTCATTGCGCTACAGTTTGGCCAACGCCGGTGTGCCTCCATTTTACATCTCCAATTGAACTGAGGCTCAAATTGACCGCTCAAATGATGAAAATATAACCCAGTGGTTACCTCGGCATCGGTTTTCATTGTTGGAGTCTAACACCAAAATGAAAATGGGGTAGTTGGTAGATATAAGTCAAGTTGAGCCTCGCACATTTGAGTGGTTGTTCGGACTTTTTGTTTTTCAAAGTGAGCATCAGGATTTTTCGGTAGGGTGGTAGAAATACATGTCATTGGCTTCTGGAAAGAATATCTAACAGAAAGAACTCGTTGGTGACACTGCGGAAAGTTTTCGAGCTACTCCAGAGGGCTTCCCATGATCATGTGATGGTGGCAAATCCCTTCGTCATTAGTTATCTGACTCTCGACAGTTATCAGGCCTGAGAAATAGAGTTTGAAGTCAGCGGACATGATCATAAAGGCTGCTGGAATCATATGGAGCACCAAGATTGGCAACCTGTGGTCCGTGGATACTTGGACTCATGATGTGCGCCTAATACTTGCGACTCGAGACTGAAAGTGGAGTATCTCAGCAGTGTCTGGTTGCGAGGACTGATCAAAAGAGTACAGGAAATGACAATTGTCTTGTGAAATAAAGGACACGGAACGATGAAGACGAGTCACCACATTGAAGCTTGCTACAGTCCAGTGAATGATGTGCAGATAGAAGAAGCCACTCATTGAGACTGAGTTAATAGCGGATTATTGACTCATTTTAACTCCCCTCATCGGAATGACTCGTGGTCCGAGAGTGATACCAGCCAAATTGTGGCGCAACCCTGCTCAGAGTGAGCTCTTACGGTCGATACATTGCCCAGGAATGGTGAAAAGTTTGTGTTAAAATCAGTGGAGAAGTGGTCGAAGTATTGATTTATGAAATCGGGCTGAATCTGGTATGCCCTGGGAAATCCCGCATTTCGTCAGGTAGCGGCACATCAGGTGAAAACGACAGAACAGTGATCTGATTGGGGGATTGAATATCTCTATTATAGTGGCGGTTCAGGCTCACTCAATGTGCGATATGAACAAAGAGCTCAGTCGTAATGCAAGTCGAAGATGCCACCCGAGCTCCCTAATGTGCTCACTGGAGTAAATTCGGAATACATAATATTGAATTCAACATCGCTTATCTATGGGTCCGATAATGCAGTGCCAAGAGAGTGAACAATCTGGCGGGATTTCATCTGCTTTAGGCATTCCCGAATCCCGATTCCAGCCTGTCAAAAAGCTCGATTTGGGAAGATCCGAGCTACAGTACATGTGGCAGGTTTTCCAGGCGTTGGATCCAGCTCGAAGCCTAGATGACACAGATAATTTATTGCGATGAAACCTAAACCAGCGCGGCGCAATAGGCAAGAAAAGCGTGATTCCACCTGCCGATTAAAAGATTTCGAGTCTCCTGTTTGTGGTGCGAATTTGTGGCGGTGATTGATTCAGGCATGCAAACCGATGGAGAAACAATGAAACAGCCTTTTCAAAGCTGATTTGACAAAAATCCGAGCGCAAAACCAGGTGTCCCGAGCAGCGAGAATCCCGATAACAAGTATCCCTGGGTAGAATTACCATCCTTCAGGTTCCCGGCGACAATCAGTGCGTTTCAGACTACCAAGCGCCCGAAGGTAAGGGATAGACTCGATTGCGGGATGTAGCGCATCAAGGACCTAATTTGGGCGAGACGGATATGTACCGCGTCAAAATCAGCGGGAAAAGGAGCCAAATTAGCGCATCGCAAGGGACCAGAGCGTGAGAATCGAGGATTCGATTGACAGCTCTTGACAGGTACCTGCTTCGAGAGCGATTCTCCTCGAGGTCCTTGAGCTTTCCTAGTTCACTCATCGGTCATTGGTATGTGGCTTGGTGAACAAAGGTATGTTACTTGCATTCATTTCGTGAAGAAACTGATCTCAAATGAAGAAACAGCAAGCATTGTTGAATAGTATCGGGAGAATTAGGTAGACGCATTGAGCTTTTGGTGGGATCTACTTTGCGGGATAAGACCTCTTAGGCCACTTTCCCATCTACAAGACCCCCGACCTCGAAGGTTTTACGTTATGGTACCATTTAGGTGCCCTAGGTGCTCATTAGCCCCAGTATTGTATATTTCTGTCAAGCTATTCGTTTGGCGAGACCAAGGCGAGACCTAGGGTTCGTCAAATCATCTCACGATCATTTCGCTTGCTTCAATTCGTGATGACGAGAATCGAGACTTGTTGCAGGGTAAGCTATTGGCTTTATCTGGTCCGTTTCCGGCTCTTTGTTCGCCTTTTTGTGTTTGTCCCTTTATCCCCTTTCGCTCTTTCTTCACTTATGCTGTGGGCTATGTCGATCTTATGCTTGGGCGTTTATGCTGATCATGACGTTCAGGTTGTATCGGCCGATTCAAACTTCTTTCTGGTCTCTTTTAGCGGCTGCAATGAACTCTTTCACCAAGCTCACAAGCTCGTTCACGAGGTTCTGGTTCATCAACTTCACCAAACCCCACCCGTCCCGTTTCGCTGTAGCAGTTGTCTTGGAAAAGACAGCAACGAAGTAAATGTGGATGCCTCTCCTATTGAACCCTAGTCTTACTAGGTCTAGGATGGTGCGCCGCCTTATTATAGGTCGGCAACATGGTGCTGGTTCCGTCGTGTTTGGCCTCTCAGGTGAGAAAACTACCCTTCGTTTCCCTCCTTTTTTGTGATAGAGCTCTTGCCAGACATTAGGGTCGTTCAAGGTAGCGATTATTCGGCCAATTGTTGGCCAATTATTTTACCAATTGTTCATCAATTGTTGATAGTTGGCCCTGGTTATGGAATAATCGGTACTCTGAACTCCCCCTCCTGCCATTTTGAAACAATTGGAGAATAATCGTGGTCGAAACATGGCCCGGCAGCCTTTCGGCACACCATTGTATTCAGACTCCGACCGGGGCAGTACTCAATCGCGTGACCACCATTGATCTTTCTCGCCTTTACCATGCCCGCCCGACCTAAAAGGGAGCTCCAGCTTGATGGGGTCTGGGACAGAATCATCCCCAGATTCAGGACCATCGTGGTAAGGATGCGTCAGTTGGTGGATTTAGAAGTAGGTTGGGATTGGGAGCTTGGCTTGGAGCCTCTGGATCTGGAATTACTGCCGGCCAAGCTCAAGTTAATTATATAAAGAAGAATAAAATAGAGAAGGCTGAAAATGGGGGCCGTCGTCGTCGAATACGACGGTGGGAAGGAACAAAGATGGTGTTGTCGGAGTTCAAATTTCGCCAACAGTGCAGGTTGCCGATGGCAAAATAATTGGTCGAACAATTGAATTATTTGAATAATAGACTTGGATCTCAATTATTGAAACAAGTCAATTATTTTGTGAATTGTTGCTCCAATTGTTTGAAATAATTGAAAAAATAATTGGCCCAACAATTGTTCAACAATTGAGAAATAATTGCTACTCTGAACAACCCTATTATACACGTTTATCCAAGCAAGCAATTGTGGTCGAAATCGGTAGCATCGGTCGTCTTCGAATCCTGACCTCTTGCAGTAGGTTACAGCGACATTTCTTCTTACAATGTATGACTCATCAGCAGGCGATTAGGTCCTTGAGGGTTTGATGCCTGTTCATTCTCTCTGGTTCACACATGAGGAGACGAGAGCGCGTTGGCCTGAGCAGAAAGGAAGCAAGATGGAAAGATGTCTGATGGTGAGCTGGTAAATGCCTCGTCATTAACCCCAGACCTCCAGTCGGCTCTGCTAGACGACTGACATAGTAAAATGGAATGGAGGCGAGTAACTGTGCCATCTTTCAACTCTCTTTGCTGAATCCTTCCACTTCAGCTTGTTGAACGTTTTCGTTTGACGAGCTTCGGAAATCCTTGCAACAGTTGTTTACGGTTCACGTCAGACTTTATCGCAATCCTGGTGGGTCTCTCCTTCTATCTCCCCAATTCGCTATCCTTCCTGCTTCGTCTTCGTTCTCGGGCTTCTTGGTGATTCTCGTTTCGGGCTCTCGTCATGTTTTGATCTCATTCCTCATCTTCCATATCCTCATTTTTTTCCGTTGAACGGACGTTTATGCTTCCAACCAGATGTAGGATTTCATTGGGAGCTAGAAGGGAAGCGAGAGATCGTTTCAGTATTGACAGTGATGCCTAAAGCTCTTGTTCAGTACAAACCACGTACTACGTACGTACTATACAAGCTATGAAGCGCTTATAGAAGCTTCTCTGATGCGTTGATGTGCTAGCTATCTCGAATCGCTTGCCCGATAGCTGACACGGCGGCTGCGGATTGTCATGGTTTGCAGCACAGTGGCTTGGAATTGCCAAGGAACTGCTGTGTCTGCTGTTTTACGAATCACGAAGCTAAAGACATTGTTGTAAAGCAGCGAGGCTCTCTCACAGAGCCCAAGCCTTACCAGAATCCAGCATAATGCTGCAGCATTGTTAGCTCGACGTCCTCGGAATCACCACGGGTCTGGCAAATGATCGTTAGTGGCGAAGAAGCGAAAAATTGGATATGGTTTGAGATTTTGAGCTGTTAAATTCTCTCCCTTCAGCTTTGTTGAACCTCTGAGCTCTTTTGACAAGGACCGTAAGATCTTTTGACAAGCTTTGGAAACACAACAGTTGTTCACGCCTCCAGGCTCCAGCCGAGGATCTTTTTCGTGTGTCCTACCAGTCGTGCAATGACCTCAGGCTCTTTCGCGACGCCTCCATTCGCAAGACTTCTCTCGCGGTTCCAGTCGATGGCATTATCGCAAATCTCGTCTCGCTCCTTCCATCCGGGCGTGTCTCTCCCATTCTCTGCTGCATCATGCCGGTACGATAACTTCCTTGTGTCGTTTTTGCTCTCTTTCTGACCATGTCTTGCTCGACATTGGCAGTTCTTGCCCTCTTTCTTTGGTCTTGTACTGATGTTTTGTGCAGATATGTATTTCATTTCCCGAGCTAGAGGAGACCTTTCGTTGCGACGTTTCGGGATGCATACTGTAGTAATGAGCCTTCTCAAGTCTACCTCGACCTTTCTTGAGTGAGTCAACCACGACATTTCTCCTTTCATGGCTGACTCATAATCAGTGCTCCATGATGATCTTCTTCCGAATCTTTGTCAGGTCTTGGTATCGCAGAGGAGAAAGAGATGAGGGGTACCTTCTCCTAGACCACTTTTATCGTCTGGACCAAGTCTAAACACTTGTCGGTTTTTGAAGACGTTGGTTTCTTTCTGTTTTATTTCACTGTCAATCCAATCATCTTGGACGTATGCTTGTTTCTGGCCAATTCAGGTGGCATAATGGACGAGACCCGAATCGATCGAGGCAAGGGAGAATGTTTCAAGGCGAAATATCTCCTTGTGCCTGTCAACCGAGACTTCTTCCACCAATGATGTCGAAATGGCAAAATGTTGTGGAGCCGAATTCCTCTCCTCTCGGTCCCCTCCGGATCCATGATGTCCCCCCGGTCTCGGACACCTCTTTGGCCAGCAGTCAGCTATACTGTACCATTTCGACCGTAGGTTCAGTAACGGGTAACATCCAGCCGTGAAATGAACCTAACCGGGCTGTGTAACGGTAACGGTCGGGTCATGAACTTGTTACATTTTGGTCCACTGGGAGTGTAAAAAACGCATTTTTCGCGACACTGCGCTAATTCTGAGTGTTTCCTGAATGATTTGGAAGTGTTTCCGTATAAATGCTTGAAATCACAAAGAGAGTGGAGCGAGACATTTTTGCTGGGCAATAACTGTGATTCTATGCCAATGAGAATGGAATAAGTAGGCGAGCCTTGCAGCTTGCCGCTCTGAGCTGCTTAATTTGGCCGTTTTTTCGGCCATGACAATGGTGGGAGAAGCAAAAAAATCGCCGGCGGCGCAATGTCCATATTGGGAATGAACCCCGAACCTACCGGCGGGTAACCTCGGCTGATGAACCTATCGGCCCGTAAACTTGGCCTGTAACGTGTAACATGGTGTGAACCTACGGTCGAAATAGTACAGTAAAGCCGGAGGATTTCTTGGACGTAGAGGCAACATCTCTTAGCATCTCAGCGCGCGCCGATACGCCATGGTCAACCATCATCTCAAAACCCCAAGGGGTGCGCATCGGTCATCTCGGGGACACAGGGTTGGAGGGGGGTGTCCTGGGCCCTTAACAGAATTTTTGCAGCATAAGATTTTTATCTGATATTTCAAAGTAAGTAGTATAATTGAGCTTTTAGTATATATGTTTGCACCTACCACCATTATAAGAGGTCACCAGCAAAGATCTTGCTTGTTTGAGGGTAGTCTCTGCCAGATTTGGAAGCTTAGTCATCATAGCAGTCATCAGTATCATGTCATCAAGTTGCCGAACTTCACTTGCTGAGGTATAAAACCAGTGAATAATGTCACTTTAGGGCCCATGGACAGAGCATGGTCATATATCATGCATTGTAGACTGTTCTAGGATAAATACAAATACGGAACTTCGTGAAGGATTTGGGGACTAAAAGCGAAAATCAACGTCATGTCTGTGAGAAAAAAAATGCATACCTCTTGCAAAACCCTCGTTTCGCAGTGGATTCTGCTCTTCCAGATTGTCGCAGTTGCAGGAGGTGGTAGGTCCAATTTTAGCCGGGAATTACACTGAAACTGACTCGCTTTGGAGCTATTGTTGCCCGAGCCAACGAGGACGAAGCAAGTTACTGTTCATGTCTGGCTATCAAGCCGCTTACGACGACGGTGACTGTCACAACGACGAAGCAGGTCACGGCCAAAGTAACCTGTACTTCCACCAGCACCAAAACATAGCCAGTGCGGAAAACAAGAACAATGCGCCGCTAGCAAAAAGAGTAAATAACCTTATTTGGCGATTTTATATAACCCAGGTCCTTCAAATTTATCACCTGCGAAAAAATATTCTGATTTACAGGTCCCTCTGATGAGGAATCTCTCCGAGATTTCAGAGGGACCAGTTACAGGTCTAACCAAAACAAAGACCTTGGCCACTCCGATAAAGACTATTGCTTTCACGAGAGTTTTCACCAGTACTCTTCCAGTTTCGACGGTCACTGTTGTTGCATCTCCCAATACTGCTACCGTGACGACTGTCAAGGTGGCGACGACGACCAATACAAATCACGCAACTACCACTGGTGAATTGGAAGGAGTCCTTTTGTTTCGATTTCTCATTTTTTTCCAGAATCTCCTACCACGACTATCACTTTTACTACCGGAGTCGGTACATCAGCAAAATTGCAAATAACTTGTCATCTTTTTGCACATTTCAGCTTTTAACAAGTACAAGATAATCAAAGCAGCCCATGAAGGGCAGGAAGCTTAATTCAAGGCCATGTATCTTCTCAGCAAGGGACGTGAGAGCTTTATGACGCCGATCGGCATCTGTGGATGCCGGAAAGGGTCCTGATCGTCGTCGCCGTGGTCACACTCTCACGGCTGTCATGTCCTCGACTCGTGGCAACGAGCAGACCTGTTGGACAGAATATCCACTCAAAACTATCTGGACAAATACTAGGGAAGTGAGCTACAGGCCACTTGACAAGCTGTGGGCAATATTCTTGTCATAGCCTAACTTTTTGCATTGTCTGCGGTGGTCCGCTTGTAGGGTTTTGGACATAAAAAGTGGCGTGTTTCGGCTTTTTATGTATTTTACGTATTTCAGCATGTTTTTTGCATGTTTTTGCGCTTTTTTTGCGTGTTTACAGGCCCAAAAAAGCGCAAAAAGTTATTTGTCATCTTGTTGATGTACTACATCTTACAGTGTCTTCGGCTCCAACTATGTCTTTCCTGGGAGACGTGGGACCTGTGGCGACCCACCTGCCTTGATGGAAGACATCTCTTCGAGCGCACTGCAGAGTTACTGTCAATCCATTTTGGCGTATCAGACTGTATCTCGCACTGTCACTCAAACAGCTTCGACAACCAGATGCACCAGAATAGCGATACAGACGAAAACTACCACTGTATCGCCCTCGACGTCTATCAAGACTCGGACAGTTTTGACGACAACTTCAACTAGAAGCACCACCAGGGCCACGAAATCTCCTGCTTTCACTATTACTGTCACCAATACCAGTACTCATACAGTTCAATCCACCGATACAGTACAGGCTCCAGCTGCTACTGTGACTGTCGCCCCTGGCACGACCATTGTTACAGCTTGTGACCCATCGACCTTCGGCACAGCTATCGTTGGGCCGACCAATGTTCGCTTCTCAATTTCAGAAGACTCGGACAGCGCTGTTGAATGTTGTGAGGAGTGCTATCGGAACAGGAATTGCTACTTGTGGGAGTTCACTGGTTCGCAGGGCTTGTGCCAGATTGCAGGGGTGTTTTCTAGCAATCCTACGAATGTTGGGGTCAGGGGCAAGTGTCCCTACGGAGTTTATAGCGCGAGCGAAATTAGTTATAACAAGAATCCGGGAGAGAATGTCGTTGGAGGTGGACTATGTCTTGGTTCGTAGAATCCTTTCGTCGATCAGAATTAGATCGGTTGCTGCTCTACTGAATATCTATCGAATGAATAGACAAACTTCAGTCTTCAATGATTCATCACTGCGTTTCACCGCCACCTAATCCAACCCTGAGCGGGTTTGATCGAGTCTGACTAAGTGTGACTAGGGTCGGATTAGGTACCCAGTCACACCCAATCAGACTTACAGATTTAGTCGGAGTTGAACACTCCGCCCTATCCGGCGACTCTCGTCCGGCTGCGGTCTCAGGCTTGTACTGAAGAATATGTTCTCTTGTGAAGGCCTTGACTATACCCAAGTAGTTTGAACAGCCCTTGAGCAACATTCTCGAGCCTGAGGAGCTCCATGTGATATGATAAGATAGCACTCGTCTCCTTAAATGGCATTACCCTCTGTCCTTCAAAGTTCCTGTGGCTCAGCAACAGCTCAGTTTATTTTCTTTTCTTATCGCTTCAATGTGATATCATATATGTGAGTAAATCTATCAATTTCAATCATTTTGGTTGAAGAATACTGTAGTGCCAGACGTTACTCAGATGAGTTTGAGAGCGCCACATTTATTGTACATGCTGGAAGATTTTAGAGTGTGCTGGTACCTAATAGTAATGCTGTGAAGGCTTGTCTTGGTAAGGACCAAAAGTATAAAGGACCGGTGACTCGTGAGTTAGTGACCATCCCTTTTTATGGGTATGTGTAGGTGAAGGCATGGATTTAGATGAATTATGCAGAGTTAAATACCTTCAATGTGTAGCTCTGGCATAATATGTCCATATTTCTCCCAGAGGAAGAGCTGAACTGCGGGTGAAAAGGCTCAGAGCCCCGAACATGGCTCATGTCATATTTTCCAGAATTCGGGACACCATTGGATTTACTTGCTCTTTGCTCATCAAATGTCATTTGATGACTGAGTTGCGTGCTAAATAATGTCCTCAGAGCCTCTAGCAAGCTCTAGGAAGATTACTTTATTTTGGCCGGACAGCCGGACAGGGCGGATAGGGCGGATTGTTGAGTTCCGACTGGTTCTCCAGACCTACATAGTCAGACCCGATCAGACCCTGTCAGGTGGCCGTGAAACACATTGCATGTCATTAGCCAAGATGCCGAAAGCGCAGCCGGCATCAGCGTCCAAGTGAGCACCAAGGAAGGCAAGATCATCCCACGCTTCATTTTCCGTTTCGTCGACAACCATAGCCGTTTTTCCCGACTTTTCTAGCTCGCATACATTCCTCGACTCACAGCAATTTTGTCACCCACCCACCACTCCCTTTGTTCCTTTGGCTCAATTTGTATCAGTCGAGTTACTTAATCAGGTTATCGGATTTATGTACATACTGGCTACTAACCAGAGCCTTGAGCAGCAAATCAGTAGATTTCTAAGACGTAGTTTATCAGCAGATTTCACGTCGAGGGACCGAATCGCTGAGAGATTCCCACCCAGCCGAGCGGCGAATCTCCTCAGCGTGCAGATTCGAGCTTCAAAGCTCGAACCCCCCCAACCTTCAGATCCCTTGGACGAGATCTTGCCCTGACAACTGTCGAACTTGGAAAGGCACAAGTGTGAATGAATTAGCATCAGCAAGATGACAAATAACTTTTTGCGCTTGTAAACACGCAAAAAAGCGCAAAACACGCAGAAAATCACGCCGGAATATGTAAAATATGTAAAAAGTTGAAACACGCAACTTTTTATGTCCGAAATCTGACAAGCAGAACGCCGCACATAGTGTGAAAAGCCCGACTATCAGCCAGAACATTGCTCACAACTTTTCAAATCATTCCTACCTCAGTACTACATTACTGTACAAGCTAGTTTTCAGTGGATTTCATGGTACAGGTCTGCTCGTTGCCATGGTTTGAGGTGATGACGTCTGTGAGGGTGTGATGATGGTGACGGCGACCAGGATCCTTTCCAGCATCCCACAGTGCCAATCAGCTTCAGCGTAGCTCCCACGTCCCTTGCAAGATATATTCGAGTGTCAACTTGGATTTGGTGTCTTTTTCCAGTCTTGCGCTTGCCACAAGCGGACAAGTAAATTGTGATTTTGCTAATGTATGTGCAATAATCATCGTGGTAAAGTACTCATAATCGCAAGGATTTAGCTACTGGATGTCAAGCTACAAGATGTCAAGAAAGTTTGTAATAGAGAGTGTGTCAGAAACCAGAGTCTGTTGAAGAGAAGGTCAATTTCGCAAGTTCACATCGGATAGAATATGGTGCAGCGTCCACTATTCCAGCGGCGGCGAAATGACTTGTGATGATGTGGAGATGAGATCGACGAAGACATTGTGAGGGATCCTAACGGACAGGATGGAAATGACACGAGTGAGTGGTGACAAATCGAGCACCCAACACACACCACAATATCTCTTTAATACCCTCTTTGTGCGAGTTGGTTAACTAGTTCAAACAAGACTTGAAGACTTGGAGAGTTCCATGCAGAGTTTTCCGCAGCAAGTTCTTATTCTGCGGTATGCAGATTTCCGTGGAAGGTACAGAGTGGTATGATTCTCGGAAAGGTTTTGTATTGGGTTTTTAAGCCAATGGTTTATTTTGCCTGTTACTGAAACAGGACTTCAAGACAAGACTAGAGACTAGATACTAGAGAGTTTTTGCCTGTTACCGAAACAAGGACTTCAAGACAAGACTAGACACTAGAAACTAGAACGAGACAAGACAAGTGCAGACAATCTTATGATTTCAACACAGAGAGCATACAAGATGGATCCCGTGCTAAAGCTTAGTGGGCCACTGATTCTCTACTTTTACTTAGTACAAACAGGCTACTTAAATACTGTCCAAAGGTGATGATAAATAACTAACTCGTAAAGCGGTGCACCCTCTATCTCAGCTATCAGGCCATCCCTCATGAAGGTGGAGTCTACTCAGTGTCCGTGAAAACTATTAAAATGATGCCCAAAGTCGGCAGCCCAAAGACTTTGCAGTAAAGCTTGTTCCTGCGTCATCCCTAATGACCGATAAGACTATAGCTTGTCATGTATGAAGCCAGCCTTTAAACAATGTCTTTCCGTGAAGTATAGCCTAAGCTAGCCGTGTCAAGTACTTTTGACAATAACCAATTCCTCGGCCTCCCATGTTGACCGTCAATTGACCGTTACACAACTGAGTCATGATCGAAACACTGCCTCAATTGACCTGGTTTCTTAACTAAAAGATTTCTTCTTTCCAAGGCAATACCGTGCAGACCTACTACGTTCCATAACCAGAAGCCAGCACTCTTTTACCTCATCATTGGTAACCGTAAACTGATCGAGTTAACCTTTCAGTCCTTAATCAGTCGTCGCTTATCCATTGATCATTTGATCCACTTGGCCTGATGTCTCAGAACCATGCCGCGCTAGCGATCGTTGCTCATCCCACTGACTACCTCAGAAACAGTAAGCTTCCTCACTGGTCATTCCTCGGTATTGCAGAGACAGTCCAGTCATTATGAATCGAACATTATACAGTCCCTTTGCTCCGTGGAACCCTTGTTAAACCAATGCTGTTATGAGGCATGTGTTTGCCTCAGTCTCCTGATGCGTCCATATGTCCCTGTGGCTAGTACACTTGCTGTGACGAGTCAAGTTCTAGTGTTTCTGTGGTACATAGGTACAAGTTCTTGCTAGCAGCATGGAGTTCAACTCTAGTGCAGTGAACAATAAGATCCCAATAGTAACCAGAAAGACGTCGAATTAGTCCTTTAATCTGAATTATAGGGTCGTTTTTATAGGGACCCTATCAATGTGACAGCTACTGTCATGGTGGGCATATCTGCAGCACTCCATTCCACACTTGTCGATGAGTACAGCGGCATCAATGGCATCCCAAGGATGTATATGACCCATATCAAGTGGTGAGTTTTATCTATCTTTCTTAGTTCAGATACTCAATTCCAAATAGGCATGTGAAGCCATCAGTGGCAGATGTTTCCGAGGATGCAAATGGAGGGTATTTTATCCTGTGGACTGAGAAGTCCTTGCTGAGTGGGAGATGAATTATTCCAGTCCATATACTTCAGATGTACCTCTCGTAAATAGCCTGGCACCACGATCATGGGCCCAAGGCCCTGTAAGAATATAGAAATAGTCTGAAGAGGGATGAGCACTCTCAGCGGGATATATCATATCGGATACTGTTCACAGCAATCTGTCCAACACATAGAACTTAGAGGACTCCACGATTCACCAAAACTCATGAATATTTCCCCAAATGGACCATGAGAAATTCCACAGATTTTTGCTATTCGCAAATACAAGTCAGCTCCACCTCTAAATTTGTGCGAATGGGAATGTGAAGTCCTGACGTTTTCTAAAACCGCAAATATATAAAGAGATATTTGTACAAATATTTGTGGAGATACTTGAAGAAAATATCCGTACAATAACACAATTTTACTAAGTCAATCTACTTCGATAAGTCCAGTTGAATCAGTCACAGGCTGGCTCAGCTGCCATTCAACAAGGCTGACAGCGATGCTATTTATTTCCTTGTAAGTTCTCCAAACTGTTGTTTATTCTCTCATAATTCTCTTACAGGTCTCGGTCAACGAGGTCCCTGCTCAAAGGGCTTATTCTGATCAGGCTGTTAATAATGCACGCTTTCGCCATAGCATCAATATTTCTTTCTTCCTGGCTCGTTTGGAACAGGTCTGTCACTTTTTTTGGTTCGGTTTTGACTTATAAAATTAATTTTCCTAAGGCTTGTGCTCCCACACCAGTCCAGCTGGACTCAGACAGTGATGACGACACTATGCCACCTTTGGAAGAGCCTTGGGAGGACTTTAGCCCTGTCAGTCCAGACAGCGATGATGGCATGCTGACGCTTCTCGACTGGGTCTTGGATTTGGGCTGTGGGTCTGCTTAGTTTATAATTTGTCTCATGTATTCGTGGATATCTTCAATTATTTGTATGGTTATTTATGAATATTCACGGATTTGTAGGTATTTGGCAGGTATTTGCTATTTGCGAGTTTAGGCAACTTGTGAATAGGATTCTTTTTCTCATGAATATCTGAGGAGTGGGAATATGAGTTTCAAGTACTGAGAAATCTGTGAATAGGAGTGGGAATATTCAGGGGTTTTAAATCGTGGAGAGCTCTACATAGAATGGCTTGTCCAGTCATCTGGAAAATGGTTTTTGTCAGGTAAACAGCCTGATTTATGTCCACATACATAGATCAAGGTCTTAGGGTGCTCCAGGTAGCCCACCTAGCTGTCCAAGGAGACTGCATCATCCTTGACGCCTCTCATGAGGTCCAATTTGATGACACTAAGATTAACTAGGACTCTCAGTAAGCTTTCTCAAGTATTCAACCTGTCACTCGAGCTTGATTACCCTTGAAGATGAATATATAGTCTACAACCATTTGGATCTATCTCAATTTCCGTGTCTGGACTTTTTATTTGTCAAGGTGCCTTGGGACCAAGAGGCATTAGTGCATTGGCTAAGCACCGCCATTATGAGTCCCACTTGTGGGCTCGTTTGTTGGGTGGGAGCACTTTTCAGACCAGCGCCAAGACCACCCTTAATGGGGTTAGTCACCTGATGGCTTTTCCCACTGGCATGGCAGCAATCAGTATGAGTGATATTGTGCTTTCCGCATCCAGCATGCACTTTGGAGAGCTATTGAGAAGTTATGTAAGGTTCCTGAGTGCACAGATACCCAAAAATACTGATTCTTTGTATGGTGGCCCTATCTTGGCTGTTAGTTGACTGGTAATGGGTACTAATGGCAGTGTCAGACTCTCAGCATTCCAACAATAAATGGTCTGAGAGCTTCAATTGACCTCTAGGAAGGTCTTTACCAAGGTCATAGAGTGTTTCAGGGTGAAACTTTGAATCAATGTGATCCTCATGATAAGGGTCAATGTTGAGAAGGTCCTGGATAGTGGCATTGCACAAAGTAAGACTACAAAGAAAGTACATATGACATTAGATGAGAGATTACTAGTGAGGATGAATTTACAACTTCTGAATTGGAAGTTACTCAATCACTTGATCCAAGGCCTATCTGGAGAGCTAAAATTAGTGACCAGACTTTGAGAAGAAGAATGGAACCTGATTGGACTCGTGCTTGCCGCTGAAGGAGGGCCTCTATCTCACTGGTACCCAAATTGCAGTGGCTCTCACTGTTTCTCAAACAGTGCATCTGCATTTGGATCAAGTCCCAGACTTTGTTAGTGGGACTCTGGAATGCCCTCGATACAGTGCTGTCTATTAGTATGTTCAGTCATATTGATTTGATTTGCCATTGGTTGACCAGTGGGTTAAAGGCCAACCATTCTGGTGGCAGATACGAGTCCCCCATTTTTTGCCAATAATGTGAGTGAGATTCAAACTCCGATGCATCGGAGTTTTCCCTGCAAAAAAACCATCAAAATGGCGAATTTCTCTAGAGCCTCACCTTTTTCTCCTGCCCTTATGTTCATATAGGACAAAAGTCTTCAAATATGATTTTATTTGTTTTGTATGAAACATTTCTTTGTCATTCTTGTCTGATCAGGTTTTGCATGGTCTGTCAGATCTAGCCTGGTTTGATTTCGCAAAAAAGGCTTCATACATTACAAATAGATCCCTCTCGGAAATTGAAATACAGTCTCAGTTTGAAGAAATTCAATGTCCGCCTGGCGCCACTAACAGCCTTTACACCATTACATAAGCCAAAAAGCGGTCATGTCTGTCTCGGGCACTTCCATGTCCTCCCCATCTGATTCCAGGTCATCTAAATTGATGCCAAAGCATCTCATTGAAGCCTCCTACACAGAAAACATGTATTTATTGTATTCCTCAAAGGGCAACTAGGGCATGAATATCACTAAATGCCAAATTAGAGGGTAAAACCAGAACAATCTTTTCCTGGGACATAAAGAGATATATCTTATTGCATATGAGCATGGGTGGAACCTGTTGACTTAGCATCTATTACAGAGCCAAGGCATTTGCCGAGGTTCATGTGTCCGCTTATCCTGGCCGGTCCCAATCCGACCTCTCTGTCACTCAACGTCCACGTACACGCCAGAGAGGTCAGTATCCCTTTAGATATCATTCTTCACGATGGCTTATATTATTCCTAGTCTCATATTTGTATTCGTCTAGGGATCTGGCTCTACAGGTTATGGGCGCTCCTTGAGCCCATTTTTCCTTGACGGATATAGATATATCGTACGAACGAATTGCAGCACACGACTGCTGCTCATATCAAGACCAAGGTTTCGCTTCATCTGCACCTGTGGCATTTTTTCCCCATTCCCCAGAATTTCAATCAACAATCTGAATCCTGATTCACCATGAACCCAGGAGAGTGGTCAGACCCCTCCCGATGCGTGGACTTCACAAATTTCCCAATGACACCAAATTCCAACATTTTTCATTCCACCATGAACCAGACCATGCCCCATGGAGGCATAATTAACGTGTATCAGCCGTACCATTCGTTTCCTCAGCCTTACTACAATCTTCAATCAGCTCAGATGCCAGTCTCTCATTCAGCAGAGAATTTTTTCAATTCAGGACCAGCCGCATATACGCCGAATTGGACACTTCCCCAGTCGACCAGCCAGCAGTCCGTTCAGTCTCAACCTGTATCTCCTACTCAGAATCCCAGAGACTGGCCTCCTCATTGGAACCAGGCTCAAATCTCGAATTTCATGCAAAACCAGTTACCGCAGACCCCAGCGATGACAACCGCTACTGTGGCAAATCCAGTGGCAACTCCGAATCCAGCTATCGGCAACAATGCTCAGCAGAATCCTGTGGTTCCTCCAGGAAATACTGCGACGCCAGTGGCACCAGGAGCACCAGCTGCCAACAATGTTCCACAAGCAAATCAGACGGTGCTGAATGCTCCAGTAGCGACACCTGCTCCTACTCCAGTCATCGGAAATGCTCCTCCAGTCCCAGTAACACCAGCTCAAGCCGTCCCATTGCCTGGACCGACTCAAGCCGTGATCGCTGCAGCTGCTGCGCAGGCGAATGTCCAACGTCCCCTGCTGGCTGTTCCCCAAATACAACAACAGTATCAGTACCAGCAATATCAACAGCCAGCGCAGCAGATGTTTCCTCAAATCCCAAATCCTCACGCGAAGGATATGCCGACCCTCTCATTATTGGATCCGACATACTGGACGCCTTGGGACATGTCTCTCAAATCAATCTTGGCTCCCTGGGGTCTTCTGGGAAACATTCTCGATGCCCAAGGAGGCTATTCGTACATCATGCCGACTTATCCGCCACCGCCAGGTCATCCATATGGGACACAAGGATACTTGGTATGGGACAACTGGTGGAAAGTCGACGGTGCTGCTCGCAGTATCATTCTAGCGAAGCTTTCACCAGAATCGGTGGTGATTCTTCTGCATATAGACGACATTTTCCAACATCTTATTTCATCTCGACAACTCTACGAGATGTTAAAAGGTGCCCATTCTTTGAACACCTGGGCGAATGTCGTCAGAATCAAGGACCAACTTTACAACACTGTTTCTGGCACGAGTCCTGAACAGATCCTTCAGACCGTCCAGAAGTGGCGCACTGGAGTCGCATCAATTTGTAATGCCAATAACCTGAATTGTCCAGTCATCTATGCTGACTTCGCGAAGCGGTTTGTTGAACTCCTTCCAACATCTGGTCCTCAGTGGCAGGAAGCTCGTGTATCAGTCTATCGAGCAGCCAACACCGGAATTCTAAACCAAATGGTCTGGGAGTCCATTCTTCGAAACGTGGAATCAGATTGCACCATGATCATGAACCAACGGTTCACCCATTCGCTCCACCATCCCTCGACACCAGCTCAACCTTCTCGTCGTGCTAATGTCGCTCGATGCCAGCTCGGATGCATCGCAACTGACAGGAAGTACACGTGTATGAATTGTCTCAAGCTTGGACATTGTACCCATGTTTGCAGGATGGGAAAGCCGAGACAAGGTGGTAATCAGCAGCAGCAGCAGAGAAATCCAGTAGCTCATATCACGACTACTGGCGATGATGAAGAGACTCAGAATGACGATCAGCACTTTACAGAGAACCAGAATCATTACAACAACACTGAACCGATGTACACTACTCCAGAGCAATCAAATGAAGTTGAGTAGTGTGTCGTGTATCTGTCTAAGTGGTCATTTCTATCGTCAACTCTCACATCGAATCTTGCCGGCGAAATGGAACCTGCAGCATTCGCAGCTCTGTGCGACAGATTTCAGGCTCTTCTGGACTCTGGATGCAATACGCATCTTATTCGGGAACGAAAGTATTTCGTCTCATATAATCGTGAGCTTGCTCAGGACGTGAAAACAGCGAACTGTGGCATACTCAAGACTGAGGCTCGTGGAACAGTCTGTCTTCGAGTTTGTTGCAGAGATGGTCGAGCAGTTATACTCATCCTTCATGGCTGTCTCCATGCGCCAGCTGCTCCAATAAACTTGCTGTCTGTTGGTGCTTTCACTGAGCGTGGAATGCCAGTACTTTTCGATGTTGATCCCGAAATAACAACAATCTTCTTGCCTTGAGATCACCTGACTCTATCTGAGTGTTCTATAGACGCAGAAGTAAGGAATCGATTATCCTTTCTTGAATGCTCGTTCGTCCCTTTGAGCGTCAAGGAAGCAAACTGTGACATTCCAATCACATGTGTGTCATTCACACCGGGGGCAAACGAGTTTCCCCTGAGTTACATTCCCCTCAGCTGGCCCCGAGTTAGCCCTAAAGTACAGCTGATAGCAGATCACTGGCACAATGACAACGTGAGAGAGAGAGAATTCACTTGATATGGGGATATGATTAGCTGTGGGAATAGAGTCACATGTACATTACATAATGATAAATAAAATGATTTCGCAGTGAATGATTAGGGATCCAAACCATTGCTGTATACCGACGGTTGTACAGTACAGTTCGACGGGTACTATACCCATTCCGTCTGAGCCTCACACCCATTGTACGGGACGGGTGACGGATGGACAGAGAGTACCCATCAAGAACCGGCGATTTACGGCCATCGACAGCCGTATATACAGGTACTCCGGAATAGCACTAAAAATCTCCTTTTGTGTCAGCCGAAGCTGTCCGAAATTGCCTTTTTGGCCTGCTGAAATCAATTTAGTACGAAACATTGGTCTCGTTCGCCACCCACTCACCCAAAACTTATTTTATGCCGCTGGGTCACAGGTCACAGTTTGTCACAGTGCTCTGAAAAACAAGTTTCAACCAGCACAAATGTCCATAAATAGTTAGTCTGTAGAGTCTTCATGAAACAAAGATTTGGGCGGTCTTGGTAGGTCTCACCCAGGTCATACTTAGAGCAGGTTATCACCTCAAATGACATGTTCTTTTTGGCATAAACAGGTCAGAGACCTTTCTTTCTTTCCTACACCATTTGTTAACATGTCCTGACTGACACCACCTTTTCATGTCCCAATGACCTGTCCATACCCATCATACAGCTGTATTAGACCCCGTACCATATTGTCAGAGCTTCCTTGAAACCCATCGATGGACAGGTGACCTCTGCTGGACAGTACAAAGCTGGGAGTTATTCATATGGTTATAGCAGACTTGGTAGAATGCCGCTGTGCTGGCTACTTGTTCCAGTAAGTTGAAGCCTTAGCTGTTATGTAGACCTTTTCTGTTGAGGCAGTTATCACACCTGGGTGGGATGTGTCATTATTGAGATATCATCTGGCTGAGGCATAGGATCCATTACAAGGACTGATCAATTGCATGTACATTGGAGGTATCCACTTTGGCTGCCACAGGGCAGGATGCCTCATCAGACATGACCCACATCTTATATCATCTAAGGCCGATTATGAGGACTGACCAATTGCATGTATGTTCAAAGTACTCACATGCATTCTGCATTCTGCATGCTGCATGTTTTCCTATGGCAGTGTTGCCATTGGATATGTCATTGGCTTGACACGTGTTGATCGCATGTGCACATTTCTAGCTCCGATTGAACAGCCGCCCATTGTTCACCCAAAATGGTAACTGTCAATCATTAATTGATGAATTTATTAATAACATGTGAAAATTAGGGCCAGACAAGGGGAAATTAACAGGGGGAACTGCTTTTGCCCCCAGTGTCATCCCACCAGTTGAGGACTTTGAACTCTGGCACCAAAGGCTCAATCATCTGGGATTGGAAATGACGAAGGTAGTCCTTCAAGGGAAGACCGTGATCGGGATTAAATGGAATGGTATTGTTCCCAATATCCGTTGCATTCCTTGCATTATTGGCAAGAAACCACGATCCCCTTACGACCACAACGCGAATCGCACCACAGAGATATGTGAGCTCATCCATTTCGACACCTGCGGACCGTATCCTGTTCAAGGACCTCACGGTCACAGGTACTTCATTGTCCTGGTCGATGACTACAGCAGCTATCCCAAAGTCAAAATGCTAGCTCACCAAAGCGACGCCGCCAAAGTCTTCAAAAAGGTCACAGCAGAATGGCAAACAACATCCGGCAACAAAGTGAAGTCAGTTCGCTGCGATGGAGCCAAAGAGTTCGTTAGAGGTGTCTTGAGGAAGCATTTCGACAAACAAGGCATTCATTTGCAGGAAACAGTGCCATATGCCCACCAACAGAATGGAAAAAGCGAGAAATTCGTCTGAACCATTGAAAACGATGGCCGAACTCTTCTCGCTGGATCTCAACTTCCATCTGGGTACTGGGAATACGCTGTGAAAGCTGCTGGATGGGTCCGAGCTCATGTACCAACGTCAACACTTCCAACTGACAAGACTCCATTCGAAGTCCTATATGGTCGGAAACCAGATCTCAGCATACTCCGAGTCTGGGGGTGCCAATGCTGGGTCTACATTCCTCCAGAGATTCGAATCAAAGGTGGCCTGACGCACTACAAAGCCATTTTCGTCGGATATGAGGATAACCGCATAGGATGGGGAGTTGTTGATTTGCATGGGAAATACGCATTCTCTCGAGACGTGATTTTCAATGAACGTCAACCTGGCCGTCTTACCAACAAACGAAGTGGAAAGGATCCAAAACCAACATCGATTTTGTCCAAGGATCCAGCTCCACCAGCCCCAAAAGGGCTTCGCTCTCAATCGACTTCAACAGGTCCTCCTGACTCAGGGCTGCGTCGTAATCCTCCGAGAGGAAAACATCCGGTTCCAGCAGATAAACCTAGGTCGATGAGCAGCATTTCCGGTTTGCGAGAGGCAATGGTAGATCAGGGACAGACTAAGTCTTTCCTGATCGACTATGCTGCTATCGCTGTCACAGAAACATTCCTCGCCGCTTGTCCAGCAGACACTCTGGATGCTTTCGAGTCTGAAAGTGTCTATGATATTGTTTGCAACGCCGCTCGTCCAGACACCTACATTCCTAATACCAAAGGCCCTTGGGACATGACCAGAGCCCCGCTTACAATACAAGAAGCGATGGCTTGTCCTGATTGGCCTAAATGGAAGGTTGCCTGTGAGAAAGAGTTGGACAATATGCGAGAGAAGGAGGTATTCAAGGAAGCAGTCCTACCAAAAGGTCGCAAAGCTTTATCATTTAAATGGGTCTTTACCCTGAAGCTTGACGACAACAATCAGTACACAATCCCATGCACTCGACTTTGTATTCGAGGATTCAATGCGCAACCTGGTATTGATTATGGACTCACCTTTGCTCCTGTCGCGAGAATGGCCAGTGTCTGTGTCACTTTGGCATGGACTTCGCGTCACCGATTCCATCTTCGACAGTTCGATGTTAAAACAGCATTTGCCGAACTCAAAGAAGAGGTGTACGCTGGTCAGATTCCAGGATTCCCCAACATGAACAGCGATCTAGTTCACCTGCTGCTGCGCGCTCTCTATGGAATGCCGCAGGCAGGCTACAAATGGCACCGAACCTTCAAAGCGGTCCTTCGTAGCATTGGGTTCGAAGTCAGCAAAGTAGACAATGCATACTTCATTGGCGCCTGGTCGTCTCCTCCCAACAACTCAATAGCAATGCCATCCAATGGTTCTCCCTTACTCATGCTGCTCCCGATTCATGTCGACGATGGTCTAGCTGCAACAAACTCGCTACCATTGTTTGACTGGGTCATCTCTGAACTGAGCAAGCATTTTGAGCTTACCTGGGGGACTGCGACACGCTATCTTGGCATCAAAATCGATTATAACCAGGCGACAGGCACTATGCATCTATCCCAATCAGTTTTTATCGATGAACTTCTCACCAGCTACAACATGGACACGACAAAAGTATCCTGTCTCGATGTTCCACTTCGAGCCCATGTCTTAGTGAATGATGAAGTTCCCAAGAATGCTTTACCGGGGGTGTCAGATAAAGATCTTACCCTGACTTTCCAGAGACTCGTCGGCTCGCTAATCTACCTGGCCGTATCAACTCATCCCGACATTGAATTTGCCATCAATTACCTTGGGCAATTCAATTCAAATCCAACTCGAGCTCATCTTCTAGCTGCCAAAGGTGTCCTCCGCTACCCTCGTCGGCACCTCTGGTCAGTTTCTCGAGTATGGGGTGATAACGAGATCATGGAAGGCGTTGTGGCGTATACTAATTCAGACTGGGCCTCTGAATCGGCTGACTGCTGCAGCGTGTCAGGATTTGCAATCTTCATGTGGGGGTGCCTAATTTCATGGTCCAGTCGACGCCAGAAGACTGTGGCTTTGTCTTCGTGCGAAGCTGAGTACATGGCCATTACTCATGTTATGAAAGAGGGCCTATGGCTCCGTCTTTTCCTCTCTTCAGTCAATCTCGGACTCGAACATCCTATACTGATGCTCTGCGATAATCAAGGTGTAGTGGACATGACTACTGGGGAGTCGACAACGCCTCGCTTGAAGCACATTGACATCTGATACCACTTCAACAGGGAGCATGTCAAAGACGGCAAATTTGAAATCAAGTGGATTTTGACTCATGACATGATAGCCGACATCTTGACGAAACCTCTTCCCGTCGACGCTCACCGAAGACATTGCTCATCGCTCGGACTCAGGTCGTCCAATATCAAATCAAATACCACTGAGGCCTAAAGGTCAAAATCTTGTTATTTCTTTCTTTCTTTCTTGTCCGTTTCAGGTTCTTTTACTTTACAACTTTTATTCCTTTTTATTGCAACCACTCTTGGCTCTGCTGGGGGTGTGTTGACTTAGCGTCTATTACAGAGCCAAGGCATTTGCTGAGGTTCACGTGTCCGCTTATCCTGGCCGGTCCCGATCTGACCTCTCTGTCACTCAACATCTACGTACGCGCTAGAGAGGTCAGTATCTCTTTAGATATCATTCTTCACGATGGCTTATATTATTCCTAGTCTCATATTTGTATTCGTCTAGGGATCTGGCTCTACAGAACCTTTCAAATGCCTGGAAATGCTCAATACATGGAAAACCTTGATTTGCCACCGTGATCATTACTTTGGCCTGTTACGTAAATCACATTTCGGGTCACACAGTTGCCGATACCCAATGATGTAAGTTCAGAGCTGGAAGCAAGTTCAACCACACATGCAATTGTACACATCATTGCCTGGCGTTCAGCCAAACCGCGAAGACTGAAGGGCACAGGGTACATATCCCTGGTGGGTTCTTTGATGGATTAGCACTGAATTTCGCTCTGACCCAACAAATGAGCCCCACAAGTGGGACTCATAACATCCAGGCAGTGCTCAAGAATCCAACTTTTCCTGGAGATGGTGCTGCAGGAAACTTAAGCATGACATGATATTGCTTTCAAAGTATTGTTGGAACATCCTGACCCTGACTTTGATAGATTTGACCGACAGGTGGTTGAATATAATCAGTTTGTTCCTCCTCTGCCACAATCGGCACAAGTTTGAAGATGAGCATCATTATCCCCCGGTCGCCTCCCATGGATTCCCCGGTGTTAACTATTACTTCAGATATCTGAAGGGCATGCCAACATGGTGGTCTTCTGGTTTCTCAAGGTTCAGGTTCTTCTCATTGGCATGAAGTTTGGTTGTTAGAGTCTTTCATTTAAAATCAGTCTTTCTTGTCACTAGCGATGATAGTGTCTAGTTCTAACTATTTGTCCATTTATCATTGGGTTTGTATTTCCAAGGCGTGTTGTCCTTCCTTGAACTCTGGTTCGCATTGCAGCACTGATGACTTGAACAATTCAAGGACATTGGCACTGAGGCGGCGATCTTGAATGATTCTCTGAGTTCAAAAGCTGTTTCCCCAAAGGTTCAAATGTCAAGGTGCAAGCAGCAATGAATTATATGGAAATGTAAAGGCAATGGTCGTCATTCTGACAGTACTAGTAATCAGAGACTTGAATGTCAAGATAAAGGATGTCAGAAAGAAAACACATGTGATGAAGATCCCGAAGATGAGAGTCCAGTAAGAGAAGACCAGAGCGGGAGTTTGAAGTATTGTCGAGGACCGATGAATACGTAAAATGGTACACGGAGAGTATCTCCGTCAAGCTGTAGATGTCTCATCTTCATCAACCAGGTCTCTGACGACTATATCACTGTACAAGCCCCTTTTCGATCTGATGTCGATCCCCATCAATATCTGGCGAAGGCGTAGCCCCACCTAAGCAACCCATGTAGGCCCCTTCCCCAGTCCAATTTTGGTGGGAATCGGCCCATCCATTCTGGAGATATTCAAGGCTTACTAGTGTTCAGGTGACTGTTATCCCACCATCACCAAAACTGACCTGACCATTTCATGCATGAAATGGTCTTAAGTATTCTGCAGGAAATCATCCGTGTTTGCAGAACAGATTAGAAATTGGACTAAAAATCAGGGAATGCCTACCATCTGCATGATATGGTCAGGTTCTGCAGAATTTTCCCTCGGTTTGCAGAATGTGCCAGATTTGGCCACAGTCGGCAGAATTTGACAATATCCTGCAGTATTTAGTTGGTTGCCAAGTGTTAGAAAAGACAGCTGACGCCGCGTGGGTCACGTGAGAGCCGGCGAGGCCAGGGCGTGTACCTGAACACAGAGGTCAAATATGCAGCACAGGCAGGACTTGAACATCGGATATTCGGCAAGGCCATATGCTAAGCATGCGCCAAACCAACTGAGCCACAAGGGGAGCATAAAAGTATAGACCACCTGTGCCTTATATACCACAAGATATCCTGCAGCAAAGTATCTTTGAATGGTGGCATTTTTAACTAGAGAGGTCCTCAATGTGTTTATTGACCTCAGCGACATCAGACGGCAAGAGTTTTGATCCGATCAAATACTGCCGGAGATTGTTACGTTCTGCCGAACGTGTCCCAGATTTGGGCTCATTGGTTATGCCTGTGGGGTGGTAACCCCACTTACCAGGGTTACCAACATCATGTGATATCTTCCCTTTTGCGGGACTTCTTCCCACGGGCTTGTCGCGCTACATTTTCTGTCCGTCAGCTCTTCCTGACAGTTAATGATGCAATGATGGCTTGGGGTACACATGGTCAGCTCTCAGGACTCGCTGAATGTTCCTTGACTTGATTTCTCATGGTTTTAGCATGATTCTATCCATATTCTTAATTTATTGCCCCAGCGCTGAATTTAGGGCTTGGCACCTCTAAATCTGCAGAACAGATGGAATGTAAATAGCATATAGCTGATCAGTGTCACAATCGTTCGCTCTCTAGCAATTTAATGGCCAGATTGGACTGTGAATAATGAAATGTGGCATCACTACAGGCTGTAATGTGTACAATTTCACTCAGCAGGCCTACATGGCAAAGGTATAGACTTGCCTGATTCTTGTTCAACAATTCTCACTGTGTGGGACATTCAGTTCATCCCAATGACTTGTCAATGAATCTGCGCCGCAGGCCCGAAAATTTTCTACAAATAGTGCACTGGAATAGTGATATCAGGCACCATATGCATGCTGTCTTATCTCTGAACATATTTAATGCATATCCCAACCAATGCTGACCCTTTGCCTTGCCTGTGGACTGTGAGTTCTGTTTTATTGATGAAAATCTGTTCAAATGGCTTTATTGGGATAAAAGGATCACCGAGCTCTCAAATGAGCTCAGAAAATGTTCCATATTCACTCAAGTATCTCTTCATTTCCCCTGGTAAGTCCCTCAAGCTTTGAGTTAACCCAGTGTTAACCAATCTTGAAAAACTTGATTCCACACGGACATAACCAGTAAGCCCAGATTTGGGTAGCGACTGCAGAATTTTCCCAGATTTGCCTGCCCCTTGCAGAATTAGGTTTGGTTTGGCTGCCTCCTGCAGAGAGATGCCCAGATTTGGCTCAATTCTGCAGAATATTGCCCAAATCTTGGAATATTCTGCAGATTTGAGCCAAATTTGGACGGAATCTTGAGGACTTGGTCGTGTCGGTTTTGGTGATGACTTTGGAATATTTCCGCATATGTTGACAGCACCATATCCCAGTCATTTCTGCATGGATCTGCATAAAGATTGCATGAAAAGTTTTGTATTGATGTCTAATATTTTATAAATATATTTGATAGCATGTCCCTCTGCCAGTTATGTTGTCATAGAAGTGTTCAAGTGACTGATGGTGTTCAACTGAATGATTATATCCTGTATCTATCTACCTCACATCAAGTATTATGTACATAGCACAATCCGACCTCAGGAACAACAGCGACAGGGTAGCTATCCTAGCCTGACAACCTTCTTCAGAACCACAAGATTCTTTCACGCCGCTGTATGTTTTGACAAGGTCCATCAATAGAGTCGAAACTCACGCTGGTTTCAGACCAGATTTCAGTCGAGAGTCCTCGCGCGACACATCACAGAACTTAACTTTGCCAGATATCATAGAGAAAAAAACATTTCTTGTTAGGAGGCACCACGTTTCAGGCCGAAATATTCGCAGGGTAGAGCAGATTGGGGTGAATCTGAATATATTCAGAGAGGTGGCTATCCCGGGGCCGGACACGTCACCTATTCCCAGGGTTGGAGTAGATGGGTCTAGATTTGCTAGAAATGGGGCACATGTCAAGAGGTCACCTGCTCCGACCCTGGAATAAATGTAAAATTACTAAATCAGGCCTAGGATCTATTCCAACCCTTGGAGCACATGATCTTTTCCCACCGCTTCCCAGTCTGCTCCCATGTCTGATTAGACTTCGCAAAGAAACCCCTGGGAGGATCTTGCCGTGAAACGTGGTGAGGAACATTTGTTCCTGCCTTGTTTCTGGGGTGAGCTCAAGCCTCGCGTTTCATCGGGTATTTCATCAAGGGATCCAGGGTGTCTATTCATACGGTTTCTCGTATATAGACACGTATTTTACGTGTTGTACCTTACCCTTTTGCCCTATAGCAACTTGACTTAACCGTTCGTCTTCTAACCGGGATGTTGGCCTTTGCGGGACTTGGTGTATTCTAATATTTCTATTCAACGCCAAAGCGCCCACTTATTATATCATGAAGCCAGATACACCACGTTTCACGGCAAGATCCTCCCAGGGGTTTCTTCGCGAAGTCTAATCAGACATGGGAGCAGACTGGGAAGCGGTGGGAAAAGATCATGTGCTCCAAGGGTTGGAATAGATCCTAGGCCTGATTTAGTAATTTTACATTTATTCCAGGGTCGGAGCAGGTGACCTCTTGACATGTGCCCCATTTCTAGCAAATCTAGACTCATCTACTCCAACCCTGGGAATAGGTGACGTGTCCGGCCCCGGAATAGCCACCTCTCTGAATATATTCAGATTCACCCCAATCTGCTCTACCCTGCGAATATTTCGGCCTGAAACGTGGTGATAAATGAAGACAAGGTAAATGAAGACGATGTCTGTCCATCACATCACTATGCGATCTATCTTCTTCTCAAAATGGTCAGAGTGGCGTCGCAGAGCCTTCCGTAAGCTCCCTAAGCTATATCAAGGACAGGTTTTGAGCCTTGGCCCACTTATTGCCCACCTCCTTCCTCCCTGCTCCTGCTCCTGACTTTATGGCCGACCATGGGTTGACATACGGGGCGCTGCTGACCGGTGGCTTGTTAGCTTATGGGTTCGTCATTCGAATTCTAGCTGCTTGCTGATCGCCTAATTCGGAATAGCCTCAGTGGGGTGGTAGGAGTACAGGCAATTGTATATTACAAACTTTATCCAGATGATAATGGGTTCAAGAAGCTTATGGTACGCGTCTTTGCAGCATCTTTTGCGCGTCGTCCTAACTTCTTGCCCAGGTAGCCGCGATTTGGTGGGTCATCTGCAATCAACTGATATCAGCATCGAACTCAATTCATTCCAGGCTTCTTGATATCGCGCATTCTGGCTTGATCGCCGCTTCCCTGATAGATTATTTCGTTCAATCTTTCGGAGTCGAATCCAGGATCCACACTATTCTTCCGTAGGTCGTTAGATCCACATTCCTAGCAACGCGGGCTGAACATCCCAGCTCTCTTGCCGTAACGATTTTCGTCACGGTGAGTTTTGAACTCACCTGAATGCATCAATGTTTCATACCGTCTCAGGCCCTTCAAACTGTAATAACCCAATGGTAATCGATTTTGTATTGGTCGTGGAGATCTCATATCTAACCTCTCCAAAAGCTTTTTCGCCAGAAAGATGCATCGGGCCAACCAGAAATCCTGGCTTATCACAGGTCCAATTGTGCGTGATAATCTCTCCTCGTCGTCCTAGTTATCTGACGTGTCACAGGTCTTTCTCATATTCTGTCGACTTGGTGCGTATCTCTCTCGAAATTTCCTTTGACATCAACTGAGCGGTATTTACAGTCGCAGCCGGAGGTACTTGGTTATGTTAGTTTCTGAAATGCCTAGTACTAACAAATATCTCTGCAGTTTCAACTGCAACCCTGTACGTATAGCGGCTTTCCATAGTGTTCCATACTGATATCGGGCTTAGGTTAATTTTCAAGGAATGGTCTCAATTGCCACATAAACAAGTCAGTATTCTCAGGTCCGTTTGATCAATGACTGATCGGCTGCAGTGGATAGTGACAGTGGGACTTGCCTTGTCTGCTAGCGTCGACGCCATTATGACTAGCTGTTTGTGCTACTCTCTTAGAAAAGTGCGAAAACGATTCGGGCCGTCGGAACCGCGGTATGTTTCCTGTTACTTCTATTAACCAGGGACTGAGCTGATACTTCAATAGCATGTTACGCGTCGTTGATAGCCTCACAATCTATACTCTGGAGAATGGACTCCTGACATTGTACGTTCTACTCGGACTCGGGGTAATGTTTTTTTGGCTGATGAGGTCACAGTCTCGCCGCCACAACGGCACTAGTCACAGTGCGTCCCTCAGAATATTACATAACAGGTACTGATCCCGGTAAATAGTGGCTCAAGTTCGACAGGACGTTCCTAACGATGGCTATAAATTTCCTCCTTGGAAAGCTGTACGCAAATTCCTGTCTGGCCTCCCTTAATACGCGAAAGGAACTTCGCGAAATGGGAGGATATATGGATCAGTGGAATCAACATAATCCTGCATATCCAATTCTCACCGGAGGCGACTTTTTCCCTAGTCGTCGATTATCTCGGGAGAACCAGTTGTTCTCGGTTAGTCCGAACTCTCTCTTCCCACGAATACTTGCTGAATACGCTACAGAGCGTCTATCACCGTCCCAAGGTATTTGATTTTGATATTACTAACTTTCAAAGCTAACTTCCATACTAAAGCTTGAAGTGAACGTATTTCAGACGGTGAAGCGCGACTCGGGTGATATGGAGTGGATGAAGGCTTACAGAAGCCCTTATGCTCGCCGTTCGCCGACGGGAATGCCATGGGATAACAGACTACCTTGATAATAATGCGGTTTCCAACACTCCATAGAATATCTCTCCATAATGTGTAATTGTATTCAATGTTCAGGCCATGTCTGAAACTGGTAGATTCCATGTTACCTGCCAATAAGTATCTGTCAAATCCCGGAGCACTAACATGATACAGTACTGCTGTGTCTGACTTGATTGAAGCCACCATAGACTCCTGGAATCGTAAATTGGCCGCTAAAAATCCCGTCTTAATGACAAGAATAATGTTAACAATGAGAAACAAACTTTTAGCTGACCAAAATGAATCAACAAAAAAGTCCAACATACTGCCGGCCAGTTTCATTCAGCTATTTTTGGCGAAAATGCATTTCAGCAGGCAAAAGGGGGATTCTGTCAAAAGGTCCAGGTTCCTAAAACCAGCCTCAGATACAGTATGGTGTCCACAATCCGAGGGAATTCAGGTCGATAGAAACCCAGTGAAGTGTCATACAACCTGATAAATCAGACTCATAACTGGATCGGCTGAAGCGGCCAATCATTGCAGAGAAGCGAGACCACCGAAAAGAGCGGAGAGACGGAAGAAGACACAGGGCCGGCTATGCGTGGGAGAACACGTACCCTATCCCCTTTTTAGTCTGATGGCCCTCATGCCCAACGTATTGAATAGTAACCATATTGGAATCTAATAAGAAAAAGAATCACATGATTATCTGATGGACCAATAAGAATCTTTCAAAGTTTGGGATGAAGGACGATCTCATTGGCTGAATACATGTGACTTTATCCCTTTGAGAAATAATGGTAATTTTCATGTTTCTCTGAACTGAATCCCTCTAATCATTGATTAGTCTCGAAACAAGCCATGATCAGCGGTTGGGTTTGCCAGGGCTCGCTATCCGGATAACAGGGCTGTTCAATTATAGTCACTTTGGGAAATCAAAGATCAGGTCAGCTCCAAAATCATTTCATGCCGAGCTTCCGTGCACGTGGCTTAGATGACCAATGACCATCAACATGTGCACTTTGTTTGATTTTTTAAATTCAAATTTTAGCCACATCGGCCATCAGTGTTATGTCACCGGGGGCAAACATCATTCCCCTTGTTCACTTCCCCTAGTTTGGCCTTAGTTTAGCCTTGGGGTTCTGGCCTCATGTTGGCCTTGTGGACACTAAACTGAACAGTCAGTTGACAGCTACCATTTTCAGAGAACAATAGAAAAACACGTTTGATGCTGAGATGCCGATGAGATGCCATGTGATCATTCCTTCTTCTTGTTCTCTGCTTTAATCCAATGCTCCCCATTGATTGGGGTTAGGGTTAAGAGCCAAGAAAGTTACTCATTGAGCTTACTGGACTATTTAAATCAGGAGACTATGAATGGTAGTACTTCAATTGGACTTACATACAATTTTTGCAATGATTTTCTCACACTGCCCCTGATCAGACCACATGCCTGAATGTCTGCCCACAATTGGCAGGTGCCATCAGAGGGCCAAACTAGGGCCAATCAAGGGGAAACTTGGGGGAACTGAACTCAGGGGAACCTGGTTTGCCCCCGGTGTGTTGGTCAAGTCTTGAACCCAGTTCAATGGCTCATGCAATAAGTATGTCAGTAGAGATTATAATCCTCTTAGAACCATAGCATTCCAAGACAAATTTTGTGTACCTATACTTATTTAACCAACTGTTCTGTCATGCTGCTAGCTAGATTAGGCAATAGATGGGCGCTAAGAAGGTCGGGACAACTGAAAGCATCTGGTCGACGGGCGATGCTGCGTCAACAATTTGAAAGAAAAAAAATGAACCGAGCACATCTGTTGATGGTTATCTAAGCCACATACATGGAAGCTCAGCATGAAATGATTTTGGAGCTGACCTGATCTTTGATTTCCCAAGTAATTATACTGGCTCACCACTTACGTCTGTGGGTCGGTAAGTGGACTTACCAGGGTACTGGGTCATGTGCCAAATTTCTATTTTCAGCAAAGGTTCTCATGAGCTTCTCTTGAAGAATGCAAGCAGCCAGACCTTTCTGTCCTAATCAGGGTAGAATATCTCCAACCTCCAATTTCAGTATCACAGACTTGTGACACAGTGAGGCCTAAGGATGGGCACTGCATGTAGGATTGACAGTGAAATGCCTGCTGAATACCACAGTTGGTAAGTCCAAATAGTATATTCTCTACCATAGCAGCTTAGGCTGATGCCGGTGGCTGACAATCCATAGCAAGTTTATGTCACATCAATGTGTCAGGGGTTGGCGAGTGGGAATTTCAGGGTGACGTTTTCACCACACGTCATCAGTCTTTGCATGCTTGATTATAGCGTCGCAACAGCTCCTCCTGGTGCAATAGTTTGAGTAGGAGCTCATAGTACTATTTTATGCCTAAATGCTGTATAATATCCGTAATAGAATGGATTAGAAAGGGCTAACATGCTATGCTCATGTCACGATCAGAAAACCTTGCTGACGTATTTTTGATATGACTTGTCTGGCACCAGCATCAGCCGTGACGCCAGCCTCTCTACCGAGAGATTCCATCCCTCACCAAAAATTTCTCCCATAGAGAGACTGGTTAAGCCTAACAGTGTGGCACTAGCAGGCTTTTTGCAGAGATTTCTTTGCCATAGCGTTGGGTTTCGTAGTTGTGAGTGGTGGATTCATATGTTGTCCTTTCACTGGTAGATTGCGGGCAGAATGACTTGACTGCAGCTTGAGAAACCTGAGTCCCGATAGGATGCGCTGCAGGCGCCGAAAAAAATTGATGAAATACACACAGTATAACTGCATTTATGATCCAGTTTGTTCTTTGCATACATATTGTCATTACAGCCAGAAGTTGGAGCATCAAGGTCCACTCTAAGGCAAGCTAGAGAGCAAAATGAATCCAACAATCATTGCATATTGCTGAGGTTATCCATGGCCCTGGCACTCCAATGATTCATGCAGTAGATCCCTGTCTCTCTCAGTATGTCTCTTGACTCACCACTTACCACATCTGAAAAATCTTGATAATTCACAGGAGTAAGTGGTAAGCCAGTTCAGAGCAAGCCCGCATGCTCCAGGGCTGGGTCTAAATTTACACGAACATCTCAAAAAGGGAATTTGATACAAATATTTGTACTAAGCTGTGTCCACCGAACGAGGCTTGGAACTTGTTGAAATGTGTGTGGTACAGTATTTGATGGCTCAGTTGTACACCCAAAATCAATTTTGCCTCCCATTCAGAGCCCTCAATAGTTATGAAAAATCCTGGTATCTGAGAAGCTTCTATATATTGTTTTTCATATTGGTACCAAGTTTTATGGCAATCGGACATGTTTTGAGGAAACTATAGCCCGATTACATGTGTACAAGTGAGTGATATCTCAATTTGGAATATTTTGTCCTGTTTTGACATGTTCATATCTCAATCCTTTCTGGCTGGATTCCCTTCAATCCTGGATGGAAAGTCTTGTATCAGGGTCTACTAATTTATACTGATTTTATCCCAGTGGCTCCCTTGAGTGGCAGCTGTCAAACAGGTGTACAACTGACCCATAGTGTACAACTGAGCCATCAAATACTGTATTGTCCTAATTCAGACAGCTCGAATTCCGGTCAAGCAGAAAAAGTGGCAAGAGATATCTGAATTATCAAGTATCTACTACAAGTCTTATATACCAGTCTAAGGTACTCGGAACCGCTACTCAAGTCAGGAGAGTATTAAGGAAGTCAGAGAAATCATACTAAAAGAAGAGAAAAAGGAATAGAATCAAAAAGGGAGTCGTACCAATATTTTGGAAACAAGAGACGATCTGAGACAATGAATCATGCGGACTCATCGCCCAAACAAGCGGAAAACCGGCGCGGCGGCGGGATCCAAATAGAGCCAAACTGTGGTCAAAGAATAGCACAACATGTGTTCTACGCCGCTCGAGAAGCCCGAAACATGACCGTGGCATCGTATGAGAAATTTGGTTCTCACACCAAAACAACAGACTTTGCTGGTAAGTAGCACTAGCAAAACACCTAAATACCAGGATGCAGCTCCCTTCCCTAAGAATCAAGAGTCTGGAGCTTCAAATGAGTGGATGCAGAGAAGCCAACCAAAAAAAGATACTTATCTGACAGCCATGGAAGGAGGCAAGAAGGAAGAAATTAAAAAATGATGCGTCATCACGTCAGGTGACCTGCCAGTAATTTCGGACGATATTGATCTGAACTTCTCCCCACCGAACTTCACCAAATCTGAGTTGACTCAAGTTGCCCGAATCTGAAGTTACTGAATCTAAAGTTGCCTGATTTAAAGTTCACCCTCTTGGGAGTTGACCAGTTTTCAGTTGGCCCAATCTGAAGTTGCCTGATCATTAACTCCGAAGTTGCCCGATTCTGAAGGTACTAAGTTGCCCGATTTTGGAGTTACCTTTATTTGCCTTAGTTCTTGAAGTTGAGTGTCAAATGTGTGATTATGGCTAAGTTGACTGTAAATTAGCTGAAATTTCCTCAAGTTGCCCATAAAAACAATTTTACAACAGTATTATGGCCGAACTGGGGAAATGGGGTACAGAGAGTTGTGAATCTTTCATTGCATTGTTTCATGCAGGGTCTTTCTCTATACAGTACCAATGTGATAGCAAGGCAGGGCTTGTATATGCCACTGCTAGGTCGGCCTCTATCCCACTGGTAGTTGGTATTGAAGAACCTTGAGAGTCGGTACTCACAGGTCATTGTTCTCGTACGACACAGGAGTACAATATGGCCACGTAAGCCTAGCATTGTTTTTCAGAAGCTTTTGGAATAACTTTGCCACCGGACCACACTATAAAAGAGGGCGCTTCCACTGACAGTTGAACCAGCATCTTCCGAGCCACTCAAGCAAGATTCCCCAATCATCATGCCCGCTATATATTCCTCCAAACAGTGAACTCGTTGGCATCGGGTTTCTATCTTTTATACTCCATGGTCAGTGATGAACCAGAGATCGTACAACTCGATATACAAGATCCGTGAGTCTTTCTTCTGAATGTGCCATTTCTCGACGATTCTCGTCTCATAAACTGCACTTTAGCAACCCGTCCTCTGTGCTGTTGAACGCTGAGCGGAAAGATCAGTTAACTGTCAATACACCATCCGAGCCAGACCTCTTGATTTTCTGGGTCTGTGCCTCATATCACAAGTCAAATCCGGAGAAGCAGAGATGGTACTTGCCCTTGTTCAGAGAAGCGTACAGATTTTTGAAGAACTGGAATGCGACATGATTGATTTCGTGAAGGATAACTACACCAGGAGCATAGCTCTGGAGGAATTGCTGGCTGAAGAAGATATGCTGGCGGTTCTAGATGGCGCGCATCAGATGACACTTCTGCGAGCGGAGTAAACTCAACATTATGGATACTCAGGCAGTGAAAGGTCCATACAGTGAAAAAGAAACACAGTTCCCACTATTTTTCTACAGATATTTATATACCGATCTATCAAAGTTTTTATCACGGGATATCTCCCTACTTGGCAAGTTACAAGTCTGATTCATCTTTGCGGACTCTTATCTGCTGCTTGACAGTCTCTGATCCACTGCTAATTGGTGATAATTATGTGTTGGATGCGGCGAAATGTCCATCATTTTTCTGGAATATACATAAAAGTCCAATCAAAGTCTCTTCCCTTCATGCAGATGAATTATTCATACCATTAGTTGTCAGACAATTATAGTACAGCTTCAAAATCATACAAAAAGGTTGGGATTCGTATATGCCACGGGGACCGTTCGCATGTACCTCACTGGTTGATAAACAAACTCAAGATCAATTTAAATAAACAGAAAGAAAGCTGTGGAGACAGAACAGGTCATTCCACCCTGGAATAAGTGATTCGCAAGTCGGGCAAGAAAGAATACGCGGAGATGCAATTGGCTGTCTAGAGACAAAAGGATACTCGGAGTCTCGGAAAGGGAATGCAAAATGTTCACAACAATGGAAACACCGTAGCGACACAAAAATACTTGAAAAGTCTTCTACACGTAGATCAGAGGGAAGGAATGGAACGCAGCCGCTATGATGTCAGAATCATTGTATAAGCCATGGAGGTCACGCAAACGTGACGCGTCACATCACATATTGGTTTCCTTTGAATTTTCATGCCGACACCATAGTGCCCTGGCTTGCCAAAAGGACGAGTCCAAACAGCCGACCTCGCATTCTGACTCGATAACGGAGCTCATTTTTCCGGCCGCCATTCGATTTCGCCTTGCTTTTTAGTATATGGCTAGTTTACGGTGAGCTCAAACGAATCCATCCTCCGAATCAGTTTAACCCTGCTCTTTTCAGGTGCCAGGACAGATTGGTCCAGCCGGATAAAAACGGGTTGCCATTGAACAAGCAATACACTTTCTGGGTCATTGTCGAGAAGGATGGGAGCGACCGTTTGGATTTGATTGGCTTGCGCTAAAGACCGAGACCCCAGGGCCAGACAACGGAATAAGCGACTACGGCGCAACCCAACCACCCCCCCCCCCCCCCCCCCCCCCCACACACACACACACACACGCGCGCGCCGAGACCCCGACCGTTGCCTCCTGTGGCGTCCTATTCGGCACAGGCGTGGTACCCGGGCCAGTAGGCCGTGTCAGGCCGTGTATCATCCGTAGGCGGCGGTCTATGGCGTTCCTTGCTTTTTGCTTTTTGCTTCGTTAGGGTCGTGACGTCCTGACATTGTGCTGGACCACAGTCACTGAACGGCCAGGATGCATCTGACCATTCTCCTTGTCTTCTCATGTCTTCACCTTGCATTTTCTTTGCCACCATGTGCCTCCAAGGATGACATGGGCAGCTCACTAGCGAGCTACAGTGACAGCCAAAATGGCTTTATCTGCACCTATGAGGAGGCAGGGGTGTGCAATTATTTCTTGGTGAGTCGGCCTTGAGCACGATGGGCTTGGGCTTGGGTTCAAAGTCAAGTCTTCTTGGCTTACGGTGTACTTCGAGCTATGCTATCCTGCAATTCTTTTGATCATCATTCAGCGGCGTCGTCGCAGGAGGATGTTCAACCTCAACATTTCTCGCTATGAGCCTTCTAGAACAGGGAATACTGGAATTCAACCAGCAAATAAGTTTTGTCCGTCACATCTGGATATACCTGCATCTGATGTCAATGTCAGTCTTCACCAGAAAGCAGTACAGGAACATTGATGACTCAACTGAGAACATTGATGAATCGTCTAGGGTCACCCACGACCATCAAATCCAATTGGAAAAGGACCCAGCAGCTTTTGACCCAGTCACATTTCCTCAGGGACAAATCGCAGACTCCGAGGCTGTGTTAACAGCGTTGATGCATCTCCGGAGTTCACAAGAGCATTGATGACAGAGAATATCCGTTTGAACGCAGAGAATCAAGCTTTACGTGACTTGAATCGGTCAGACTGGGCTCGGGGATTGACGGATGTAGCACCACCTTCTTACCCTCATAGTGAGGCATCTACTCTCTAGTCATTTTTGGAATATATCTGACTTGTACTTACGATTTAACTGACAAACATACATAGGTGAGCTTCACTGCGGCTACAGTGTTGACAAATTCATGTAAAGTAAGTATTGCCAAACTTCTTGATTTTGTTTAGCGCCGCAGCGGGTAACAGATCGGACTCTCCTGGGACCAGTATCAAAATCTCCGAGCCACGAGCACTATGGCGGGGAGCAACGCAATATTTGGAGCCAATGAATGTCATTTGTCATGCTAGCAGCCCTCCGGAAATATTTTGAAAATTCCTGGGAGTCATCCGCAGTGGAAACATGAGCCATCAAAGATCCTAATCCGGATATTCACATGACCCATTTCATACAGACACGGAATGCGCCATCGAGGCCATTTCATTACATTTTTCGGTTTCAGTTTCAGCAACAGGCAGAATTTTTGAAAGGTTCATCTGAGTAATCTCATGTTATATCTCAGGTTCAAATTCAAGAGACGCTGGGCTCCGGGATTAGCCGAGGGAGAAACCCACACCTATCCCCATTGGGATCCTTGATGATCATGGACTGGAGAGCCGAGAAGTCGGACTCGTAACCAACAGGATCGATAAGCGCAACTTTACCACAAATACAGCACATACACCAGCTTACTATTCAACCAGTACAGTGGCTACATAAATACAGAGCCTCTCAATCTCAGATCTTCCGCTACCCCTTCGCCACCATCATTTCCACGGTGTCTCCCCAGACAGTCACCGCAGAAAAATAAACTCATCCGTAGAGATTTTGGGAGAGAGAAGGAGGGGGGAAGGCAGGAGATGGTAGATGTTGTCAATGTCCGTGTAGTTTCATTTCCGTGTCCCTTTTGATAAGCTATTCAACTAGGCCAGTGGGCCCAGTGACAAGTGTCGGGGGTCCAGAATTTGTTCTACAAGTCAGGATTCAGATTAGTACAATGTAGATTGGCATTTTTGATTCATTCTATCATTATCTGCAAATGTTCTCACCTAGTACAGTACATGCTGTACATTTTGAGCATGGCGGAACGATTGATGCCGATCTTGCCGAAGCGGAGATGTTGACCGTGGGTGCGGAGATGTGTCACTGTGGAGATGGAAGTTGAGATGCGCATATGACGTATGCGTGGATTTTAGAGAGGCGTAGAAGGCGGAGGCGTATCCCCCAACCCTTCCTGCGCAGACCCCGTCACACCGCCGTCGCCTTTGGGGCGGGGTATCCGGGTGCGCCGGTTTATCCGGCTCAGCAGACCGCGGCGTATCCCGGGGATATTTGGCAGGGTATCCGGCGGGGTATTCGAGTCAGTCGGCGTATTATCCATATGCGGCGCCGGTGCATCGGCCGCAGTATTCGGATGCTGCGATGATGTGAGTTTGCTTTCGAGTATTTTAGAGGATACATTGCTGATAATGATTTTTAGTATGTGTGATTCAATGGCAGCCTTTGCTGCACTCATACAATTCGATAATTCGTCGTCACTGGAGATCGAGCATGACACTCTCCACCATCGAGACGCTCTCTCTCCCTCTATCACTCTGTCTCGAACAGGCGAGGCTCGCTCTGCCAGTTGGGATACTGCGAGTGTAATAACAAGGACTTTTTGAATCTTGATGGACACATATTGCACTCTTTCGGTTCATGTTCGACTCTGTACATCTGCCTATTGCAATCCATTTTTGACGTGTAGAAATAATAGAAGGATTGATTCATTTAGTTGCATAAAGATGAAATTAGGGTGGGAAGCGGTGCCGAGATTCTTAGGTACTCGGAGTGTATGATTCAAGTAAGGTATGAATAGGAGCAATAAGAGACAATGGTTGTACAAATAAGAAAGCAAACCAGCGATCTATGAATCAATCGGGAACTGGGTCGACGGAATGAATGTTCGTAGTAAAGCGAGTCGTGGAATATTGGAATGTAACCCGAGGCGGCGTGATTGTGTGCTGATTTGGATAGGTCGGCTTCGCAGAGGACTTTTGGGAATAGGTGAGAATGTCTGAGTTTATGGGAAGAAAGTAGAGCTTTCAAACACGAAACCACCCGCCACACCGATGTTCAATCCAAAATTAGTATTGTTAAGTCTCCGAGGGACCGGTCTACGGTTATCCAGGAATGTGGGTCTCGGGATGGAACATAATGAGGAAGGCATAACCATCATGTCATCCATCTTCACCTTTAGAATTTCCTTGTATGGCTTGGGTCCATCATCGTAGCGACTAAGCAAGTACCGGCGCACCCGATACCGTCGGCTTCACACTTGTACTCCCCCAGCATTCAAACCCGTGTCAGTTGCATGCAGATTTTTCTGATCCAGATTTCACACCCTCAGGATTCAATGATTCTATCCAGAATACTTGTCTGCAGTCCCTCATCACTGGAAGATGGTCCAAATGGCATGCAGATGAACATAGGCTTGTAGGTTCAAAAGCTGAAACACTCACGCATTGCGAGAGTCGAGCCAAAAAGCTCTCGCACTCCAAAAGAAGTCGAAAAGACACGAAAATGATGTTTTCAGCTTCATTTAGCTTTTGTTTTCCTCCCAGTTTGTTCAGTCCTCATCAACATTCCTCTCCTCACATTAAACACAGCACATACCCTTCCTCGACTCGAGCTCGAGGTTGCTATGATCTACGTATCTGTAGAATTGTGGCGCGCAGGAGCGCCACATATTGTCTTCCACTCCTCTTTTCTATTGTTTCGCGACATGACAGCGCCAAATTGACATTCAAACTCCATATTCAGGTCTGGAGATCTGGACCGCCCAGGCCTTCGAGAGAGGGATTCTACTCCAGCTGCAGAGAGAGTACATACTGTATTGTATTGTATTTTATGTGCAGATTGGGATGAGGTTGCAGAGAGAGAATTCTTTGAACCAATATAATGCAAGATTGTAATGTCCTGGTGTACCCAGGATTTATGGCGCCCTTATCTCGCTACTCGAAGGAGTGTGTAGCACACCTATTTGTTCATGAGAGGATGGAATATGATCTCCATGATTCAACTCGAAGAAAATGAGGGATGACTTTTTCCGATTGCATTGTAACACTCGTACTTGTATTCCTAAGTCATTTTGAAGTGCTTTCGACTGAGATGAGCTCTCGGGGCTTACTTAAAGTTGATTAAAGAACAACGACTCTGATGGAACAACACTCATAGTTGTGGAAGGTGTTCTGGAGGGGACTTACCACTTGCGGATTTCAATATTTGCGAGTATGAGTTACTTGATGACAATTATCTCCTGAGTACAAGGCTTGCTCTAATAATACCGAGTTATGATTTCTGTGCACGTTACTATTCCAAGCCAAAATTAAATAAGGTACAAATAGATCTGCAATCAAAGAGACATCTGTTCAACTACAACTCATCACCCTGTCCAGTCCCTTCCCCTGATTCATTCAAAACATCAAATACTCCCTCAATGCTCCATGCCCACTCATTCCCCTCAGACCACATAAACTTCTCAGCACCCAAGTTGATCTCTATAGATGCCTTTTTATTGATTCCAATAGCGGCAAAAAGGTCATGTTTGGAGTGTGGAAAGAAGATACCAATGAATGCATCTGGCAACTGTAAACCATTTAGGGTGAAGAAGATAGTCCTAGACTCATGAATGAAGCCGACCCCCACAATATCACCATTCTGTAACTTTGTGTCTGGAAGATATTCTTTGCCCTCCCCGGACTCAAAGAATTTCTTCATATCATCTAGATGCCAGGCAGCACTTAGCCGGTTCCATCCTGGCTGGCGCCAGGCTGGATACGGTGGACAAGCCAGACCTAAACATTCTTATTAGCTAGATATGCTGATTGATTGATAGAACATACCAACTGCAACTGTATCCTCCATTTCAAAAATACGGACCTCATAATAAACACCTTGTTTGTTAGGGGAAATTGTGTATCTGCCTCCGACAAGTGGAAGGTTACTCAGAAGACAAATATCTGTGGTGGTAGAGAGTGTGGTTATGCTCACAACCCCTCTTGTCTCTGCACCATAGACAGGATTATCGATACTGCCATGGAAACCACCACCCTTAGGTGTTGCTATTTCCAGAAACAGCACATCCAGGTTATTGGTATATTGATCCAAGGTTTGAGGAGTATTGAAGCCCCATGCCCATACCCCTTCATCTCTCACTTTGTCCAAGGAGGCAGCAATGAGAAGTTGGGATGAATCCGGGGGAAATTTGGCATCAGACTTTCCGGGCAGGTGATTCTTCTTCAGTACAGTTGATTATCAGTTAAAATTAACCCTGACAGAGTTCAAATTTACCTTCCATTCACTGTACTCCTTCAAGTGCCTGTCTGCACTGGGTGACCAAATAGGGGTGTGCAAATAAAGGTTGGGGGAATAGCGATCAACAGCAGGGTTTTGAAGGAGAAGTGCGATAATCCTGGACTGGTGACTTTCAATTGCATATGACAAAGGTGTACGCAGATATTTATCTTGTAAATCTGCTGTGGCACCTTTTTCCAGGAGATCCTCAGCCTGACCACAACAAATCCAATGGTCATCCCAATCTGAGCACATGACCCCTGCATTGTATGATAGTGCAGTACGTAAATGTTCATCCTGTGAATCTGGATTAACATCCTCCCGCTCAAGAAGGGCTTGTATGAGTTTGCAATATTCCCATGAGGGTGATGATTGTTGAGCTGCCCAAACCAACGGTGTTTTTCCAGTGTTATCAGGGATGTCTGGCTGTAGATCACCATGTTTGAGCAGAAGTCGAGAAACACCAAGATGCTTCTGGTCCACAGCATGAAACAGTGCAGTCCATCCATTATAGTCCCTGTTATTGTGATTGACATCGTGTCGGTCAAGAAAGAGTCGTACAATCTCAACATGCCCAGCATGACAGGCATGAATGAAGGGAGTACAACCATTGTGATCTGGTAAGTCAGGCAGTATAACCTCTGACTCAAGAAGAATCTGAACAATCTTGAGCTGACCGTACTCTGCTGAGTATGATAGTGCAGTGCGTGAATGATTATCCTGGGTATTGATATCCACCTTTGGTAAGAGCGTCATCACAGTTTCAGCATGTCCCAGCAAGGAGACCGAATGTAGAAGGGTAGCATCTGCTGGACCCAAACTATCATTAGCCAATGATGACTTTATCTCTTGTTCTAAGAGGGACATTGTGTCTGAAGCCAGCCTGAAACGGAGGTGTCCAAGAAAATATCCATGTTTTTCAAAAAGCTTTGATGCCAATTCGACCTGTGCAGGTTGCTGTAGAAACCTCCGGACATGGGGAAAGATCTCCTCTTGGCTGTCACAAGCATGTTTTCCCCAGAAGAGGACAGCATACTTATACAAGGGATATTGAGTACTGCTCCAGAGACTGTCAAGATGGCCATGTTTCCATTCTATGGTGCTGAAAACATTGAACGACAGGTAGGTGAGGCATGTGGTTGCCATCACGGACTGTATGTCAGGGAACAGTTTTTGCTGATTGATTTGAAGATATTCTTGCATAGTGTAGTCTGTGAGAGAATAAGTCTACAGTTGGCATTAGTTATCCATGGAGACTCACGAACAAGCCGGACAGTCAGTTGAGATCTGGTGAATGACTCATTGGTAATAATGAGACCAGCACAGACATCAGCCAATGTCTCAATATCCACTATGGCCTCTGGGTCCATGTCAGTCATCTCTGGATCCAACGATACAGCAATTGCATGCTGAAGCTCCAGAACCATGAGGGGTCTTTTTGAACAAGACAACCAGTAGAATATGCGGTATGCAAGTCGGGAGTCTGTCTCGCCTTGAGCATCTATCCGGAGCATGGCATTGTCATATGACCTCCAGATATCCTCTGGGAGCCCCTCCAGTGCTTTACGAAGTGCTTTAACATTTGTCTGCTTGGCAAGAGATTCCAAGTGCAACTTGGCCTGAAGGAACCTGCACAATAAGATTCATGAAACATGAAACACAAGTTAGACTCACATCCCAGCTGCCTTTGATATGACTATCTTGATGATGTTGTCTTGCAGACTTCTGTTATCTTTTACCAGTTGATTGAGTCTTTTTACCCCAACAAGGCATCCCTGAATGTAGGTCTGAAGATCCTCTACATGCGCCTCAACATGAATTGTGCTCTCACCCTGGAGCTTCAGAGCATGAGTGATTGAGGGCATGTTGCGGGAGGTCATTAAAAGCTGAAGATTGTCTGCAAATGACCGTAGTCCTGCAGATGATTCCTTTGAAAGGAAAAGGTTTCTGGCCTCATCACTGCATTCATCTAATGCATCAACAATGAGATAAGCTCGAGTATATGACTGCAACTCTGTGCATATAGCATCCATGAGTTCAGAGAAGGTTGGCATAGTTTTGCATGATGAGTGAGTCTTGTAGAGGGACAGCAGGTGTTGGGAGATGGCTGAACGTCGCTCCACTAGCTGCTTGAGGATGCTCCCCAACAACATCGTGGATGTCTGCTCGACCTTCCGGTTATATTCACAATATATGTAGATGACGACATCTTCTGGAGTCGCCAGAAACCGTTGAAGATGGTTGATGATGACAGAGCTACAACTGATGAAAATTGAGATGTATATATATAAGTCAGACTCACGCAAGGATGGTCTTACCAACGCCGGCTATGAACATGATTATCAGAATGGAAAAGCAGCATGGAATATAACTTACGATCCCCACGGCACCATAGAAGCCTCACATTGCCCTGAAGCCAATCAAGAAACCGAGAATCCTGGAGCAGCCAAGTTCCTGTTCCAACAGTGTGTCGCCCAAATGTCACTGTCTGTGTTGAATGAAAATCCAGAGGTGAAATCCACTGTAGAAATTCCCCCCTTTGCTTAGCTGAAAAGCAATCAATCATCACAAGACACCTTAGACTCAAACTTACCACGTTCCTTATCTACAGTGGCAATCTAAGCAAAATTTAAGGATAACGGAGGAGACACTGACCATCTTCTCGGTCATTTAGCTTATCTACGCCCTGTCCTACAGCAGGGTCTGCTTCATTGATGATATTGTTCGATAACACATCCCTAGCATTTCCTAGGTGTCTTAGTTAGATACTAGACTGGTGAAAATATCCGAGCATACCTATGTAGCTACCTATCATTCCTATATGCAGTCTTCTGCCTGGTCTCGAGTGCTCCTGAATAATATTATTGCTTGGAGCAACTGGAAGAGGATGTTCATCTGGACTTGTTCTCAGAGAAAGCTGTAGTGATACATAGCAGCACGTACCATTCATTTTGTTTCTGTCAGCGGAAAATATGGATGTGTCACTGAAAAACAGCATGAGTCTTATACCAGATGGACTGACAGCGTGAGCAACATTTACCTTGATGAAAGAAGTGCCAATTTGAGCCTTGAGAGAGTCGATAAGATGTCCTGCTGTTCTTTTGAGCTGAATGGCCAGCTCTGATTGATTGAGTACAGCTTGAGCTTTGTTGCAATTGTTACAAGATGAGAATGGAGCTCTTTCACCATGATGTTGTTGCCTTGGCTGGGAGGATGCTGGTATTGAAAGATGGGCTTGAATGCTGTTATTTCACAGTAGAGCTGGAGCCGCTCCCCGTTCAATTGATTTGGAATTGCTTCCAAAGCCGAACAGATCTTGTTCAAGGGCTCAAGTGAATCTGGATCCCATCCCGTCCTAATTGCTGATGTTGGCTCAGAGTACACTTCCATTGTTGCTAGTTGTTTGACCTCAAGTTCGCTGGCATGAAGCGGTTTGGCAGGAAAAGCTGGAATGCTTTGGCGCCAGATAAGCACAGCTGCAGAGGCATAGTCTGAGAACAATGTTGGATTGATATTGTTGAGAAGAGATAGAGTGTAGCATAATGCAGCACATATACTGTGAAGAACTTGGGCGCTGTCCATGGTAGAAGGAAGGAACGAGACGGTCATTATGGAACACCATCCTTCAATCACCAATGTGTCAAAATCGTGTCAGCAGATCAATAGATATAAAGATAGATTCAAATACAAGCATCGTCCCGGAGACAACCCCCGGGGGGTGAATTATCCCGATGATGGCCTCCATGGTTGGCGGACTGATCTCCAGTGGCGAAAATCTCGCGCTGATTTTGACGCCATTGAGTCTCGATGGGTCTGCGTGACTGTGGCCTGCGGAGGAAGCGGTAGCTGGTCTGATCTAGTTCTGCGGGGCTTTCCATGTGGCTGTCATGGAATAGAGTATAATACAAGCAGTGCGAGCCTTTGTAATTCCCACGAGCTGCCCGGATCAGAATTAGGTCCATTTATTCCATGTTTCTTCTAGTTACGAGTCCCCATTTATGGGGCTCGTTTGTTGGGACGGAGCGATTTTGTTGAAACAGCCATGAAAGGCCTCAAAGGGGATACATTTACGTCATAGTGCACCGCCCCCGCTTTGTTGCAATGACCTGCGACGACATTACTCTCGCCACCATTCAGATCAACCATCATGATTGTTCTCCATGCTATCTATTATATTGTGCAAAAAAAATTATTGCCCTTTGAGATTGGACCAACTTCGGATGAATCGGACCTTGAGTTTCTTCGGCCGAGATGACATGTGATGGGAAAACTACGTGTGTTGATTTCTGGAGCCGCATCGTCCTTTGCACTTTGCCTAGGGTTGCGCGAAAAACCTATAGTTTTTGACCGGTCACGTTTTTGACCGGTTATTTACCGTTATTTACCCGGTAAAATACCTACCCCCTCGAGAAACCAGATTCAGGATGTTCTTTACCATCACGTGCTGGTTTATATGATGTCACAGTCACAGAGAACAATGAATTTCTTCAAGTCGAAAGCAAGAGACTCTCCTATTATCCACACTCAATCAACTTTATCAACCATGGAAATTCCACAAATTCCACAAGACTTTATTGATACTGCATTGCTTCTGCCATCTGCAATGCTTACAATCCCCGAGCTCATCGCCTTCCGTACACCACCAGTCTCACCGAATGAAATTTATGCTCACCTTAATGATGATGCATTGTTTTCAGTTCAACCATCCTCCTTCAATCCACAGACCATCTCAATTATCCTCAGCCTTCCTTTCCCTAGTGAAAAGGAGCTTCAAGGTCTTTATATCCGAATCCAGAAGGCTGTCGCAAGTGGAAAAAAGTCAATTTGTCACATTTCTGCGCATACCTCAGATCGAGAGGTTCGACTCCCGCTCTGGTCCTTCGGATGGTGGTCAAACCTCCATTTTGTGATCGCAGCGCAGGCAATGTGGATCCGGGCCTTCGCTAGCGTGAAAGAGACGCGAAAGAATAGCCCTGTTATCGAAGCTGCATGTCAGGTCTTGCAGGTTCTACCCTGGAACACACCTATTCCAAGGAACTTTGGCGGTACAACATCAATGTCAGCACTCTTCACAAACCAATGGTTGAACGATGATGTTCTATCTCAAATAGCGGGACAGCTATCTTTTGCAACTCGAAACATGATGACTTTCGACAAACCTCCGCTGATCCTTGATCCTTACTGGTCAGGGACTCTGCTGCAGAGCTATCGACTCTGTCGCAACAGCTATTCAACAAACGGCCACCAGTGTCTCCGTGATGCTGGTCAAGCCTTGGTGGGCGGTGAATGGGCTGAACTTGCCTTTCCTCTTAATGTCTTGCTGGAGAATGGAGTCGTCAAATTGCCGTCAGAAACACAGGGGATATTGGGAAATCATTGGATCATCATTGTGATTGATCCGACTCACTCTGATATCCTCATCGGTGATCCTGCCGCTTCCCGTTTGCCAGATTCGATGTTGGAAGTTGTTGATTGCATTCGATGGTGGCTCGGTTGTCATTATGGGCCAGACGAGCTCTTTGATGTCATACCCATGCCAATCTCTCGCCAAAGAGATTCCTACTCTTGTGGAGTTCTGGCCATGGACAGCATCTCACATCGCTATCTAGGGACTGATTTATCGGATCCATATCAAGTCGATGTCCTACGTGCCAAAAATTTCATTGGTATCGTCCGACTTCTCAAACTTGCAGTAAGTACTTATCTTGGTAGAACAACTCCAAATGATAAACTGAAAATTTCTCTAGCCTGTTCCTTCACTTGAATCTCTTACGAATCAGCCCAAAGCAGCACTGACACCGAGTCACCGACCGTTGAAGGACACGAAAACTGGGGCCAAGGCCACTGTCAAGTCTCAAACAATGAAAGCTGTCAGTGGTGCCCAGCAGAAACGAGACAATATTGCGAACGACATCAAGACTATGACCAGTAATATTGGAGTGAAGCGCAAAACTGCGGAAGTCCGCAATAGCGACGACTCTAAATCTGATGATGAGTCGGATTCCGAAATTGTCGAAGAAGACTGTGTCGATGCCGAATCCAATCTCGTTCGAGTTGCTCCTAAGCACAAGAAGAACGAGATTACCGGAAAGAATGCTGGTGGTCGACCCAAGTTGAAGATCCTGGATCAACTCCTTGTCGAAGTCTACGATAAAACCAAGGGAGTCAACAGCAAGACTCTTTGGCAGTGTTCAGGGGATGTCGGCGGCCAATGTCCTGTCTATTGGTCTAACAGACCCAAAAAGCGTGTTCTAAAACATGCAATGTTCGCTTGCCGACGCCTTCCGGCTGATCTAAAAAAGACAGCAATCGAAGAAGGACGCAAGGATGCGCCATCGAAAAGAGTGAAGGATGCGGAGGATAAAGCGGGCAGAAAGAAAATGAAGCTTGACGTTACTGGGGCCACTCCTGAAGTGAACCGTGCTGAAGAAGCAAAAGAGTCAGCGAAACATCCCTTTTTTGTCCAGGCTCAAGCCATGGGTAAAGAGATACGATCTGCGAAGCTAGACCTTCTCTATGTCAAGGTCTTCTCCATTGCAGGACTTCCAACGGCTCTGGCTCAACGACCAATATGGCGCGAGTTCATGTCAACCATGGAGCCACGTTGGAACAACCCGACGCGCGAGAAATTGGAAAACGACTTGATTCCTTCAGAGGCGGCAGAATGCAAAACCCGTCAGCTGCTTTATCTCTCGCAACAGTCAAACCTCACCATATCTGGTGACGGTGGAACGACAACCGGGAAAGCTGCCTTCTGGTGTGCTCATGTCTCCACAGACGGTGTTGAAGGAGACCGTAAGGTTTACATGACTGAATGCATTGAGGCTACTGGGGAATCTCATACGGCAGAGTGGATCGGTAATTTTTTTTATCGGAGTACGTGTCAAATTTTTCTCAGGGACCTTGACCTTGACGCTCATGTCGCTTACAGCAAATCCGCAATATTGGAGTGCATCGCTTTGCTGCTATATGCACGGATAGCACAGGCAATACAAAAGGATCTAGGGGCCACGTCATCGACGAATTTCCTGTAATCCTTGATTTTGGCGACACGTCGCATCATACCAACAGCTTACTCAAGGATTTGGTCAAGCTCAAGCATTTTGCCCCAGTCAGTCCATTGTATTCCTATTGATTTTGGCTCTAATGATTATCTAGACAATCAAGATCTCCCGAGAAACCATCACGTTCTACACCAAATCCCACATCGCTATCAGCGAACTCGAGAAAGCCCGAGAGCTACACAAGATTGGTCGAGGGCTCGAATCCATAGGGGCAACAAGATTTGGCACCATTATCCATTCCCTCAACTCTATCAAGCGCTGTCTTCCAGCAATTTCTCAGACAGTTATTTGGGGACGGGTGAATGAATCTTTTGTGCGTTGAACCTTTCTTCAACTGGGAGCTGCTTGTTGAATCCTTTTGTCTAGAATTTCTACGAATGTTTTGATTCATCAGATTCAATGTCGCCGGCTGCCTTCAACTACAAATTCGGACTTAACCAGCTTATCTTGCTTGGACTTCCAGCTGCGAAAGCCCTTGCTTGTCTGGAAGCCCATGAGACGACATTAGCAGATGTCTATCTCTTCTGGCATGCTTTCATTGCGCTCATGCATGAGACAATCCAAGACCCTCGTAACCGTGTTCCAGCTGAGGTTGCAGACACAGTCTATGGGATTATAGAATTCCGCTTTGCACAGATGTTCACCAGTGGACACTTGGGCAGGAACAGTTTGGCGTACCTTTCTGCAACATTTCTGAATCCTGGTATGCAATTCACTGTCTGTTCATGTCCCTTAATTCAACAAGTCCAGGCCTACTCCGCTCTGACATATTCAACAAGGATACCGACGAATCTCCATCATTGTCTGGGGTCCATAATGTTTCGGTTTACAAGCGGGTCGCACAATATCTATATGGCCTTGTTACAACCGAGATCCAGCATGGCGGCCATGAACACTTTACACGGTGGAGAGGACATGCTGATCTCTTTAACGAGGTCTTCAAGCGCGAGATTCTTGCCTTTGCTCGTCAGCAAGAGCCGTTCAATGCACCGATTGATGAATCAAAGGAGAATGCTGTCTTGAGATGGTGGGCCTCGATTGCGACATTGAAAAGAGCTGAAATATTACCGGTATGCTTTTGAGACGGTCACTAATGAACCTACTGACCTTTGATGCAGTACATCGCCATCAAGCTCTACTCAATTCGGGTTGGGTCAATCCCTGACGAACAGCTTGGCTCCCGATTTACTTGGATGACGCCAAAAGTGCGCGCTAATCTCAGTGTGCCCTCTCTGACTGCTACCGCAATAATCAATCAACATTATGCAGAGAAGCGAAAGGTACGGACTCATAGACTGTCAGAATATTCTACTGATTCAACTTTTAGGCGGCAAGTCGCCCAGCATTGCGGTTTCACAACCTCAAGAAGAAGTTTTATCGCATTGGGACTGGCAATGAGCCAGCCGAACTCAATGACGTCGAAGGCGACAGCTGGCTCGATGAGGCCGAAACCGCCGATCCAATTCCGCCGCGGCCCTTCAGTGCTTCCACCTTTCGAATAGACTCTCCACTAAATCTGAAGTCCTCGCGCATCACCGAGCTACTGGCCGATACTGTTGCCATGGACAGTGAAGAGCAATCAGCAAAGCTTGATGTGTCGAGCATTATTGGAAGGGATACCGGAGAAAATAATGATTTTAGTCTGTCTTTCTTGTAGGAAGTAGCAAAATATGTAACTCCCCTTTCATCCCGCAAAAGTAGACAGCACTCGGTCATTGTTATTGTCATCAAGCGCTGCGACGGCTCTGGCCGCTGAGGCAAAGCCGCGTGGGAAAGATTTTTGAATCACGTGTATTTCGATCGGTAAAAAACCTAGTAAATAACACCCCTTCTGTGACCCCTCGGCGTAAAGAACCGGTCAGATACCCTCAGGAGGTTTTTCGCGCAACCCTAACTTTGCCCCTCCTCACGACCATTACGAGTCCCACGGTTACGTGGGCTTGTTTGTTGGGAGGCAGCGAAATTCAGGAAACAGCCATCAAAGTCCCCAAAGGGGATACTCACGTGCGTAGCACTACCTCACCCGGTGACTCACCGGGTGAGGTGTGACGTGTCTCATCACCTCTTGGTTCACGATTACTTATCCTTAACGGCGCAAGCGCCAATCCCCTCACTCTCCGTAAGTATTAGCTAAGATCCAGTTTATTTGAGAAATCCGTCCATATATATGATAACGAAGACGTCCAGCAATTTCAGCACTGAGCTGGGTGATGAAAATAAGAGAAATCAAGGCATTTTGATCTTGCGGTACTGGGAAATCCTGGGGCAGAAGCCCAAAGTGAGAATCATGTTCTATTTAATTTTATATTTCAGCTCTTGGAAATCAAGGGAATGGCATTGTTCTTGGCCACATTTTCACAGAGAACGATGGGCGTTGGCAATACTGATTGAGAAAGCAAAAAGAGCCGAGCTTGCAGAACAGAACTTTGCAGAGATAACCAAGAAGGCTTTGAAGAGCAGACTGAGTTGGAAATTTGAGACAATGTAGAGTACTGTAGTTTTTCGACCACAAGTTCGTCACACGTCACACGGACCTCTGAACTGAACTGAAAATAGCATGACATCACACCAAATTTTAAGCTCTGAACTAGAGATTGTGACATTCCCACGCACCAAAAAAGGCGATTTTCCTTCAAAGCGGTTCCAAAAAGCCATGCAATTCAGTTTTTTCAGCTATATTAACATGTTCCAAAGACACAGAAGCAAGGTCAAGGATGCTGTATGACACAAAAAAATGTCGATGAACTGATATGTCGGTATGTCACACTCTATCCTGAGCTTTGAACTGAAAAAATAGTGTGACATGTCATGTGATGAGCATGGGAATGAACTTGTGGTCGAAAAAAGACAGTAGATGACAAGTGGAGGGAAGCTGTATAAATCACGACTCATTTCTCTCAGCGCGAGCCGCTGCCGTCCCGCCTTACAAAAAAAGATAAATTAAAGGACTTATGGAGATATGGGGAATCACTGGTGCATCCGAAGTTGCTCCGTTGCCTACATATTACTCTCTCTCGTCCTTCGGAGAGTTCGGGGACCCTTGATGTTACTTAGTCCGGTGATTCTGTGGGCGGAACAATAAGATGATACTTACTTCCTCAGTGTATCTGCTGGCCCTATGAGCCAGCATTGTCGTCGCCGTGGTGTCCTTCGCACGGCTATCATTGTTGAGAAATCGATACGGCCAGCAGCCTCAAGCTCCGAACTTGAGCAGAAAATGATGTTCAGAACTTCAAGGAGCCTGAGGTCAAAAAAAGTCTTGCTGAGTATCAGTCATGATCAATCGACAGATTGCCCATTAGATTTTTGGCAGCTATGCTTTTAGGGTATGATGACATCAATTTCCCGTATTGTGATAACTCCGTGTTTCACGTGTTTCTGTGTATTTTTGCGCTAGTTGACAAAAAGCGGTTAGGTTCTTATTACAGGACAGCACTCTTCTAGTGCAACCTGGCCAATAGAGTTATTGCAGCTAAATTGACTTTTATAAGGGTATGCTGGACTTTAATTGGTCTCACATGTATCACAGTTGTGTCCTGGAGATGCTGGAAATACACAACAAAATTGTCTACAGCACAACAAAGCATTTCCTCTGTGGCGCATTCCATCACATGGCATCTGATAAGATCACTTTACTTTGTGCCGTCCTGCCGAGTGTGCCGGCATTTACCGAAACTTGCTCAAACTGCACCTTTTTAGCCCTCCGTGGATGATATTTTTTTCGCCCTGTCAAGTGAGTGAAGGAGTGTGGTACTGAGTATGTGTCAATATTCCAAACTCAGGTATCAATCAGTAGACTTGTTATCACATTGTATTTCAGATAAAATGTCACATTAATTTGAAAGTTTTCTGCTAAGTATTCCATTGAAACTGAAAAAAATGGGGGACTCGTATCTGCCACCAGAATGGTTGGCCTCTATCCCACTGGTACGTTCCATTTCTTCCCATTGCATTCCACTACCTTCCAGACCTTCTAGTATAAGGTCAAGTAGAAATACTGTTGGAACCAATGTACTTACTTACCATTTGAACCAGCTCTTCAGCTCTTTAACCAATTCTCTGTGTGAATGGCAGATTCCCTTCTGATCAGCATACTGTGATGCCATGGGCTCTGTAAAGTTTGATCCCTCTTCTTTCTCATCAAGCTACTGTGAGGCCGTGGGCTCCTGTATCTTGAATATCAACCCTTCAGTGACACCTTGGGCTCCTGTACCTTGACTTATATCTAGGCTTTAGTGACGCCTTGGGCTCAAAAAGTTAGATCTCTCTCTCTCATTCATAAGTAAGACTCAGGAACAATCAGACTCAAGTATCTATTTCTAACAGATACACGACAGTGGCACAGCCTGCAGGACAATTCGGAGATCCTTGCGAGGTCTATGCACTCCAATTTGTGGCTGAAAATCTGGATTTGCCTGCTGGCCTCAAGTTTCCACTAGTGCTGCGGAGCGATAATGGCAGATTGTGACCAGAGAAGCGAGGGGATGTAGATCGGACATGTTGGACTGGCGAGGAGCTCGGAATTTACATGCTGGCTGTGATATCGGCATCCTGATAAGATCTCAGATATTAGTGACATCTTAGCACACCGTCTAGGGAGGCCTGAAGATCCAGTCACGACTCAGCCTCAAACAGTATTATAATGTTTCAAAATATCTCAATATAGTGCTTGCTGATGTACCGCCCTCGCCGCCCGCCGGAGAAATGTGTGATGGATGTCACGCAGACGTAACGCGTCACACTAAGTACTCCTTGTTTCCGACCTTGATCGGCATTTCATGCCGACACAAACGGCAAGACCACCAAAGCTCGAGCAAAGCAAAACGGAGGATTATCTGAATGGACGAAGAAGCCAAAAATGACCTCACTTTTCCCTCGCTTTCGGCGGCTAATCGCCAGAGCCCATATTGGATTGCCAGATATACCGCTAGCCCGAAATCGTCATGGTGAGCACAAAGGAATCCCGATTCTAACCGTGCTATTTCAGCGTTAGGTCCAGCCAGAAAAACCGTGTCGGTTTGGGCGTCGCAGCTGAATGCAAAGAATACGCGAACGTTGCCAATCCGATGAGGCTGGTTCTGGTTCTTTTTGCTTTGATGGTTGCGGTTCTTCTGCTGAAATGACCGCGAGCAACCTTGAAGTCCATAATCTCCCACACTGTTCTGTGAACTTACTTCTTCTAGATCTTGTTGTATGTACTCAAGCATGTCATAGAGCATCTCAAGGCACTGAACCACTCCCTAATTGACCAGACTCCCCTTCAGCCTGAAATGACAGATTCAGATCACAGATATTCATCATGCTTATCCTAGGTTATATCAGCTATCCAACTCCCAGTGCCCTCTACATATGATATGGAGCTCCTGCTGGGAGTTCCTCGACACTATCAAACCTCCGGAGTGAATACTAAGAGCTACGGAGTGCTACCATCACTACGTAGCTCGGGTATTTTTTGGTGATGCACCTCTAGCATTTCCGTGTTTCCTGATGTTGTGAGCTTGTTTATTCGGCAGAATACGCACCAGCCAAATCAGTTCTTCCAGATAAGTAGTCTGACTGGAAGTTGCTTGGAAATAATCCACGACATTGTTTGCAACCGCACTGTTTCGTGGAGACGTCTCTCATTCCGTCCTTCCATCCTTCTTTCCCTATTCCCCTTGTCCGGCTTCTCGAATAAGTATATCCCACGATTGAGCGCCTCATTGAAGGGCGGTGGTATCTTGTTCGGAATCTGGGCGTTCGTTGAGTTGGTTTGAATCGTCTTGGCCAGGTCGTGTGAGGGTAAGATTCGAGATTCGTTGGGGTACTTATTTAAAGGTGCGTTGGAATCTCTAAGGTGTGGAATCCTTTCTGACTGTTTGCAGATAATCTCCCTCGCTGGTTTGATATCCTGCTCTTTACCCGTATTCTGGTGGTGCATCCTTCTGTCAGACAATTCCTTCATGCCATGTCATCAAGCTCAAGGTTTGACGGTGCGCTTTCCGTCTCTGAAAAATATTCAGAAAACTTGCCTCGTGAACGAACAATACAACCAATATCTCCTATAGTCTCTAGATCTACGCTACACTTCTCTCACCGCCTCGAGGCCTTGACCAGCCAGCAGCAAACTCTGTGCATCGCCACGGCCGTTGGCTGTGACCTCAACACCGCCGGCTACTCGAACGAAAGGTCACACGGCTCACCGGCGCCCACCCACGCCACACCGTAAACGAGCCGCGCAGCCCCGCCGATCATTATCCCCCAACCCTCCCGTTCGCAGACCCCCTCATTGCACCGCTGTTTATGTCGCCGCCATCGCCGCCGATACCGTCGCCGTTGGGGGCGGAGTATCTGGCCGATTATTCGGCTCAACAGGCCGTGTATCCGGCTCAGGCTCATGGGGTATTCAGCTGCATATCCCCAGTCAGGCGGCGTATTATCCGTACGTCGCGCCGGTCTATCAGCTCCAGTATTCGTATGCTGTGATGAATCCTACGCGGAGTCCGACGTATCCCGCAGTGCAGAGTCAGGCATACGATCCTGCAGCTCTGATGGTGTATACACCGAGGAAGGGAGGGCGGTTATGTGAGTTTGCCTTCGAGTATTTTAGAGGATGCTTTGCCGATAAAGATTTTCAATATGTGATTGGGATTCAATGGCAGCCTTTGCTGCACCCATACAATTCGGTGCTTCGTTGTCACTGGAGATCGAGCATGACTCTCTCCATCATCGATTCATCCGGCCTAAATCTTCCCTTTCGCGGTTCACTTCATCACTTGTCATTTTGGGTGTCATTTTGAGATGTACAAAGATCGATTCATTTGGTCGCATGATGATGAAATTAGCTCGGGAAGCATTGTCAGGATTTTTAGATACTCAGAGTGTACTTAGCAAGGTGAATAAGAGCGCTAAAGGACAATGATTGTACAAATAAGGAAGCAAACCGGTGAGCTATGAATCAATCAGGAACTAGGTCTGCGGAATGGACGTTCGTGGTATAGCGAGTCCTGGAATATTGGAATGTACATAGCCCGATATGGCATGTTTACGCGGTGATTTGGATGGGTTGGCTTCGGAGAGGATCTGCGGGAAGGGATGAGAGCATTTGAATTTATGGGAAGAAAAAGTAGAGTTTCCAAACGCAAGTTTCACCAACCACCACACTGATGTTCAATTCAAGTTAACATTGTGAAATCTGTCAGGGACCGGTCTAAAGTTATCCAAGATTGTGGATCTCAGGATGGAACATGGTAAGAAAGACATACCATCATGTCGTCTATTTTCACCTTTAGAATTTCCTCGTACGTCGTACCAACTAAGCAAGCACCGTCGCACTCAAACTCTTCCAGCACCCGAACCTGTGTCACTTGCATGCAGATTTTTCCGATCCAGATTTCACACCGTCAGGATTCAATGAATCTATCCAGAATGCGCAAGGAATCAGGAATCAGCCCCGTCGCCGACTGATCGTCCCTTGAAGGCGGGAATCATTCCTTCCTTTTGTTCAGATATCTCAGAGAGAACGCGATTATCCGTATTCGCGAGGAAAAAGAAAGTACTTATGTGGCCAAAATACTTGTGTGATGCCCCTCATCACTTGAAAATGGTACAAACGGCATGAAGGTTTGAGCCCTGAAGCACTCATAGTGTGAAAGTCGAGCCAAAAACTCGCGCACCCCAAAAGAAGTCGAAAAAGAAAAGAAACCGGTGTTTTCAGTGGTGAACCTTCATTTAGCTTCTTTCAACACTCTGTCCTCTCAGCTTGTTCAGTCTTTATTATCAACATTCCTCCCCTCCCACGAAACACAGCACATAACCTGCCTGGACTCAAGCTCGAGGTTGTTGTGATCGATGCATCTGGGAACTGTGTCGCATGGGAGCGTCACTTATTATCTTCCACTCCTATTTTCTCTCGTTTCTCGACATGAAGATGCCACATTGACATCCAAACTCCACTTTCAGGTCTGGAATGCCCAAGCCTTTGAGAGCGGGATTCTACTTCCAGCTGCAGAGAGAGTACATACTGTATTGTATTGTATTTCATGTGCAGATTAGAATGAAGTTGTAGAGAGAGAATTCTTTGAACCACTATAAAGCAAGATTCTAATGTTCTGGTGTACCTAGGACTGATGGCGCCCTTATCTCGCTACTCGAGGGAGTGTAGCACACCTATTTGTTCATGAGAGGATGGAATATGATCTCCATGATTCAACTCGAAGAAAATGAGGGATGACTTTTTCCGATTGCATTGCAACACTCGTACTTGTATTCCTAAGTCATTTGAAGTGCTTTCGACTGAGATGAGCTCTCGGGGATTACTTGAAGTCGATTAAAGAACAACGACTCTGATGGAACAACACTCATAGTCGTGGAAGGTTTTCTGGAGGGGACTCACCACTTGCGGATTTCAATATTTGGGAGTATGAGTTACTTGATGACAATTATCTCCTGAGTACAAGGCTTGCTCTAATAATACCGAGTTATGATTTCTGTTCATGTTACTATTCCAAGCCAGATTTAAATAAAGTACAAATAGATCTGCAATCAAAGAGACATCTGTTCAACTACAACCCATCACTCTGTCCAGTCCCTTCCTCCGAATTGTCCAAGACATCAAATACTCCCTCAACGCTCCATGCCCACTCGTTCCCCTCGGACCACATAAACTCCTCAGCACCAAAGTTGATCTCTATAGATGCTTTTTTAAGGATCCCAATAGCGGCAAAAAGATCATGTTTGGAGTGCGGAAGGATGATATCGGTGAATGCATCTGGCAGCCGTGAACCATTGAGAGTGAAGAAGACAGTCCCAGACTTGTGAATGAAGCCGACTCCCACAGTATCACCATTGTGTAATTTTGTGTCTGGAAGATATTCTTTGCCCGTCCCGTTCTCATATTTCTCCATATCATCTAAATGAAAGGCAACACTTAGCCGGTTCCACCCAACAAAGCGCCATGGTGGATATGGTCGACAAGCAAAGCCTAAAGCTCCTTATTAGCAGCTGTGTATCAATTGATTGATTTGGTGCAACATACCGACTCCAACCGCATCCTCCATTTCAAAAATACGGACCTCATAATAAACACCTTGTTTGTTGGGGGAAATCTTGTATCTGCCTCCAACAAGTGGGAGGTTACTCAGAAGACAAGTAGCTGTGGTGGTGGAAGGTGTAGTTATGCTCACAACTCCCCGTGTCTCTGTGCCATAGACAGGATTGTGAATACTGCCCTCGAAGCCACAACTGTAAGGTCTTACTATCTCCAGAAACAGTATATCCAGGTTATTGGTATATTGATCCAAGGTTTGAGGAGTATTGAAGCCCCATGCCCATACCCCTTTATTTCTCACTTTGTTCAATGAGGTAGCACTGAGAAGGTGAGATGAATCTGGGGGAAATTTGGCATCGGAATTTCTGGCCAAGTGATTCTTCTTCAGTACATGTGGATTGTCAGAGTTAAAGATAGGTATGATAGGGTTAGAACTCACCTTCAATTCACTGAACTCCTCCAAGAGCCTCTGCACACTGGGTGACCACATATCGATTGATTGATCATAAGAAATAGGAGTGTGCAAATACAGATTGGGAGAATAGCAATCAACAGAAGGGTTTTGAAGGAGAAGTGCGATAATCTCGGACTGATGATTTTCAACTGCATATGACAAAGGTGTACGCAGATATTTATCTGGTAAATCTGGTGTTGCACCTTTTTTCAGGAGACACAACACCTGATCATCAAGGAACAAGATATCCTCCAGATTGCCTCCTGCACTATATGATAATGCAGTGCGTAAATGTTCATCCTGTGAATCTGGATTGACATCCTCCCGCTCAAGAAGGGCTTGTATGAGTTGCCAATATTCCCCTGAGGGTGATGATTGTTGAACTGCCCAAATCAACGGTGTTTTTCCAGTGTTATCAGGGATGTCTGGCTGTAGATCACCATGTTTGAGCAGAATTCGAGCAACATCCAGATGCTTCTGGTCCACAGCATGAAACAGTGCAGTCCGTCCATTACAGTCCCTGAGATTGTGATTGATATCATGTCGGTCAAGAAAGAGTTGCACAATTTCAACATGACCATGATGACAGGCATGAATGAAGGGAGTACGACCATCTTTATCAGGTATGTCAGGCTGTGTGTTGTGGATTCCAAGAAGAAGTTGAACTGTCTCGAGATGTCCACACTCTGCTGAATATGATAGCGCAGTGCGTAAATGGACATCTTGGATATTGATATCCACCTTTGTTAAGAGCACCATCACAGCTTCGGCATATCCCAGTGAGGAGACCGAATGTAGCAGGGTAGCATTCGCTGGACCCAAACTATCATTGGCCAATAACGACTTTATCACCTGGGCTGCAGAAGTGACATCGATATCAGGATGGTATATTCCAACAAGTTTTGAGACACAGCCAACATTTGCAGGTTTCTGCAGAAACCTTTGAACATAGGGCGAAACCTGCTGTTGTGCCTCATGACCATGTGTTCCCCAGAAGCAAGCAGCATACACATAGAAGGGATAATGTGCTTCGTGTTGCCTGTAATGATCATAATCATAAATAGACCATTCGGCAGTGCCAACATGATTGAATGATAGGTAAGTGAGGCATGTAATTGCCATCAAGGATTGTATGTCAGGGAATAGTCTGTCCTGATTGCTTTGGAGATATTCTTGCATAGTGTAGTCTGTGAGGAAATGAGTCTACAGTTCGGCTTAGTATATTAATGAAAACTCACGAACAAGCCGGACAGTTGAGAATTGACCCATTCCCTCTGAGAGTGGGAATGAATAGTCGATAATAATGAGACCAGCACAAACATCAGTCAATGTCTCAATATCCACTATGGCCTCTGGCTCCATGTCAGTCATCTCTGGATCTAATGATACAGCAACTGCATGCTGAAGCTCCAGAACTGTGAGGGGTCTTTTGGAACAAGACAACCAGTAGAATATGTAGTATGCGAGTTTGGAGTCTGTCTCGCCTTGAGCATCTATCCGGAGCATAGCATTGTCATATGATCGCCAGATGTCCGCTGGGAGCCCCTCCAGTGCTTTACGAAGTGCTTTAACATTTGTTTGCCTGGCAAGAGAGTCCAAGTGCAACTTGGCCTGAAGGAACCTACACAATGGGATTGATGAAATGTGAAACACAAGTTAAACTCACATTCCAGCTGCCTTTGATATGACTACCTCAATGATGTTGTCTTTCAGACTTCTGTTGTCCTTTACCAGTTGATTGAGTCTTTTTACCCCAACAAGGCACTCCCGGATGTAGGTCTGAAGATCCTCCACATGTGCTTCAATATGAATCATGTTCTCATCCTGGACCTTCAGAGCATGAGTGATTGAGGGCATGTTGCGGCAGGTCATTAAAAGTTGCAGATTGTCTGTAAATGACCGTAGTCCCAAAGCTCCTTCCTGTGAAAGGAAAAGGTTCCTAGCCTCATCACTGCATTCATCCAATGCATCAACAATGAGATAAGCTCGAGTATATGACTGCAACTCTATGCGTAGAGCATCCATGAGTTCGAGAAAGGTTGGCATAGTTTTGCGTGATGAGTGAGTCCTGTAGAGGGACAGCAGGTGTTGGGAGATAGCTGAACGTCGCTCCACTAGCTGCTTGAGGATGCTCCCCAACAACATCACGGATGTCTGCTCGACTTTCCGGTTATATTCGCAATATATGTAGATGACGACATCTTCTGGAGTCGCCAGAAACCGTTGAAGATGGTTGATGATGACAGAGCTACAACCGGTGAACATTGAGACACATATATATAAGTCAGACTCACGCGAGGATGGTCTTACCAACACCAGCTATGAACATGCTTATCAGAATGGAAAAGCAGTATGGAACATAACTTACGATCCCCACAGCACCACAGAAGCCTCGTGTTGCCCTGAAGCCAATCAAGAATCCGAGAATCCTGGAGCAACCAAGTTCCCGTTCCAACAGTGTGTCTCCCAAATGTTGCTATCTGTGTTGAATGGAAATCTAGTGGTGAAATCCATTGCAGAAACTCCTCCCGTTGCTTAGCTGGAAGCAATGAATCACCGCAAGACACCTTAGACTCACACTTACCACGTTCCTTATCTACAGTGCCAATCTAAGCAAGCATTTAAGGATAATGGAGGAGAGACTGACCATCTTCCCAGTCATTCAGCTTATCTACGCCCTGTCCTACAGCAGGGTCCGCTTCATTGATGATATTGTTTGATAACACATCCCTAGCATTTCCTAGTCACCTTAGTTAGATACTAGACTGAAGTAGAATATCTGAGGATACCTATGTAGTTACCGATCATCCCCATATGCAATCTTCTGTCTGGTCTTGAGTCCCGCTGAATAACATCATTTCCTGGAGCGAGTGCAAGGGAATCTCCATCTGGACTTTGTTTCAGAGAAAGCAGCCTAATATATGACAGTCTGTACCATTCATTCCATCTCCATCAGCAGAGCATGTGGAATCATCACTGAAAACATGAAATGAGTCTCATGCCAGATAGACTTGAAGTGCGAGCAACATTCACCTTAATGAAAGAAGTGACAATTTGAGCCTTGAGAGGGTCGATAGTATGCTCTGTTGTTCTTCTGAGCTGAATGGCCAGCTCTGATTGATTGAGTACAGATCAAGCTTGGTCGCCATCACCACAAGATGAGAATGGAGGTCTTTTAGGACATTGTTGCCGCCTTGGCTGAGAGGATCCTGGTATTGAACAATGGGTTTGATTGCTGTTAGCTCACTGTAGAGCTGGAGCCGCTTTCCCTTCAATTGACTCGGAATGGCTTCTAACGTGGAACAGAGCTTGTGCAAGAGCTCGAGGCTCCCGTTGAGCAAATCTGAATTCATGATAGGGAAAGAAAGAGGTGGACGGCAACGTGCAACCAACGTTCATTCAATGTGTCAAATGTCAGAATCGTGTCAGCAGACAGATATAAAAATAGATATATATACACAGCATAGTCTCAGAGAGAACCCTCGGGGAATAAATTATCCCGATGGCTTAGCGGACCGATCTCCGGTCGCGCAATTCTCGCGCATTTGGCAGCATCGGAATCTCAATGAGCCCGCGTGACTGAGCCCTGCAGACGAAGTCAGACAAGCACCGAGGCCCCGTATCAAGGTTCCCAGTGATGCCACCATGAATATTCTCAATAACTAGTCCTTTCTATGAGCGATAAACTCCGAGTGCACACTGCATTTATTCATCAAGTTGTCTGTATTATTTCAATCTGGACTGGACAACCTAAAGTTGAGAGAATAGATTGGAATAGATCGGCACAAAGAGCAACCTCAAATGCATGGATTAGCTTCAGAGAACTACAACTCGATGAGATGTCTCTAGGCATGACTGTCAACACTAAAATGACTTTTTGTTCCCCTTCTGACTCCCAATGAAATCCCATACATCCCTGGAAGCACAAACCTCAGCCCACTTAGAAAGATAGAGGGATTAAGGTCACACTCAAAATGAATACCGCGAGCATTCACGACAATATGGAATACTGGGAAAAATGAGCAAAAGAGCCATATTGAGGGAATGAGAGGTACTGAGGCCTGGGGTCTTGCTTCTGCTTCGTCCTCACCAAAGCGTCACTCGTAGCATGTCGTGCTTCAAAACCCTACTCGTTTTGACGTAGGTCTCGCTCCCAACAAAATCTGCATGAAATGGTCATCATCAGTAGAATGAAAAAGACGAAGGAATTCAATAGAAGATCAGAAAATGAGATATTGGTGTCGCGGAGGACATGGCCAGGTCAAAACGAGAATGACGAGGACAAATGAATGACACAAGGTCCTTGCCCTGCCACTGCTGCCATACAAAGTCAAGGAAATACCCACCAGGATCACGGTAATGTCTCTGGCGAGCTCGTAAAGCAAACTCAAATAGCACAGGGCTAAAGAGAGAGAATTCAACAAAGACAGCAGACTGAAATGACGAGCTTGCTCATCTGGATTCCATGCCAATTCCGCGCTATCGATACGGTCCTGCTGCTCCGCTTCCCATAATCTTCCTCCTTTTCTTTTCGTCCTGGATCAACATCCGCCACTTTTTCACTGGATGACCCAACCAATAAGAGCATGCATTATTCTAGATTCTGGTGAGGCTGACCGAATAGCAGAGCATACGACATCTTACCTTGGTCAGTGTCACGATCCTCAGCCGATAATACTGTCTTTTTTCGACCACAAGTTCATTCCCACGCTCATCACATGATATGTCACGCTATTTTTTCAGTTCAAAACTCGGGATAGAGTGTGACATACCGACATATCAGTTCATCATCATTCTTTGTGTGTCATACAGCATCATTGACCTTGCTTCTGTGTATTTGGAACATGTTAATATAGCTGAAAAAACTGAATTGCGTGGCTTTTTGGACTTTTTGGAACCGCTTTGAAGGAAAATCGCCTTTTTTGGTGCGTGGGAATGTCACAATCTCTAGTTCAGAACTTAAAATTTGGTGTGACGTCACGCCATTTTCAGTTCAGTTCAGAGGCTTGTGTGACGTGTGACGAACTTGTGGTCGGAAAAAGACAGTAATGGTTTTAAAGCCGCGAGGATGGGACCATGCTAGCTAGACCCCGAGCTATATGAAGCTAGGCTGGCTAAGCCTTACAATGGTCCTATACGAAAAATGGTCAGTCTTGATTAAAATTGGGTTGGTTTCTGCTCACCCTGATGAGTTCTATCACTGGCCGCCGAAGAGTCAAGGATCCAGTGTTGTGGAATCGTTGGTGCTATCAGCGGGGCTGGTGCCAGCGGTATCTTGGAATAGCCATTGGGCGACTAAAAAAAGTTGGAAAAAGCACAACTGAAAAAGGAACATCAAAAAGAAATCAATTCACATAAACCTTTACCCACTGCTCTCCCTTCCTCGGTATATACACCATCGGATGCAGGATAGGTCGGACTCACCGCAGCATACAAAAACTGCGGCTGATGAACCAGCGCAGATGATACGTCGCCTAGCTCACATATCCCGCCAAATTGCTCAGCTGAATAACCTGGCCGGATTCAGCCGAATAATAACCCGGGCACGCCGAGTGCCCCGGATAGCCCAACGGCGAACGCGGCGTGTCGGTGCTATGAGCGGAGAGGGTTGGGGATGATCGGCTGCGGGCTCGTTTGTGGCGTGGGTGGGCGGTGAGCCGAGTGACTTTTTTGTAGGAAGAGTACGGTAGCGGTGAGGGTTGCGCGGCTCGAGGGAGGTTCTTCCGGCATGCTTGTGGTGCCGAGAAATGCCGAGGCGGCCAACAACAATGCCGAGAGGTCCACGCCGTCCACACGTCCGCACAGAGGGTCGAGTGTCAATTTCCTGGTTGGGAACAGTATATATTGCAATGCATGTTCACCGTAGATCTTTGGTCGTCCTTGGTAGAGCTTTCCTTTCCACGAGCGTATGGGTGTCATTTTGACATGTGGAAGGATTGATCACATAACCGGATTGATTCATTTCGACATGTGAAGATGAAATGGGGTTGGGAATGGTGGGATTCATAGATAGTCAGAGTGTCATGATACCAGGACAGTACAAGTAGGAGCAATCAAGTACAAATCAGAAATAAGAGACAGTGGTTCTATGAATAAGAAAGCAAATGAACTATGAACCACATTCAGAATTTGATTGGGTCTGGATCATGGACTGTACTACAGTCTACAAATCTTTTGACCGTAGTACAGCGGAGTTTGAAATATTGCCAGGATCAATCTTCAACTCTAGTGTCTATAGAGGTATAAATGCGTGTTCAGTGGCGCCAGGCATCAACCGAGATGGGATTACAATAATATTCGTGGCACTTTTGAGCCACCATCGGAACGAGCAGAGTTACAACTCAGCTGTATAAGCCTACAGGCCACTCAGTGACCTCGGGGGGGAAGAAAATGGCCGCGGCAGCGCGAGAAATTGAAGATACATCCAGCCTGGAATTCTGCTTGATGGCTTCTAATTGCACTGTTTTTCTGAGAACTTTATAAGAATTTAAATTACAAGTCATGCAATAATCCAACAAAATTGAACAAACAACCATTGGAGTTGGTACACCCGGCCGAAGCACAATTTTGGCGATGAATCGGGCAGATATAGTCGTCAAATATTGATGCCTGAACGGAAAAGGATCGAGATGGCGATAGGATGATGGGTTTCACTGGATGCCTTTTTGCTGGGTTGAGAATGCTATATGGGAAGATGGTCTATGTTGCAAGTCAGGCTGATCAACTTTCAGAAGAATTCTAGTTCTCATTTCTATTCGGCATCGAAGCCTTATTCTGGCACTGCGCTACCTCAAATACCTAGTGGAGATACCTGAAGATCAATGAGCCCACGTCTCCCCACAAGAGTCATTTTCACTATGTCTGCCATATAGCTCACTTGATCACGATGTAGGTCAGTCATGTCACATACAATTATTTGTTGACCATTGTTAAAGATCCAGGTGACATCTGATAGCCGAGGGCAGGACTCTTTGGCTTTCGATGAATGCTCACTCACCAAATCGTGAGTCCGTGTATAGCTTGGCCAAGACCAGTCTATAACTCAGCTGTCAAAATATATATTCTGTCAGATCGAAACAGACCATGCCGAGTGCGCTCCGAACCCAGAACATTCTCAGAGATCTGATCTATCTGTCATGGATATCCGATGAAAAAATCCATGACTTGTGCTTCATATCTTGGGTACCATAACTAAAGAATACACGCTCGACGCGACCTAATTCTCATTCAGTGCCCAGTTACCTCTGGGAGTCTGGTGCCAGCCCTGGGCGACAAGGCCCGTATGGATTCCTCGGGCTACTGCATTTTACCGCCTAGAACGACAGTCAGTCATGGTTCAATTGAGAAATGTAATATCGGGTGCGTCTGGACATACCGTCGTCTTCCGCCAGTATCTTTGGCCACAATACGGACACATATAGATTCCAAACCCTTTTCCCTTGCCGGCGGCCTGGAAAAGCATGAGCGTAGACCCAGGAATAAAATCGGTTGTTAGACCTGAGCTGCAGGAGCCGCGCCCACGGCGTTGGTACGGACATCGAGGGCATTGTGATCATGAGTGCTTCGGACACCAAGGCCCTGAACGAGCCTGTGAAAGAAGGCGACCGGGATGAGCAACAATATCTCCCAAGAAATTGTGGCAATTACCTTGCATCCAGAGGGACAGCAAGATTCACATTCACGAGAAAAGAGAGTAAGAAAATTTCAAAAGAGCAAGTGAATATAGTGTTGTTGGGCGCATGATTCTGAATGTAATCGGGTAGTAGAGTTTCTCGATGAAGATTGGGTGAGACCGACTGAGGGAAAGGCGCTCGAACGAGGCGGTCCTTTATAGTCCATGCTGTGCACATGCCGGAGATGCCGCTGACCATTGCGTCTAATTAATTGGCGTTACACGCAAAGATAAGCGCTCAAAGATCAATTCTTGGATATACGGGCTTTACGGTGGACCAGAAACTCAAGCTAGTCATCCATTCATTAACTGAAATGCATGGAATTCACCAAAATGGAGACAATACACTAGGAACAGTGTGCCCCGACATCCCGCTCGGCTTCGCTTAATTCTGTCAGACCGAATCACAACCGAAACGCCGTCACCTCGGGCCGAACAGTATCAATTATTACAGCTTCGCGTTCGGAATCCAGATCTCTTTAGTCTAACGCGTGGGCTCTCTGGATTCGCTCACAAATGTAGCGCATTTGGCAAAGCCATTGATACGAAGCTAGCTTCCGGCCCATAGGATCTTTCATATCGAGAAGCTCTTTCATTTTGATCTATCCGGCTCAGACTAGGTAATATATACGTATCTAGGGTTCTACATCCATTTTTACATGCTATGTATAGTACCTGAATCTCATATACTACATCAATACTACCTCTGCGCCATCCTTGTCGACCCTCATCGCGCCAATGTGACGTCTGTGTTTCTGCGACCGAGCATGGGACTCGACAACATTGATTGGGACGCTCATCGTCTTAAGGCTTGGTGTCGAAGCCGCCTGTAGAACCCAAAAAGATCAATCTTGAAACCTCCGACAGAGCACTTGGCCTTACCCCAACCAGAATCAGAAATGCAACATTAATTTGCGCTGTTCCAGTGGGAGTGTCCGCGGGGATGGTCACATCGAGGGTGTAGTCTTCCCTTTGGACTTCGATGCTGAGCAATTTGCCTAGTCTGTCAGACGGGGAACCGCATGTCCCAGTGGGACATGATTCGAGACCGACAAGAAGGGCAATTGGTGTCGTGGAAGTGAGGCTTTTCTGCAAAAGATATAAGTCAGCAAACCTGATAACATACTTATTCCAAACGTACTTGAACAATGACCTTGACTTCGGTGACACCGCCAGCTTCGACGTTGGCCCCAGACACTGGGTAAGCTATAGAGATGTTCTGTGCAGATATCATTGATGCGAGACAGAGAGTAGAAGTAAGGAATTTCATGACTGATTTCATTATTGAGGTCGTGAGGTCGTTAGTTTTCGTGATGGGGAAGTTTACTGGCAATTTATCCATGATTTATACGTCGATGCGGAGTGCTGAGCAGCGCTTTGGGCGCATCATACCTTCACCGAGCATGCCCGGTGTGATTTCTATTGATATTCGGCATTTATATTTGTCCACAAATTGTTTGCTAGAGACTCGGACACTCAGGATGAGAACCGTGCTATGGAAAGCGCACACTCAGAGTCCGGCAACAATTGTGCTGCCTGAGTCAAAGCCGCTTTCTGCCATGCAGGCTTCCAAATAGAGTGACAATCAGATGGTCTTGATCCATCGGTTTCATGTTGATCAGCGCTCGTTGCCATTTCTGGGTCCTTGAGCGTAATGGAGCTTCTAGGCCTGTGGTGTGATGGTTACAGACTTGATGAGAATTCAAGCCACTTTCACTGGAGTCCTCAGGGATCCTCGAAAGTTCCAGTTCCTTCCATCGGGTTCCATTCCTTTCCAGTACTTTCCGCATATATCTGACTCATATCTTCTCTGACTCATTCCTAGCTATAAACACTTGATCTGGAATGTATTAGACACACTTTAATGACATACAATCCTACTATTCTTACCTTATGCCGCAGAGCTAAGCTTGAGAGTCAGGATTATCTGATCAAACAACCCCTTACTTGAGTACCGACAGCTACAGTATTAGACCGGTCCTTTGAACACCCCCAGTCCTTTGAACAAACTGTTATTCCACTCATTCCCGTGGCTCACTGACCAAACTTGAGTGATGTTTGGATGACGAGAGTAATGTGCGAGACGGATCAGGTCCTATTTTGGGTATGTGATAGTTGCCAGGGTGAGGATCCGTGATTCAGTAGAATGTTCGGAATTTGATGAAAATCTATTTTGGGTTTCTCAAAGAATTATCGGTGCTATGTTCCAAAACAACTACTGGAAATGATGCAGGTATATACTGTGATCATAGCGATATCCATTTTATGTGAAGTGTCAACCAGTACATTGAAATACTGACGGTCTAAACTTTTTGAGCATGACATGTCACACATGTCACAATTCAGTAACGCTTGTCGCTCAGCCCTGAATCCCCACAAATTCCGCCCTGCTCGCACTTCGACAGCCCAGCCCATACTTCTATTATACAGTGTGCTTCTCTGGCATGACCAGCATCTGCTAGAATGCCTCGTAAAGCCCTGTCAGTTACCAAAAAGAAACAAATCAGTCGCGAGGACCATGACCGTGCTATGGCGCGTGCTGTCATTCTTTACCACGAGGATCAGGCTCCAGTTGGACCAGAGAAGAAGAAGGGTCTACGTACAATCTGTCGACTCATTGAGAAGGAATTCTTCCGAGAGAAAGGCTATTCTATCACCCTCAATCATGTTACTTTGCACAGCCTGGCAAATGGAAGTCGCTCGCTGTCACAGTTCAATGCAGAAAAGAGTTGGTTGCTTAAAGAGGAGGTGGAGACGGTCATAAATTATGTGCAAGAGATTGCTAGCTGGGGTCATGGGCTTAATCACCAACGGCTCAAGGAGCATGTCGACGAAATCTGTCGTTCCCGCCTCGGTGACAAGTTTCCAAAGGATGGAGTCGGTACCAAATGGACATCCCGCTTTGTGGAGAAGCATTCTGACCGACTGCATCTCTACACTGCCAGGAAGCTGGACACAAACCGAGGCCAAGCGGTGAACGAGAGTGTGAACAAGCTATACTGGGATATGTGTGAGGAGCTGTTGCTGCATGGAGACGATGGGAAACCAATTGCACCTGAATGTCTCTATGCTTTTGACGAGAGCGGGTTCCGTGCAAATGGGGATGAAGGTCACGAAAGAATCATTGGTGCGAAGGGGAAGAAAGTTCAGTACAAGCAACAAGACGGAACTCGAGAAAACATTACCGTCATCGTCACCATTTGCGCCGATGGATCATCATTGCCACCTGCGGTAATCTACAAAGGTCAAGGTTTCCTAGTGAAATGGTTGCAGGACAATCCTGCGAATGCTTCGTGAGTCAGCTTTTCAAACAGAACCAGTTATCGAGTGCTAATTCTCTAGTCTTGGCTATTCTAAGAAAGGGTGGACAGACCGTGTCATTGGCATCGACTATGCAAAACATTTTGAGAAGCAAACACGGGCAAAAGCCAAAGGACGAGCTCGAGTTCTGTTTGTTGATGGTCATGACTCACATATCACCCGAGGCTTCCTTGAGCATTGCCGAAAGCACAATATCATGGTCCCTTGTTATATTGCACATGGGACACACATATATCAAGGCCTTGATGTCGTGGTCTTCAGCCCATTGAAACTGGAATTCGGAAAGCAGCGAGATAAGCTGCTTCGGGAAACTGGGGAGGCGGTCAACAAAGAGAACTTTCTGCAGGTCTATGGCGATGCTCACGTTAAAGTTCTCAAGAGCAACTTGATCCATACAGCATTTGAAAAGACTGGTCTCTGTCCTTTCAACCGACACGTCGTGATGCCTGAAATGATGGCGCCAAGTCGTGATACATCATACAAGGTGTTTACCCCCATTCCTCCACCCACCCCAGTTCGAATTGTCACCGACATGCTTCTCGACGTCGTCCAATCACGTCCTGAGACAACTGGTCAAGGCGCTAGAGCTGAAACAGAAAATTCGGTACCTGACACCTTTCCAATTCGTGCCGCTATTCCGCAACTAGCCTCATCTGAGGTTGCATTTCTCGCATCTTCATCACCAATAAAATCATCTTCGCAGCTGCCCCATATACCGACCATCAATATCTCTCCCATCAAACAAGCACGTCGACGAGGCAACGAGCATGATTTGTTGACAGCGCCGGTGAAAACAGCGCTCGAGCGCCGTCTTCAGGAGGCAATGGTGGCCAAGACTGCAGAGGCAAACTTTTACAAGGGAAAAGTTATCCAGCTTCAGTCCCAGATGGTCTTACAGCGTGCATACTGTGGACGTGTCCGCCGTCAGCTTGGAGCTAAGGAGCTGAAAGCAAACAAAAAGAAAGGACAGAAGGGTGGAAGACTGCTTGGCGATGGCTTACCTCATTTGCTCACGAGCAACGAGTTCTATGCCAAAGTCGTTACACATTTTGAGGAGATAGAGGCTGCCGATGCTGCGAAGGAAGTCCGGAAACAGAAGAAGCAGGATTTCACTGCTGCAGTGGAGAGTTGGAAGAAGAAAGAGGTTGAGCGGAAAGCCCGGAATATGGTCTTGGATGAGAAATGGGCGAAAGCTGTAGCCGATTGGGAGAGCGAGAAGAAAGAGGCGAAAAATCATGGGGAAAAGATGAAGAGGCCCCGGGACACTCCCCTAGGAACTAGGCCGCCAAAATCAGCTCAGACCCGCAAATTTTTCGGGCTCAAACCCGCAAATTTGGCCGAGGTATGTCACAAAATGTCACAGATGTCACAGAGCGCAAAACTCCGTTTTTTTTGGCGTTCTGGGGCCCCAAGGGTTGTAGCGACACGTAAAAACAAGTTTGGGATACTAATAGACTACTTGGGCTCTATAACTTTGCATCTAATGGGTATTTTTACTGAGGGATGCTCGATAGTTTCCTTGCGTTTTTGAGCTGACCAAGCTTGTGACAAGACTCAAAACAAAAAACCATGGTGGGAGTCGATAATGAGGCATCAAAATCCCAAAGTAGATGTGTGAGATGTATTAACCGCTATACAATAGAGGAATATGAGGAGCTATATGGGTGAGGTCAACATCTGAACCGGGCTCAGACCCGCAATTTTGGCTAACATTTTCAAAAAAATTCTCTCATACCCGCAAATTTGGGCCGCCAAAATCGTGATTTTGAGCCTCTCAAACCCGCAAAATCGGCCTAGTTCCTAGGGGAGTGTCCCGGGGCCTAGATGAAGGACTGGACGAAGGATCATCCGAAGCCGAAGAAAAGCGACAAGGAATTCCAGAAAGAGAAGGCTGTTCCCAAGCCTAAGCTGAAGGACCCTATTGCGGAGGACGGTGACGAATCCAGTGGGGATGATCCGGACGAGGGCGAGTGGACGGACGCAGAGGAATGAATATTTTGTTGATTTATTGCATTTTTGATGAATTTATCACATGGTTCCCACGGGGTGTTCAAAGGACCCGATGTCACGCATTTCGGGTCAGTCAGCATAATCACGCTGCTGGGCCATCAATTTTCGGCCGACGGTCATCAAATTTGTTGCTATATGGAGTTCTGATGCTGGCCGAGCCCTGGGATAACGCAAAACAATCAAACAATGTTCAAATATTAGATGGCTCGCGAGCTTCAATTTAGGTGTTCAAACCACCCGTCTAATACTGTACTTGAGAATCTAACTGAACCTCAGCAAATTTTCAACCTGAAAACACCCGGTTTTCACTACAAGGTCTCCCGTTGGTCAGGGCTAGAATATTCCCCAAGATCCCGGGTTCCTCAGCACATTTGTGAACGCCAGAAACATCAACAGATGTGGAGAATGAACCGAATTCAATACTCTCTTCTCCAAGATAGCGCTCACTGTGATGGACCCACAGTTTTACATCAAAAACTGTAGCTCCAAGGCAGTACCATGGATATCAGTCGAGACCGATGTGAAAGCGGACACCCAGGGACGGAGGAAAGTCAGTATTCATGATGTTCTGAATGAACCACCAACGTCTCCGTGCCAGTCGAAACTCGAGTATTTGATATTGATCATTGTAACTCTCTGTCTCTAGTCATACAACGATTTTCGCCGCTGATCATCCCGGATTAATGAGCATTGAATCAACACGTGAACACTGCCCCATCGTCTTCAAAGGTAACCACAGCTCTTTATCTTTCCTTCCATATGTCAACGACAATCGAGATTCAAGAATGATACTGACGCCGATATCGCCCCGATGGATGGTTGAGTTACTCATGCGGAATCTGAAACTGAAACGACTCATTCCACCTACTTTAACAGCACGAGGTAGTAAGTACCCTTCTGACGTTGTTAAGACTTCCGAAGCTCCGTTACAGTAGTTCTAGCGACCCACTGGGGAATCTATACGGCTGCTTCTCCTTTCGATGCCAACTATGCGGCCATTGGAAATGAATTGCTGAGATCCCCGAACCCGCTCCGCTATCAATAAAAGCAGTCCGGGTCCGATAAGTGCTGTAGAGCTGCTCTTCAAATGATCTCTCCCCGTCTCATCTTTGCTACTACTCTCGCCCTTCTCCTCGCACAATTTGTCAGTTTACATATCTGTTGCTCAATATCCCGAGATGACAGCTTCATAGATGTCTTGCGAACCTGGTAAAACTGCATCGTGCTGTAGTCACTCAGCGAGTCTCCACTGTCTGGTGTACGAGACATACTGATACGTGTTTAACCTAGCCGAATGTCGCTTTGGAGTGCTTGCAGCAGCCTCCATTTGGGTGTCGTCCAGCTTTCAGTCCGGTGTGCTGTGAACCATCATGTCATCTATTTTCGCTTTTGGATTTCCTCATACTGCTTGGGTCTATCATTATAGCAACCAAGTAAGCACCATAGCACCCAATATCGTCGGCTTCATCTCTGTACTCCTCCAGCACCCAAACCGATGTCAATTGCATGCAGATTTGTCCAATCCAGCTTTCACATCTTCAGGGTTCAATGATTCCAATGCCTTCCTTCTGTCCGGATTGCCCAGAGAAAACACGAAATATTGGGACTTTCCGCATTTGTGAGGAAAAAGTACTTATGTGGCCAAAATACCTGTCTGTAGCCCTCATCACTGTAAAATAGTACAAATAGCATGCGGACGAACATAGGCACGCAGGTTCGGAAGCTGACACACTCATACAGTACGAAAGTCAAGCCAAAAACCCTCGCACTCCAAAAGAAGTTGAAAAGAAAAGAAAGCAGTGTTCTCAGCGGTGAACCTTCATTTAGCTTCTTTCAACACTGTCCGCCACTCGGATTGTCCATTCTTTATCAACATTCCTGTCCTCCCATGAAACACAGCACATACCCTTCCGGAACTCGAGCTTGAGGTTGCTGTGAATTATGCATCTGTAGAACTGTGTCGCACAGGAGCACCACATATTATCTTCCACTCCTATTTTCTATTGTTTCTCGGCATAACAATGCTCCGATATTGACATTCAAACTCAACGTTCAAGTCTGGAGATCTGGACCGCCCAGACATTTGAGAGCAAGATTCTACTCCAGCTGTAGAGAGAGTACATACTGTATTGTATTTTATGTATATATGAGGATCAGGTTGCAGAGAGTGAATTCTCTATGAACCCAATATAATGCAAGATTGAACGACGTTCTGATCCCAGAACTGATGGCGTCTCTCTCTTTACTCCAAGGATTCTGTAGCACACCTACTTGTTCATGAGAAGATGGAGTGAGTGTGACCTCCACGATTTAACTTGAAGGGAGGGATGGCATTTTCCAACTGCATCTTGTGTTCCTTGGCGATTTTGAAGTGCTTTTGACTGAGATGAGCTCTCAATGATTGGTTCAAGTGTCAATTGCAGATTAAAGGACAACGACTCTGGTGAAACAACACTCATAGTGATGGAAGATTTTCCGAAGGCTATACTGACCACTTGCGGATTTTAATATTTGCAAGTGTGAGTTACTTGATGACAAGTATCTCCTGAGTACAAGGCTTTCTCTAATAACACCGATTTATGATTTCTGTGCTTTTACCATTTCAAGCCAAATTTAAATAAAATACAAGTAGATCTGCAATCAAATAGACATATGTTCAACTACAACTCATCACTCTGTCCAGTCCCTTCCTCTGAATCATCCAAGACATCAAATACTCCCTCAACGCTCCATGCACACTCATTCCCCTCAGACCAGATAAATTTCTCAGCACCAAAGTTGATCTCCATAGATGCTTCTCCAATGATTCCAATCGCAGCAAAAAGATCATGTTTGGAGTGTGGAAGGAAGATACCAGTGAATGCATTCGGCAACCGTGAGCCATTCAGAGTGAAGAAGACAGTCCCGGACTTGTGAATGAAGCCGACTCCCACAGTATCACCATTCTGTAACTTTGTGTCTGGAAGATATTCCTCGCCTTCCTCATCCTCAAAGAATTTTGCCATATCATCTAAATGCCAAGCAGCACTTAGATGGCCCCATCCTGGCTGATACCAGGCTGGATATGGCCGACAAGCCAGGCCTAAAGCTCCTTGTTAGCAGCTCTATATCAATTGATTTGGTACAACATACCTACTCCAACAGCATCCTCCATTTCAAGAATACGAACCTCATAGTAAATACCTTGTTTGTTGGGGGAAATCTTGTATCTGCCTGCGATAAGTGGCAGGTTACTCAGAAGACAAGTATCGGTGGTGGTAGAAAGTGTGGTTATCCTCACAACTCCCGGCGCCCGTGTACCATAGACAGGATTGTGAATACTGCCATGGAAACCACCATCACGAGGTGTTGCAATTTCCAGAAACAGAACATCCAGGTTATTAGTATATTGATCCTGGGTTTGAGGAGTATTGAAGCCCCACGCCCATACCGCTTCATCTCGCACTTTGTCTAATGAGCCAGCAATGATGACTTGAGAGGAATCCGGGGGAAATTTGGTATCAGGATTTCCAGGCAGGTGATTCTTCTTCAGTACACGGGGATTGTCAGAATTGAAAACAGATATGACACAGATCAAATTTACCTTCCATTCACTGTACTCCTTCAAGAGCCTCTCTGCCCTGGGTGACCAAATAGGAGTGTGCAAATAAAGGTTGGGTGAATAGCGATCAACAGCAGGGTTTTCAAGGAGAAGCTCGATAATCCAGGACTGGCGACTTTCAATTGCATATGACAAAGGTGTACGCAGATATTTATCTGGTAAATCTGCTGTAGCACCTTTTTCCAGGAGACACAATGCCTGTCTGTAACGAGCAGCCTTGTCAAACTGGCTAGGGGACATCCCTCCTGCATTGTATGATAGCGCAGTGCGTAAATGTTCATCTTGTGAATCTGGATTGACATCCTCCCGCTCAAGAAGGAGTTCCATGAGTTCTGAACATTTCCATGATGCTGGTGACTGTTGAGCTACCCAAATCAACGGTGTTCTTCCTGTGTTTTCAGGAATGTCCGGCCATATATGACCATTCTGGAGAAGAATTTGAGCAACATCCAGATGCCTCTGGTCCACAGCATGAAACAGTGCAGTCCATCCATTACAGTCTCTGAGATTGTGATTGACATCATGTCGGGCAAGAAAGAGTTGCACAATTTCAACATGCCCATGATGACAGGCATGAATGAAGGGAGTACGACCATCTTTATCAGGTAAGTCAGGCAGTATATCCTCCAATTTGAGAAGAATTTGAACAATATTCAGCTGACCATACTCTGCTGAGTATGATAGTGCAGTGCGTGAATGGCTATTCTTGGCATTGATATCCACCTTTGGTAGGAGCATCATCACAGTTTCAGCATGTCCCAGTAAGGAGACCGAATGCAGAAGGGCAGCATCTGCTGGACCCAAACTATTATTGGCCAATAACGACTTCATCATTAATGTATACGAAGACAACTGGGAATGGAGGTCTTCACCAAGATATTTGTATTCTTGAGAAACTTTCAAAGCATAGGCCAAATTTGCAGGTTTCTGTAGAAACCTGTGGACATGGGGAAAGATCTCCTCTTGGTTGTCACAAGCATGTTTTCCCCAGAAGAGGGCAGCATACTCATACAAGGGATATTGAGTGCTGCTCCAGAGCCTGACAGGATGGCCATGTTTCCATTCTGTGGTGCTGAAAACATCGAACGACATGTAGGTGAGACATGTGATTGCCATCAATGATTGTATTTCTGGAAATAGTCTTTGCTGATTGCTTTGGAGATATTTTTGCATAGTGTAGTCTGTGAGAAAATGAGTCTATAGTTGGCATTGGTTATCAACGGACACTCACGAACAAGCCGGACAGTTGTTTGAGAACTGGTGAATGGCTCATTGCTAATAATGAGACCAGCACAGACATCAGTCAATGTCTCAATATCCACTATGGCTTCCGGGTCCATGTCAGTCATCTCTGGATCTAATGATACAGCAACTGCATGCTGAAGTTCCAGAACTGTAAGGGGTCTTTTGGAACAAGACAGCCAGTAGAATATGTGGTATGCGAGTTTGGAGTCTGTCTCGCCTTGAGCATCTATCCGGAGCATGGCATTGTCGTATGACCTCCAGATGTCCTCTGGTAGCCCCTCCAGTGCTTTACGGAGTGCCTTAACATTTGTCTGCCTGGCAAGAGAGTTCAAGTGCAACGTGGCCTGAAGGAACCTACACAATAAGATTGATGAAATGTGAAACACAAGTTAGACTCACATCCCAGCTGCCTTTGATATGACTTCCTCAATGATGTTGTCTTGTAGACTTCTGTTATCTTTTACCAGTTGATTGAGCCTTTTTACCCCAACAAGGCACCCCCGGATGTAGGTCTGAAGATCCTCCACATGTGCTTCAATATGAATTGTGCTCTCATCACCCTGGACCTTCAGAGCATGAGTAATTGAGGGCATGTTGCGGGAGGTCATTAAAAGTTGGAGATTGTCTGCAAATGACCGTAGTCCTGCAGCCGCTTCCTTTGAAAGGAAAAGGTTCCTGGCCTCATCACTGCATTCATCCAATGCATCAACAATGAGATAAGCTCGAGTATATGATTGCAACTCTGTGTATAGAGCATCCATGAGTTCAGGGAAGGTTGGCATAGTTTTGCGTGATGAGTGAGTCTTGTAGAGGGACAGCAGGTGTTGGGATATGGCTGAACGTCGCTCCACTAGCTGCTTGAGGATACTCCCCAACAACATCGCGGATGTCTGCTCAACTTTCCGGTTATATTCGCAATATATGTAGATGATGACATCTTCTGGAGTCGCCAGAAACCGTTGAAGATGGTTAATGATGACAGAGCTACAACCGGTGAACATTGAGACATATATATATAAGTCAGACTCACGCGAGGATGGTCTTACCAACACCGGCTATGAACATGCTTATCAGAATGGAAAAGCAGTATGGAACATAACTTACGATCCCCACAGCACCACAGAAGCCTCGTGTTGCCCTGAAGCCAATCAAGAATCCGAGAATCCTGGAGCAACCAAGTTCCTGTTCCAACAGTGTGTCTCCCAAATGTTGCTGTCTGTGTTGAATGGAAATCTAGCGGTGAAATCCATTGCAGAAACTCCTCCCGTTGCTTAGCTGGAAGCAATGAATCACCGCAAGGCACCTTAGACTCAAACTTACCACATTCCTTATCTACAGTGCCAATCTAAGCAAACATTTAAGGATAATGGAGGAGAGACTGACCATCTTCCCGGTCATTCAGCTTATCTACACCCTGTCCTACAGCAGGGTCCGCTTCATTGATGATATTGTTTGATAACACATCCCTAGCACTTCCTAGTCACCTTAGTTAGATACTAGACTGAAGTAGAATATCTGAGGATACCTATGTAGCTACTGATCATCCCCATATGCAATCTTCTGTCTGGTCTTGAGTCCTGCTGAATAACATCATTTCCTGGAGCGAGTGCAAGAGAATGTCCATCTGGACTTGGTTTCAGAGAAAGCAGCCGTAATATATGACAGTCTGTACCATTCATTCCGTCTCCATCACCAGAAAATGTGGAATCATCACTGAAAACATGAAATGAGTGTCATGCCAGATAGACTTGAAGTGCGAGCAACATTCACCTTAATGAAAGAAGTGACAATTTGAGCCTTGAGAGGGTTGATAGGATGCTCTGTTGTTCTTCTGAGCTGAATGGCCAGTTCTGATTTATTGAGTACAGCTTGAGCTTGGTCACCATTGCCACAAGATGAGAATGGAGGTCTTTTAGAACATTGTTGCTGCCTTTCCTGAGAGGATCCTGGTATTGAACAATGGGTTTGATTGCTGTTAGCTCGCTGTAGAGCTGGAGCCGCTTTCCCTTCAATTGACTCGGAATGGCTTCTAACGTGGAACAGAGCTTGTGCAAGAGCTCGAGGCTCTCGTCGAGCGAATCTGAATTCATGGTAGGGAAAGAAAGAGGTGGACGACAACGTGCAACCAACGTGCATTCAATGTGTCAAACGTCAGAATCGTTTCAGCAGACAGATATAAAAATAGATATATATACACAGCATTGTCTCGGAGAGAACTCTCGGATAAATTATCCCGATGGCTTGGCGGACCGATCTCCGGTGGCGCAATTCTCACACATTTGACGGCATCGGAATCTCAATGAGCCCGCGTGACTGAGCCCTGCAGACGAAGTCAGACAAGCACCGAGGCCCCGTATCAAGGCTCCCAGTGATGCCAGCGTGAATATCCTCAATCACTAGTTCTTTCTATGAGCGATAAGCTCCGAGTGCACACTGCATTTATTCATCAAGTTGTCTGTATTATTTGAATCTGAACTGGACAATCTAAAGTTAAGAAAATCGATTGGAATAGATTGGCGCAAAGAGCAACCTCAATGCATGGTTTAGCTTCAGAGAACTACAAAGTTGATGAGATGTCTCTAGGCATGACTGTCGACACTAAAATGACTTTTCGTTCCTCTTATAACTCCCAATGAAATCCCATACATGCCTGGAAGCACAAACGTTAGCCCACTTAGAAGATAGAGGGATTCAATAGAAGGTGAGACAATGACATCAAGACATGACAAGAGCCCGAAAACAAGAACAACCAAGAAGCCAAGTAACGAAAACGATGCAGGGAAGGTCGGATCAAATTTGCGAGAGAGAAGGAGAAACCCACCACGATCGCAATGCAGTCTGACGTGAATTGTAAAGGACTGCTGCAAAGATTCCCAAAGCTCGTCAAACGGGTCGTTCACCAAAGCTAAGCCGAACAGTTCAGCAAGTGAGCAGAGCTTGCTCGAACGAACATGTACAATGTCTATCAAGATCTATATTAGGACAAAAGACGGAAATGAAGGAGAGTTGACTCACCTCGACTTTGACGTCCCAGCTCAGCTTTCAAAGGACAGCTCCCATAACTTATTAACCTCTTGTTTCGTGCCAAGCGCAACCGTTTCGCCAACCTTTACGTATGCAACCATGCTGCCGACCTACTGAGGCGGCGCGTTGTTTAGACGAGGTAAGCCTGAAGGTGAAACAAAATGGTTGAAGCTTGGGGAAGATGAAAAGTGCGAGCACTTGATGAACTAGAACATCGTCGAATGAGCTGGTGAGCTCGGTTAAAGACTTCATTGCAAACGGTACAAGAAACCGGAAGAATTTTGAATCAGCTGATACAACATGCATGTCATGATCAGCAAAGTTGAACGGTCAAGAATAAGCGCGACAGACAGCGACAGCAGAGAAAGAAGGGAAAAATGGGAAAAATGAAGAGATACAAAAAGACACGAAAGAACAAAGACACGGAAAGACATGGTATAGACCAAATAAAGCCGACATCTCATCTTGCAATTACATTCAGTCTCCAGTCTTGCCACCACAACTTGGTTCAGGGATGAACCCAAGGTCACACTCGAAACGAATACCGCGACCATTCACAACAATATGGAATGCTGGGAATAATGAGCAAAATTGAGGGAATGAGATGTACCGAGACTGGGGTCTTGCTTCTGCTTCTGCTTCGTCTCTCTTTCTTCTCATCTGCTTCATCCTCACCAAAGTGTCACTCGTAGTATGTCGTGCTTCTAAACACTACTCATTTTGTTGTAGATCTGGCTACAGACGACCCAGCCAATAAGAGGGTGCATTGTTCTAGATCGAGGTAAGGCTGACCCAATAGCAGAGCATGCAACATCTTACTCGGTCAGCATCACGGCGGTCGCACAGCCGCTAACAAGCCGATAATAATGGTTACGAAGCTGCGAGGATGGGAGCATGCTAGCTAGACCCCAAGCTATATGAAGCTAGGCTGGCTAAGCCTTACAACCAGTGAAATAGAGGCCGACAAGCGGCAGATACGAGCCCCCCATTTTTTTGGCTCTCTTCACCAAGTTGTGTGATCAGTGAGAATAAGGAGAGATGAGAAATTGCATGCTGCTCATTATGTACCTGCGGTACACTCCTCACAGCACCCAGGCTGTATCCCGGGACCTGAACCTCCACTGAAGCCAAAATAGCTGATAAATTGATAAATATTCTGTCAAACTTAGTCGGATATCATCTCAGCACACAATGATCTGTATAAGATCACAATAATTTGACAATAGATCATTATTTTAGCTGGGAATAACATGAAAGATACTGGTGTAAATCTGCTCATGTCATTGCACCTTGATACATGGCTGAGAGAGCGGTATAAACCTTCGGATATTGTGCTTGTATGGTGATAAAATACTTTCCATTTGTCCTTTCATTTTATCAAAGCCTCAGTGTGACAATGAACTTACTGATTGTTGTCTGACTTCAAGGTCAGGTTAGACAAAAACCCAAGGATATAGAAAGGCTCTGCAAATGTGAGGGTAATACATATGGTGGAGACGGATGATAGATCATTATTCAGAGCAGTTTTATGGAGTTTGGAGAAGAATAGTACTTGCCATTCATGTTCCAAGGACATGAATAAGAGAGATATCATTATCTGTTATGATTATGACCATACAGTACATGCAAAACCTCATATTCGAGTCAAGAAATAATCTATGTAAATACTCCGACAATAATAATGCAGCTTTGGTCCATGAATTGACTTCTGTGGAGGTTCCGGAAGCGGTTTGATGGTATTTGGTGTTATTTGCTTTACGCCACAGTTTGACGCAAACCTCGCCTCACGGTGCCACTGGCCCAGCGTTCCATCCATTTTAGCATGACATGGTTGATTAACATAAAAACTGACTGGCATGGAGTATACGGGCCCATTCACTCCAGGCCAATAGGTACAATATTGGTTCTGTTCAGAATCCAGCAGGCATGCAAGTGCTCTTCAGGTTGGCGGTCAATGTTCAATGCATAGCACATATAATAGAGAGTAATCTGCATCTATACTTGCCCTCCAAAGTGCGGATGCTGAGAGCAAAATCAGCAAACTGTCTGGCCAACCACAACATGTCCTGTGCTACAAATACAGCAGTGAAATACCTCTCAACAGTGTATTCAATACATGAGCTCCCAAGCCAATAGTGTCCATCTTCTAACCATATCTCAAAGTCACTACCTTTTTGGGACATGAGGCGGGAGGCGGGATAGCGAGCGGACGTGTAACGACCGCCTTCCATTTTGGGCTGATCCGATACCTGGAACAACCAGTGGAGATGGGCGCCCGTCTGACTCATTCACGGTAACCAGGTACTGTATAGCCGAACCCTGACTCAGCAGAACTCTCAAAGTCCCTCATAATTAACAATATTTAATGATACCTAGAGGGACGGCATCAAAGCCCTCTAATTAGACGCTGCATACAGGCCACATGTCCCGTCTAACTTGACGTGATTGATGGGCCGGATAGGTGACCCGATCCTGGTCCATGTCCTCCATGGTGGTGAACGCGACGTGCAAGCGCTTAATTACAGCATGTCCTCTATCTAATCATAATCCTTATCAGCGGCGCCCGCATGGCCGTTTGGCGGAGTTTGAAAAATCTCAACTTTGGGGGCTACCAGGGTCCGAACCGTAACATCCCATAAACGAGTGAGTGATGGGTGACTCAACAACTGGGTAACTTCGCCCGTAACTTCGCCCGGTGACGACAGGGCTCGGGCCCCATTCAGCAAGCGAGTTATCAGGATATTGGCATTGGTGGCACAGAGTACATACTTGGTTAAAACACACGATTGCTGGTATCATTTACAAGAGACCTCCATGTAACAAACTGCCAGCCCCATTCTAGCATACTACGCGGAGGGATGCTGTTGCAAGCAGGGAGTAAGTAATAATATGGAACTCTCGATTAGATTACACTTGCCAATCTGGTTCGCGGGAAGAGAGTGAGCCGAGAGACAAGGGGGTGCACTCGCTGTCAGCTGAAACCCTCCGCAGTGGCTACACAATATGGAACATCAATCCCCAAAGCCATTACCAGGATATCCAAGTCTCTTACCCCACCGAGAAAGCAGTAACTATGGAACATGTATCAGATTCAGTTGACCAGTGAGATCGCAGAAAGTACTGTACTCACATTCACAATTCTCCGGATTACTCAGGATGTTCATTCCAAGCATGACCACTGAAGTGAGATCTTTGCAACTGATGCCGATATTGCCACTGAGGGTAGTTCCTCCGCCAGTACACGGATGAGCGGAAGTAGCACCAGCTATCTGTTCAAACATCATGATCTCCCATCCTTGAACTAGAGAGATCGTGGCGCAGAGAGCCAGAGCCAGAGCCAGAGAGGATTTAGTAGGGAACATGTTTGACCTGGATATTTGAGCGTTTAAATGATGAAGGCAATCAGAAATCCAGACCTCTTTTATATGGATCAGCTCTTCCCGCATCCAACGATGAACCGTATATACATCCGAGCTTTGGTATCGGTTAAACGGATAGCTAGGTCCTGGTACTGACTGCGGAATTGCGGGATTCTTTGTGTGGAAAGTATCTGCCTCAATTTTGTCACAGCCACACTCAGTGCTCATTGTTCCTAGTCAGAGCCTGGTCATGAGAACTCGCCTAGTCATCCCGAGAACTCTCATGCATAAGTGTGCCGTCATCGGGATTCCCAGTAAGATATGTTTGAACAGTCCGGTCGCCGCCCGGGCTTGAGGATGGTGTTTTGGTTATTTGAAATAAAATAAATATTGAGCCTCTAAGAGGCTACCACTCCGGGAAAGCGTGTCATCCTTGTGCAGGGGCCATGCTAATCTTCTCTGTATCGTTCCAATGTTTACGTAAGTCACCCCGAAGGGGACATAAGTTGTACTGGCTTCTTCCGTAATCGAGATCACGAGAATCCAGAGGTTCTACGGATGGGATCGAGACGAAATACTTATCTGAAAGTTGATGTGAAAGCTGGAGATGAACAGTTCCTCAAAGCAGTACAGCGAGTCGTGGAATATTGGAATGTAGCTCGAGGTAGAATAATTGCGCGGTAATTTGAATAGGCTGGCTTCGGAGAGGACTTTCGGGAAGAGATGAGAGTGTCTGAGTTTATGCGAAGAAAGTAGAGTTTTTAAAGGTGAGTTTCATCAACCGCCACGCTGATGTTCAATCCAAGATTGATATTGTCTACAGTTATTCCGGATTGTGAGTCTCAGGATGGAACATGGTAAGAAAGGCATAACCATCATGTCGTCCATTTTCGCCTTTAGAATTTCCTTGTATGGTTTGAGTCTATCATTGTAGCAACAAAGAACGCACAGTGACACCCGTGTCAATTAACCGCAGATTTTTCCGATCCAGATCTCACACCTTCAGGATTCAATGATTCCATCCACAATGCAAGGAATGAACCCCATTGCCCATTGACCATCTCTTGGATCATTCCTTCCTTCGGTCCAGACTTTCTGGAGAGAACATGAAATATTGGGATTTTGAAATATTCATGGTAAATTGATGAATACACTGATTGGGCCATTTTTTCCGCTGGTTTGTCTAATTTTCCAGCCTTTTTCTTTCCTGGTGGGTTTGGTCCCAGAATTCCACAGTCGGAGCGCAATTTATGACTAGGGGAATGAATAACCAGAGCTTGAATGGATCAGAACAACAAAATGAATGAGATTTGGCTCCTTGGGCGACTAGAGATGATGGTAGGATGTGAGGAAGGCAACAAGCCGGCGGTGTTTGAATTCCAGCAGCATCTGTCACGCTGTTTTGCAGTCCTTGCTCAAATGTTGATTCCTAGGCCTTTCCTTGGCACTTTTGCCTGAAATAAAAAATTCTTTCAAAGAGTATGTCGTGTCGAGTCTCGATGATTCTGCCCAAAACACAACCCCAAACGTTGTCAATGCCAAGGTACTCACCAAGGTATTGGTTTTGCAACTCTTTCTCAGGACTATTACATTTTTGATTTGACAATTTCTCCCTAGATTTCTTCAAAAATTTACATGGCTAATACTTCATGGTTTATCTACAATTCCTATTTTCCTGGGGCGGTCGAAGGACAGCAAGCGCTCGAAAAATGAACATTTGCATATCTAGACCGTCGGATCGGCATTTGCATATCCAGTCCTATTGTCGTGGATTCAGGACTCCAAGAGAGATGAAATAAAACAATGAATTGTGTTTGGACCCGAGAGCTCGTGGGCCGTCAAACATATGAAGAACAAGTACACGAGGGCCTAGTATATAAGAGAAATAACTGAAGGCTGTACGTGATGGTAACTGATAATCAAAGATGAGTACGAATGGGGCTTGATTAGTAATCCAACTCCAATAGGTCCCACGATACTATACCCTTTTGCTGGAGCTGCCTGCTCTGCAGCTGGTCATTCAGATCTCCCTCTGGCACTTGACAAGTGGCCCTTCGACGAGTGGATGAGGAGAAAAGGAGGGAGGCAAAGCAGGAGCAAGAACAAAACCCTCGGTGCGTCTCATTCCCCCATTATAGCTCTTTTGTTGATTATTCCCAGATATATTCCATATCTTGGTCGAGATATTTATTCATTTGACTGTGACCTTGGGGTCGTCACTGAAACCAGAGACTGGAGAGTGAATGGGTTTGCAAGGTGAGCTGTTGGCTTTCGGTGCATCTTATTCCTTCATTATGACTCGTGCTGATCACTCCTAGATACTTGTATTGGAGTGAGAGCAATCCGGCACTGTCCGGTATGAGTCATAATCATGAGTCATCCGAACGTTGTGGAAAGACGGAGAACTCAGTCCAAGGCTCCCGAAGGTAATGGAAGATTCCAGAATATATTCATGAATAGTATATATATTGTGATTCAAGATCCAAGCTCCTTACAAGCTTGTAATCCAAAGGTCTAACAACCAAAGCAGCATACAGTCTGAACTCTAACACAAGCTCGTAGTATCCTGCTTACTCTGATTATTTATTCATCCTCCGATCCATCCAATGTCGTCAAATGTTAACGCGCTTCTCGCGTCTATCGATAAGCTCAATGGCAACAATTATTATGATTGGAAGTTTAACATATCCATGATTATGAGGAGAGCTGGAACATGGAAAGTTGTTTCTGGAAAGACCTCCAAGCCACCCACCTCACAGCAAACAGAGCTAGATGCCTGGGAGACTGCAGCAGAAGATGGGCTCACATCAATTGGACTCACCATTGAACAGTCCCAGAAACAGTACATTAGAGACTGTGAAGATGGAGCAGCAGCATGGAAAGCTTTAGCAGCCATCTATGAGAAAAACTCGGCCTCTGCCAGAATCTCGTTGAAGCACAGATTTTATTCCTATCGCCATGACACCGAAAACCCCATCACAGATTACATCAACGAAATTACGACTCTCGCGTCACAGCTGAAGTCAATCGGACTCAAAATTGAAGATCAGGATATAACTGATGTTTTAATTTATTCTTTATCTCCCGACTACAGCTCCATCGCGACCGCGCTTATGACACGCGCAACTATCACGATCGTAGATGTCACATCTGCCTTGATTGAAGAAGAGGCAAGAAAGAAAGAGATGGGACTCATTGAAGAGATTGCCCTGGTTGCCCGACGCCACAAATCCGAGAAGGAATGTGGCAATTGCCACAAAACTGGACATACAACTGAACAGTGCTGGGCCAAGGGAGGAAAAGGAAAGAAGATTTGCAACAGATGCAAGAAGGAGGGACATTTGTCCTTTGATTGTCCAGAAGAAAAGGACACAGAAGAGGAATCGGCCAATAACGCGTATTATCACAGCGCATTGTGATCGGCATGATGGCCGAAGAACCCCGGAATGAGATTTTGGTTTGAACGGTTACCTCGACTGGATCATGATGGATTCAGGAGGAGCTATGACGAGCTCTTGATGAGAATATTTATATTTACAAGGTTTTTGTGCCGACTTGAGGAGGAGTATTGGAGTGAGAGCAATCCGGCACTGTCCGGTATGAGTCACAATCATGAGTCATCCGAACATTGTGGAAAGACGGAGAACTCGGTCCAAGGCTCCCGAAGGTAATGGAAGATTCCAGAATATATTCATGAATAGTATATATATTGTGATTCAAGATCCAAGCTCCTTACAAGCTTGTAATCCAAAGGTCTAACAACCAAAGCAGCATACAGTCTGAACTCTAACAACTTGACATCTGCTGAAGCTACAAAACAATGTCTTGAGTCGAAGAAAGAGAGACACTGTCTTGAGCAGAAAGACAGGCCTCGACAATGGTGGTCCGGAGGGAAAGATCATGGGCTGCTTAGGTGAGTAACCTATCCTTTTTGGTCGCCTTGTCCTAATAGTCTTCTTGCCAGATATTCTGCAAGACATCCCGCTCGGTATGAACGGAGACGGCTCAATAGTATTATCATCAAACCGTAACCTCCAGGTGAGCCTAGATCAAATCTTCTCCACCCATGTCTGACTTCTAGTTGCCAGCCCGGATCTCGAGAGAATGATAACCTCTCTCCCATTGTCTGAGATAGTCTCGCACCGAGCTCGAGAATGAACCTTTAGTTTACCATTGCAAACGTGGCAGGGTCCATTAACCAAGTATTGTCTGGAGGTATGGCTCTTCTCGCTTTTTGAAGCTCATTTCTTTCACAAAGGCACAGTTTGGGTTCGTTCTATCTCTCCCTTTTTCACATTACAAGGTCTGATTGGATCCTTATCGTCTGCTTTCCAATTGCAAGTCGAGTCACCATATATCGGTGCATATGTCTCGGGATGCGATCCATCATTCTGTCCTTGGTATCAAGTTGTCCTAGTCGGGTCTCGGACCCCCTGTGGTGTACGGTAGAAAGCTCAGAGCCCATCTCCAGTGGCATTTTTTCCAACATCCATCTCTCCTCTTCGATGATATACCATGGGTATAACCCATCAAAACGTTCATTTCTTGGATCGTGCTTTTGCAGATTGTCTTCGTTTCAGGAGGAGGTACGTTTGAGTTATTGGAGTTGAATTACTAATCAAGCCCCATTCGTACTCATCTTTGATTATCAGTTGCCATCACATACAGCCTTCAGTTATTTCTCTTATATACTAGGCCTTCGTGTACTTGTTCTTCATTCGTTTGACCGCCCACGAGCTCTTGGGTCCAAACACAATTCATTGTTTTATTTCATCCCTCTTGGAGTCCTGAATCTACAACAATATGAGTTTCCCTGAAGAATGACGGTGAACTTATTTCCTTTGAAGCTATTGGCGCCTGAACCAACAAGGACGAGGCGACTTGTTGCTCATGCCTGGTCATCAAGCCGCTGTTATGGATATATGCGAAGATTCACCGTATCCCCATTCAAATTGATTCTTCCGCTTCTTTTTCCATTTTTGATCATTTACTTCTCGAAGATTCTCTTGGCGACTCGAACCTTCTAGTTTCGAGTCGAAGGTTCTCGTCTACTTGTGCTAAAGATATATAAACTGGTACCTAGTTTGCAATATACATCTCTTTTACCCAATAACAACCATTGTGAGCTATCCTGACAAGGAGTTGCCCGCTATCTAGCCTTTTTGACGAAGTCTCGCGCTCGTTGATCTCGCTTGATCCCTCATCGCTCGATAACGTCACGCGCTTGTCCAGCCCTTGAGTTCTGAATTAAGTTCTGTCTGAATCATTTTCTCTTGTGTGAACGCTCAGGAAATATAAATATTATCACTGAACCTTAACACTGGTGGACACATTGGGAAAATAGATCCTGTGCACCCCACAGATTCATACAAACTCATCAGGACTCTCAATCCAACCATCTCCTCACACTTTATACTTCTACCATCTTCCTGTGTAGCCTCGGTACTTCTTCATTCATCTCCACTAACATCACATTCATCTTGAAATTACAACCGGCTCTATGTCCCAAGAATATCAGGAGCCAGTGCGCTCCCAGCGCCGCCCAGGAGACCCTTGGCACACCTTTGAGCAGAATCCGACATCGGCCCCTGGATATCGTCCCGACCCTTTGGTGAGTCATCAGGATGACATTCCTTCGGCACCGCCAGGATTACAACATCCTCGAACTTTTCGTTCTCCTGTTGATGATCAGACTCCATTGATGCGGCCTCCCATCTCGTCTCTTCCGCCTAGTAGTCGGGAGACTCCATTAACTCATAGGGAAGATCTTTCGCCACATTCTCTGTTTGCTACTGAGGATTACACTAATGTTGAATCCGTACCAGCTAATACATCTTTGGACAATCTGCCTCCTCTTGTAGCCTTGGGAGAACCAATTCCTGAATCAGAATTGAAACCTGACTCGATAGCTATTGGTGAACTGGGTAATCTACCTCATCTCCTTGGACCCAGAATTGACCAGTCTGGCGATGCTTCAGTAAGTCGTGTTAACGAAGCTTTGCAGCGCGTGGCAGTAGAATTTGGAAAAGCAGAAACTTTGATTAACAGGCCACTGTACTCGGCTAGCCGTCGTATGTATCGGTCGACGTTCAAATCAGAACTCGAGGCTTTACAAAGAGTTTTGGCTAATGTCCGATTTGCTGAGTTGTGGGATAAAACTGAGGTCATGGCAATCCAACGAGAACCATACACAGACTTAGGTGCAATGCTGTTCAGAAGACAACGGGAAGCTTCCATTGCATTCCGCATTTCTGGGAAAGCGGTACCAGAGATACCAGCCTGGCACTCTGGGTTGCTAGATATTGAAAGTCATTGGTTCACTAATAATGACTGGGAAATTCTAGCCATAGTTTATCGGGCAGAAGTTGAAGATTTCTTATGGAGACTCGACAATCTATTCGACTTCAAGACTAAGCAACCTCGCATTCTCGCAGACGATGGACTAGACCCGCTGAAAAGCGATCAAGTCATGGATCAAACTTTGAAGGATGTACCAACCTATACATCTTCAGTTCCACCACCTGTGCCACCTGTGGCTCCGACTCCTGCTGATAACCAGAACAAGGATCGTCGTCAGTCAAGACACAGCCTTGCTGGAATAGCTCGCAACTTTGCTACTCAACAATACAATGCACAGAGTCGACCGAGCTTCCCTCCAGGAATGACGCCAGTGAAAGGAACTCAAGTCCTTAGAGATTTGTTCAAGACAACTCATACGACGCCAGCAGCCCCTTCGGTTCATACTTCTGGACAATCTCATACTCCTTTCGTGCGTCAAGCACCGCCTCATTTGTCGCCAAGAGCAGGAAATGCTCGACATCGAACAGTTGCGCCTGCTCCTCAGCCGGACCCTGATGATGGGGATTCCAGTAGCGATGATGGCAACGGACCACGACCACCGAATATACCACCTCGTCCCAATTATCCACGTCGTCCAAACATGCCAGTAGTCAATAATCAGTACAATCAACAAGGCCCCTTTCGTCCTCCACAACCAGAGGAACTGCACTTTAATTTGAGGCTGAAATTTGATGCGGTTCCCAAATGGGATGGGGACACGGATACAATTGTTCGATGGATATCAAAAGTCTCAGATCTGGCTAGCGAGTCAGATAGAATATTTGATCAATTGGGCCGCGTGGTACCCAAGAGACTGGAAGGAAAGGCAGAAACTTGGTATTGGTCACTTCCTCTTGCTTATAGAACTGACATTGAGCGTGATTGGGGAACAATGCGTGAAGCAATAGCAAGTTATTACATGAATCGGAAGTGGCTCGATGCAACGAAAAGCAAGGCAATTCGTTCGTATTACCGGGAACCTGGTTTTGCTCGGGAAACACCAAGTGAATATTATATTCGTAAGAATGAGCTGTTGAGCACTGTCTACGAAATGGATGATTCTCAGCTGATCATGGAGATAATGACCGGTGCCCCAGCCAATTGGAATACCATTCTTACAACTCAGCTTTATTCTACTGCTATTGAATTCCAGTCAGCAATCAAATTCCATGAGGACTCTCTTATACGTCTCGAGTCACCTTGGAGATCTGATCGGATGGATGGAGCGAGATTCCGTGATAGCCGATTTGATGGACACTAATGATCGATCTCGTAATTTCCCGCGTGCTAATCTAGCCAATGCAAACGACAAGGTGTACCCTTTTCCCAAGGACGATGCTACCGTATCTAAGAAAACAACACCTGGGGATAAAGGAGCTCGTCCCTGCAGACACTGTGGTAGTCTGAACCACTGGGATCCAGAATGTAAGTATTCTCGTCGACCTAGTGCACGAACAAGACTTGCATCTTGCACCTTGGAGGAACTTGAGGAACAAGACGAATATGATGATATCTATTATAATCTGAATACTGAAAATGAATTGGAATCAGATCTCCCGGATTTTCAGTAAACCCTCAGGTTACCGAGGTTGATATCCGCCCTGCTGACACGGGCAGAGTCTATGCGGTACAATCAACGGACCTGGAGGGCCTTTCATCAATTCCACCGTGTAATTCCAAATCATCTGTCTCCACTTCGATCACTTCCACTCCTCTGGGTAGTTATAGTCATTCTTCGACACTTCTTTCATCAACAAACATCCCCACGACTTCCAGCTTCAACTCAAGCGTTACCAACTCTGCTGTGCTATCTAGAGAAATTCCAGGAGTACATACATCAGCGGTCAGGGCTGAAACTTCTTCACACACTGTAATCAAAGAGTACAGTCACAAGCCAGCGCTGAATCGCCGATCCCGTCGTCGACTTGCACAGGAAATCAGACAAGTACGTTCATACTTTGTGAAGAATCCTGATGCCATTAAACCAACAGTTGAGCTCCGAAAACATATGTCGCGCCCACCTGGTTCTGCATTTTTAGGATCCAAAGCTACCGAAACTACGGCATCAATCAATGGCTTAGATGACTTTATTCAAGTCATCATTGATAGTGGTTCTAACATTACTTTGATCTCCGAAGAAGTTCTGAATAAATTAGCTACGAGAATCAAAGTTCAAAGTGGACAGCGCGTGAATTTGATTCAAGTCACTGGCTCATCCGTGATTTCGGGATTTGTGAATCTAGATTTATACTTCCACACTCTGGATGGTCCAGTGAAAGTCCGGGTAGAGGCATATGTTGTTCGAGGAATGAGTACACCGTTCATTTTGGGGAATGACTTTACAGATCAATATTCAATATCCATTCTACGTGATGGAGGACGAACATTTTTGCAATTTGGGAACTCTGAAAGAACACTTGAGGTCACAAACACGAATGTAACTCCGATTTTAGATGAGAATGGACATGCCTTCAAGATTTCTATCAATAGCGACAATTCAACTATTCCGAGACATCAGAAGCACAGGAAAGCTCAGAAGTTGAAACGGCAGCGTCGTCTGGCACTGAACAAAAATGAGGGTAACGGCAATAGGTCGATATGTCATCGCACCTCATACAGTGCAACGTATCAAAGTTCAAGCACCATTCACTAGCTTCAGGACTTCTCTGTTTGTGGAACGGAAATTCTTCAAAGGTTCCACTGACCTGGATGTCTATGGGTCTCCAGACACACTCATTTCCCCAGACCATCCTTACCTCTTCATGGCTAATTTCTCAAGTACTCCAGTAACAATTTTCGATGGCAAGATTCTGGGTACCTGTCACAATGCCCCTAACTGGCTGGATCGAGCAAGTTCCCTGTCACCGACACAATTGGCGCATAGCTCAATGATTCAACAGATTGTCAAAGTGAATGACTCAACTGTTTCACAAACAGTACGATCAGAGACTGTGATTTCATCAAAAGCACAACGGAATGCTTTTGAAGAGGATGACCCTCTTGCAGAGATACCCTTAGAAGGTGGACCAAAGACATCTGAGGTCGCTTTAGATGATGTTTCATCAGATAAGCTGCTTGAGACTGTTCATATCTCACCAGACTTGTCAACCGATCAACGCATCCAAGTTGAACAACTACTCTTACGTCATGAAAAAGCATTTGGCCTCGATGGAAGACTCGGTAACTACCATGAACGAATCGAGATTTCTATGAAACCAAATGCGCAACCCGTGTCTCTACCCCCTTTTCCCGCATCTCCAGCCAGCAGAGAAGTGATGGACAAACAAATTGACTCTTGGCTATCCCTAGGAGTGATTGAACCATCAAAAAGTCCATGGGCTGCACCGGTTTTCATTGTGTACCGCAAAGGGAAGCCTAGAATGGTCATTGACCTTCGAAAAATGAATGCTCAAGCTATTGCGGATGAATTCCCATTACCCAAACAGGATGATATCTTACAAGCCTTGACCGGTGCTCAATGGTTAACAACATTGGACGCACTTGCTGGGTTTACGCAGCTAACAATGTCAGATGATGCAGCTGAAAAACTAGCTTTTCGGACTCATCGGGGTCTTTTCCAATTCCGCAGAATGCCATTCGGGTATCGGAACGGACCGAGTATCTTTCAAAGGATCATGCAGAAAGTGCTGGCACCGTTTCTTTGGATCTTTGCCCTTGTGTATATTGATGATATTGTGGTTTACTCAGAGACTTTTGACCAACATTTGGGTCATCTGGAACAAGTACTGAAGGCAATTTCTGAGGTCAATATCACTCTAGCGCCTGGCAAATGCCACTTTGCTTATCAGTCTCTGGCGCTACTCGGACAAACGGTATCCCGGCTCGGACTTTCAACAGACAAAGAGAAAGTGGCGGCAATATTAGCACTGGCAGAACCTTCTGGAATCAACGAGCTTCAGATCTTTCTAGGTATGATGGTCTATTTCTCCGGATATATCCCGTTCTATGCGTGGATCGCGCGACCATTATTCCAACTACTGCGAAAGGACACCAAATGGGAATGGAACGCTGTCCATCAAGAAGCTTTTAATTTGTGTAAACAAGTACTGACAAATGCTCCAGTACGGGGTTATGCTAAAGCCGGGCTACCTTACCGAGTTTACACCGATGCCTGTGACTATGCTGTAGCAGGCATACTCCAACAAGTTCAGCCAATTCTCGCAGGTGATCTACGAGGTACAAAGTTATATGAGAAGCTTGAGAAGGCATATTCCGAAAACTTGCCTGTTCCGTCCCTGGTCGCAGTGGTCTCTAAAGAGTTTAATGATGTACCTGCTGCCAATGTTTGGGGAAAGACTCTGGATGATACAATTGTTCATGTGGAACGAGTAATTTGTTACTGGTCACGAGTTCTGAAATCACCAGAAAGGAATTACTCTGCTACAGAACGAGAAGCCTTGGCATTGAAAGAAGCTCTGATCAAATTTCAACCCTTTTTGGAAGGAGAGCGCGTACTTGCAATCACCGATCATGCCGCTCTCACGTGGAGCACAACTTTTCAGAATGTTAATCGACGTTTATTGACCTGGGGAACAACTTTCAGTGCATACCCTGACTTACACATCATACATCGTGCTGGGAGAGTTCATTCAAATGTAGATCCTATTTCTCGACTCCGACGGCGTGTTCCACCACAGATAAGCCCTGATACCGTGGAAATTACACCAATTCCTAGCTCTTATGAAGGTGATCCGCTTCGGGACATGTATGAAGAGCTAGGGAGCAAATTTGAGGAAAAGTTACTCACAGTTGCCACGCACTTTGTGAATACTGAATGGGATAATCATGAGAGCCATGCGGGTGTGTCATTTCCAATCGAACATCCATGTGAAGGAGATGATCAATCAGACACATTCTATTCATCACAATCTTACAATGTGCTAATCAGTATTACCTCAGAGGAACTGGGTAAATGGCGACAAGCATATACAGAGGACCCCCATTTTTCCAAGATAATTGAAGGCCTTCGGAGCACAGAGAATCTGAGGAACACCTCATATCCTCATTATCACTACTCAGATGATGGGTTACTGTACTTTGAAGATTGGAATGGAAATAACCGGTTATGTGTACCGGAACAACTGCGACTATCAGTGATGAACGAAGTCCACAACGTGGTTACAGAAAGTGCCCATGCGGGATATCACCGAGGATATAATCGGCTAGCCACCGCATACTACTGGCCAAGAATGTCCAGGGATTTCAAAGCATACACCAGCACATGCGACATTTGTCAAAAATCAAAGCCGAGAAGACATGGACCACGGGGACTCTTGCAACCGATCCCTATTCCTGGGGAACCATTTGAGGTAGTGACCATGGATTTTATCCCGGACTTACCAGTCTCAAATGGCTTCAACAATGTGTTAGTAATTGTTGACAAATTGACCAAGTTTGCAATCTTCGTACCTTGCACAACAAAGATCACCGAGCTGGAGACGGCAAAATTGTTCTTTGAACATATTATCTCACGTTTCGGGGTACCTAGACAGGTCATCACCGATAGGGATACTCGGTGGCGGCAGGACTTCTGGGATGAAATTTGCCGGCTGATGGGAATGCAAAGGTCTTTGACAACTTCGTACCACCCTCAAGCAGATGGGCAAACTGAGATCATGAATCAGACCTTGGAAATTGCGCTGAGAGCTTACATAGGACCATTGCGTGATGACTGGAGTGAATATCTGCCGGCACTGGCATTTTCATATAATTCAACACCACATTCGAGCTCAAATTTTGCACCAGCATATTTGTTATATGGATATTTACCTCGGAGTGGGAGTAGTCTCATGGCTGATCCATATTCCATTCCACGGCCCTCAACTGGGGGGGATGATACACCGGAAATTCGGAATGAAAAGGCACAAGAAATGGTGGATATTTTTAACGCTGAACGAACACGGGCAAAGGAGGCACTGTATTTGGCGCGAGATCACATGTCGACTCAGTACAACAAGAATCATGCTCCGCTAGAATTTGAAGAGGATGACTTGGTCGTCCTAAATCCACATACATTGCGTCTCCTGAAGAATGAGAAAGGCACAGACAAGAAGGATGAGGAGGGAGATAAAGGAAAAGGAAAGAACAAAGGGAAAAAGCTACTCATGTCCTATGATGGACCATTTACAATAATTCGGAAATTAAGTCCGGTCTCCTATCAACTCCGTCTCCCTGCATCATATGGAATCCATCCAATTATCAACATAGCCCATTTAGAACCATATCAGCAATCACCACCGGAATTCGGATCGTGTCCCACCCGTAAAATTAATCGCAAGGATTTTGAAAGTTTACCAGAAGTTGAAATAGACAAAATTGTTGCAGAGCGATGGGTGAAAAGAGGTAAGCGACGAGTTCAACAGTTCAAAGTACGGTGGATAGGCTATGGACCGGATCATGATCAATGGATGACCAAAAGACAGCTGGGAAACGCCCCAGAGAAATTACTGCAATGGGCTCAAGAAGCAGCAACATACTCTAACAACTATCAAGCAAGACAAGGGAAGGACTCAATCAGTCTTGAGGAATGAACAGAACTCCTCGAAAAATGCTATAGGACAAGCGACTGACTGAATAAAGTAATCCACAACCAAGATAATGTCTTCCTTTCCCGAATTTCTATTTAAATCACGATATATTGCAGCCCATTTCTCATCTTCCCTTGTATCAGCTTTCCAGTGCTTCATCTCTTCACCATGTCTATTCAATCTCACATGTTCTCTGCTCTTGCCAACATCGCCCATGGTTCTTCCCAACTTCCTTCAGGCTGGGATTGCAAGGAGTCCAACTCCGATTCAGACTGCGACTCAATGAACGTCGAGCATGCTGGCTCTGAAAGCAGTTCATATGTCTCCTCAAGCTCAAGCAGCCCAGGTATTACCTTTCTCGAGTCGAGTCTAGTGAATCTGCTAAATATCACTCACTCAGACATTGATATGAATGATGCTCGGGATCTTCAAGTTATTCCTTTTGTCAATGCAACTCCGCTTGATATCATTGCCAACTCTCTCGACAGCCCATTTGTACGAGCTATTATAGCTTCCATGAATCATCATCTCGTCTTCAGCAAGGTCGCTGTGGCTCACGAAATCCTTGGATCCTACATCAATTCCGATGGAGTCGCAGTCTACTACTTTCTTGCCTCTGCTCTGGGGCCACTTGAGAAGGGGTTGGCTCAACTCACTCAAATTAGTCTTTGCGCTGTGCATGACTTCAACCCTCGCTTCCAGCCTCTCTCTAGTCTGCCTCGTCATATTCCTCGAGAAGTATTTGAGGAATGGGGCACAAACCCAGTCCTTCCTCATATCAGTCTTGCTCTCAATAGCGAGAATCTTCTGGCCGGCATCATTCACTCAGATCCGGCTTATCTTGTCAATCTATACAATTCTTTACAATCAGTTGGCTTTGGCTATGCTAAATGGTTGACTGAACGACTCGAGGTCAGCATCCGCAAAGGAATGCGCTCTGAAGTCAATTTCGGGGCATTTTTCGGTCTCAGCAAAACCGAATTCTTTCGCATCGTGGCACCTTATGTCTCTGACAGAGCTGATCCGCGGGATGAACGAGCTCTCGTTCTTCACCCGGTGCATTCTTCCTACCGCCAAGCAGGAGCTGCTGTATCTGTGAAAGAAGAAGAAGAAGAACAGGACTCATTGTGGGAATTCAGAAATGCCTTGTAATATCAGTACTATTTCTCCTTCATTCACTTTTGGGAACAATGATTTATTATTCTTTGATTTAGAATAGGTACACGATGACTGGGGGGGATATGTTATGGATATATGCGAAGATTCACCGTATCCCCATTCAAATTGATTCTTCCGCTTCTTTTTCCATTTTTGATCATTTACTTCTCGAAGATTCTCTTGGCGACTCGAACCTTCTAGTTTCGAGTCGAAGGTTCTCGTCTACTTGTGCTAAAGATATATAAACTGGTACCTAGTTTGCAATATACATCTCTTTTACCCAATAACAACCATTGTGAGCTATCCTGACAAGGAGTTGCCCGCTATCTAGCCTTTTTGACGAAGTCTCGCGCTCGTTGATCTCGCTTGATCCCTCATCGCTCGATAACGTCACGCGCTTGTCCAGCCCTTGAGTTCTGAATTAAGTTCTGTCTGAATCATTTTCTCTTGTGTGAACGCTCAGGAAATATAAATATTATCACTGAACCTTAACAGCCGCTTACAACGACGGTGATTGCGACTGCGACGAAGCAGTAGCAAGTACTTCGACCAGTATGACATTGGCTGCTCCAACGACAACTGCTGCATCGACGAGAGTCGTCATCAAGACTATTCTAGCTTCAATGGTCACTATTGCTCCAGATCTTGATACGTCGCACCATCACAACGTCCAAGTCAGCGACCAAGACTAATACAAATCATACAACGATCACTCGTACCTTGGTTGGATCCTTTTATCTTGTGTTCGTTTCTCATTTCATTTGTTTTCAGAAACACCTACTCCCATCGGAGCCGCAGCCACATCACAGCCTCTATGGCTACAACCCATTCCTCGACCACCGCACAAGGTCATAAACGACCCAGCACGCAGCCCTCCCCGCACCGCGATATATGGACGCCATCACCTTTGGTGGCGGCCTATCCGACGCGGGGCATTGGTATTTGGGAGATTTGATGGGAGATGTGGGAGATTTGGGAGATTTGTGGGAGAAAATCTCAGAAAGTCTTGAGGAGTAATACAAGCTGATATGATCTGGTTCTGCGGGGATCCCCAAGCGGCACAGCTTGCATGACAATTCGGAGATCCTTGTGAGGTCTATGCATTCCAATTTGTCACTGGAAATCTGAAATCTGCCTCCTAGCCCCAACTTTCCACCAGTGCTGCAGAACAGTAATGGAAGATTGTAACTAGAGAGGCGAGGGGATGCAGAACAGACATGTTGGACTGGCGAGGACCTCGGAATTTGCATGCTTCCCGCGCTGTCGGCATCTTGATAAGATCTCAGATATTACTGTAGCGGTGCTGTGTAGATATGTCTATCTTTATATCTATGCGCTGACACTTCTGACGTTTGACACATTTCTGACGTTTGACGCATTGGCGAATGAAGAACGTTGTTCCATAACGACCGCCTCTTTCCTTGCTTCCTTCCACCATGGATTCCTCTCAAATCCGACACAGGATATGGACTGCTTCATGCTATCTTCTATCTCTTCTCAACAATATCAATCCAACTTTGCTCTCAGACTACGCCTCTGCGGCTGTACTTATTTGGCGCCAAAAATTTCCAGCTTTTCCCGCCAAACTGCTTCGTGCCAACGAACTCGAGGTCGAACAGCTAACAACAACAGAAGTCTATTCTAAGCCAGAGTTAACAGCTATGACAGGGCTGGAGTCAGATTCACTCGGGCCCTTGCACAAAATCTGTTTGGCTTTGGAAGCCATTCCGAATCAATTAAAGGGGAAGCAGCTCCAGCTCTACAGCGAGCTAAAAGCAATCAAACCCATCATCAAATACCAACATCCTCTCAGCAAAGGCAACAAAACCACCCTGACAGAGCTCCATTCTCAACTTGCAGCAATCGCGACCAAGCTCGAGCTGTACTCAATCAATCAAAGGTGGCCCTTCAGCTCAGAAGAACAGCAGAGAATCTTATTCTCTCTTTCAAGGCTCAAATCGACGCTTCTTTCATTAAGGTGAATGTTGCTTGCACCTCAAGGCTACCCGGCATGAGACTCATTCATTTTCTAGTGACGTCTCCGTGTTTTCTGCTGATGTAAATGGAATGAATGGTGTGTACTGCCAGTCATCACTGCTCCTTTAACTAAAAACAAGTCTAGTAGACAAACCTCTGGCTGCCCTAAGTGATAATGTTCTCCAGCAGCGATCGAGAGCGGGAAGGACGTTGCATGTGGAAATGACAAACAGCTACATAGGTATGCTCTCACATTCTCCTTCGGTCTAGCACTCAACCAAGGTCACTAGAAAGTGCTAAGGGACCAGTGTTATCATACAATACAATCAATGAAGCAGATCCCGCTGTAGGACACAGCATAGATAGGCTACATGACCGGGAAGATGGTCAGTGTCTCCTCCATTTCCTAATGTTTGCTTAGATTCCCGTGCTGTAGATAAGGAACATGGTAAGTTTGAGTCTAAGGTGTCTTATGATGATTCATTGCTTTTCAGCTAAACAAAGGGAGGAATTTCTACAATGGATTTCACCGCTAGATTTCCATTCAACACAGACAGCAACATTTGAGAGACACGCTGTTGGAACAGGAACTTGGTTGCTCCAGGATTCTCGGTTTCTTGATTGGCTTGAGGGCAAAATCAGGCTTCTGTGGTGCCATGGGGATCGTAAGCTATGTTCCATGCTGCTTTTCCATTCTGTTAATCATGTCCGTAGCTGGTGTTGGTAAGACCATCCTCACGTGGGTCTGACTTCTATATATGCATTTCAATGTTCATCGGTTATAGCTCTGTCATCATTGACCATCTTCAACGTTTTCTGGCAACTCCAGAAGATGTTGTCATCTACATATATTGCGAATATAACAGGAAGGTCGAGCAGACATCCATGCGGTTATTGGGGAGCATCCTCAAGCAGCTAGTGGAGCGACGTCCAGCCATCTCCCAACACCTGCTATCCCTCTACAAAACTCACTCATCACAAAAAACTATGCCAACCTTCCCTGAACTCATGGATGCTCTGCACACAGAGTTGCAGTCATATACTCGAGCTTATCTCATTGTTGATGCATTAGATGAATGCAGTGACGAGGCCAGAAACCTTTTCCTTTCAAAGGAATCGCCTCTGGGACTACGCTCATTTGCAGACAATCTTCAGCTTTTAATGACTTCCCGCAACATGCCCTCAATCACTCATGCTCTGAAGGTTGAGGGTGATAAGAGCACAATTCATATTGAGGCACATGTGGAGGATCTTCAGACCTACATCCGGGGATGCTTTGTTGGGGTAAAACGGCTCAATCAATTGGTGAAAGACAACAGAAGTCTGCAAAACAACATCATTGAGGTAGTCATATTGAAGGCAGCTGGGATGTGAGTCTAACTCGTGTTTCTCATTTCAAAGAATCTCATTGTGCAGGTTTCTTCTGGCCAAGTTACACTTGTACTCTCTAGCCAGGCAGACAAATGTGAAGGCACTTCGTAAAGCACTGGAGGGGCTGCCAGCGGACATCTGGAAGTCATACGATAATGCCATGCTCCGGATAGATGCTCAAGGCGAGACAGACTCCAAACTTGCATACCACATATTCTACTGGTTGTCTTGTTCAAAAAGACCCCTCACGGTTCTGGAGCTTCAGCATGCGGTTGCTGTATCATTAGATTCAGAGATGACTGACATGGAGCCAGATGCTATAGTGGACATCAGGATATTGACTGATGTCTGTGCTGGTCTCATTATTACCGATGAGTCATTGACCAGAGCTCGAACAACTGTCCGGCTTGTTCGTGAGTGTCCATTGATCACTAATACCAACTGTAGACTCATTTTCTCACAGACTACACTATGCAAAAATATCTCCAAAGCAATCAGCAAAGACTATTCCCTGACATACAATCCTTGATAGCAATCACATGTCTCACCTACATGTCATTCAATGTTTTCAGCACCAAGGAATGGGAAGATGACAGTCTCCACAGGCTCTGTACTCAATATCCCTTGTATGAATATGCTGCCCTCTTTTGGGGAAAGCATCTTATAACAACCAAGAGGAGATTGTTCCCCATGTCCAAAGGCTTCTAAAGAAACCTGCAAATGTTGCCTGTGCCTCAAAACTTTTTGAAGAACACCAATATCTTGTTGAAGACCTCCATTCTGAGTTTTCTTCACATACACTCTACCGCCGTATTGGAGGTTTCCAAGATTTTTTTCTTCATGCCCTTCATTCCGAGTCATCTTCACATCCACTCTACCTCCCTACTGTCTTTTCCTTGGTCCAAGTGCTGGGAAAGTTATTGCCTAATCCTGGTCTAGGTCCAGCAGATGGTACCCTTCTACATTTGGCCTCCTTGCTGGGACATGTTGAAATTGTGATGGTGCTCTTAACAAAGCTGGATCCCAATACCCAAGATAAAAATTCACGCACTCCACTCTCATACTCTGCAGAGTGTGGTCGGTTTGAGATGGTTCAACTGTTCCTCAATCTGGAATCGATACAGCCTGACCTGCCAGATAAGGATGGTTGTACTCCATTCATTCATGCATGTCATCGTAGACATGTTAAAATTGTGCAACTCTTTCTTGACCGACATGATGTCAATCACAACCTCCCCGATAGGGATGGTCGTGCTCCCTTCATTCATGCCTGTCATCGTGGCCATGTTGAAATTGTGCAACTCCTTCTTGACCGACATAATGTTGATCATAACCTACCTGATAAGAATGGTTGTACTCCGCTCATTCATGCCTGTCACCATGGCCATGTTAAAATTGTGCAACTCCTTCTTGACCGATGCAATGTTGATCATAATCTCAGGGACTATAATGGATGGACTGCACTGTTTCATGCTGTGGACCAGAAGCATCTGGATATTGCTCAACTTCTCCTCCAGCATAGTGATCTACAGCCAGACATCCCTGATAACACTGGAAAAACACCGTTGATTTGGGCAGCTCGAAAATTGCCACCATCAGAAGAATATTCTGAACTCATGAGACTCCTTCTTGAGCGGGAGGATGTCAATCCACATTCACAGGATCAACATTTACGCACTGCACTATCGTACAATGCAGAAGGCATGTGCCCTAACCTGTTTGATGATATGATTCGTTATGTTCAGGCCTTACGTCTCCTAGCAAGGGATACAACATCAGATCTACAAGACAAATATCTGCGTACACCTTTGTCATATGCAATTGAAAGTCACCAGTCGAGGATTATCAAGCTTCTCCTTGAAAGCCATGCAGTTGATTGCTATTCCCCCAACCTTTATCTGCACACTCCTATCTCTTATGATCCATCAATCATCAACTGGTCACCCAGGGTAGACAGACTCTTGGCAGAGTTCAGTCAATTGAAGGTGAATTTGACCCATGACATATCTGTTCTTAATTCTGACAATTTACATGCACTGAAGAGGAAGCACTTGGCCAGAAAATCTGATACCCAACCTCCCCCAGTTTCATCCCAACTTCTCATTGCTGCCTCATTAGACAAAGTGAGAAGTGAAGGTGCATGGGCATGGGGCTTCAATCATCCTCAAACCCAGGATCGATATACCAATAGCCTGGATACACGATATCTGGAAATAGTAACCCCTTACCGTGGCGGTTTCCATGGGAGTATTCATAATCCTGTCTATGGCACAGATACACGAGGGATTGTGAGCACAACCACGCTTTCTACCACCACAGATACTTGTCTTCTGAGTAACCTCCCACTTGCGGAAGGCAGATACATGATTTCTCCTGGCAAACAAGGTATTTATTATGAGGTCCGTATTCTTAAAATGAAGCGTACAGTTGCAGTTGGTAAGTTATATCAAATCAATTGATTTAAGCTGCTAACAGCAAGCTTTAGGACTTGCTTGTCGACCACATCCACCATGGCGCCTTGTTGGGTGCAGCCGGCTAAGTGCTGCCTTTCATTTAAACAATATGAAGAAATTCTTTGAAGCCGGGAAGGGCAAAGAATATCTTCCAAACACAAAGTTACAGAATGGTGATATTGTGGGAGTCGGCTTCGTTCACAACTCCGGGACTGTCTTCTTCACTCTGAATGGTTCACGGCTTCCAGACGCATTCACTGGTATCTTTCTTCCACACTCCAAACATGATCTTTTTGCTGCTATTGGAATCCGTGGAAAAGCATCTATAGAGATCAACTTTGGTGCTGAGAAATTTATGTGGTCTGAGGGGAATGAGTGGGCATGGAGTGTTGAGGGATTATTTGATGTGCTGGATAATTCAGAGGAAGGGACTGGACAGAGTGATGAGTTGTAGTGGAACAGATGTCTCTTTGATTGCAGATCTACCTGTACCTTATTTAAATTTGGCTTGAAATAGTAACATGCACAGAAATTATAACTCAGAGTTATTAGAGCAAGCCACAATTACCACTTGCAAGTAATTCATGGTCGCACTTGCGAGTATCAAAAAATAAGCTGACATTTATACTCAGGAGATACTTATCATCGAATAACTCACACTCGCAAATATTAAAATCCGCAAGTGGCATGAGTAGCCTTCATGATCAGAAAATCTTCCACCACTATGAGTGTTGTTTCATCGTAGTCGTTGTCCTTCAATCAGCAATTGCGACTTTGACCAAGTCCCGAGGGCTCATCTCGGTCGAAAGCACTTCAAAATGGCCAAGGAATAACAGTGCGAGTATTTTATATTAGGTTCATAGAATCCTCTCTCTGAAGCCTTATCCTCATCCATACATAAACAGTATGTACTCTTCCCGCAGCTGAAGTAGAATCCCGCTCACAAAGGCCTGGGCATTCCATATCTCCAGACCTGACCGTGAAGTTTGAATGTCAATGTGGCATCATCACGTCGAGAGATGGGAGAGGACATGATATGTGGCACTCCTGTTTGACACAGTTCTACAAATGTATAGATCACAGCAACCTTGAGCTCGAGGGTCCTGCGAGCCTACATCAGTATTCTGCAGTTTTACTTTTTGTACTTGCTCAAGTAAAAAAAGTACTAAAAAGTACTAAAAAGTACAAAAAGTCAAAAGTCAAAAAGCCAGGTTACCCTTTTTGAAAAGTCACCCTTGAGGAACCCTAATCTAGGGGCCAGTCTTTGTACTTTTTGCCACTTTTTTACTTTTTTACGTGTGACAAGTCAAAAAGACCAAAAAGTAGAAAAGTAAAACTGCTTTTTACTGATGTATCCTCATCTGCATGCTGTTTGTAGCATTTTCCAGTGATGGAGGGTTTCAAATAGATATTTTGGCCACATAAGTACTTTTTCTCGCGAATACGGACAATCTCAATATTTCATGTTCTCTCCGAGATATCTGGACAGAAGGAAGGAATGATACCCTTCTGCAAGGGATGGTCAGTCGGCGATGGGGTTGATTCCTTGCATTCTGGATGGAATCATTGAATCCTGAAGGTGTGGAATCTGGATCGGAAAAATTTGCATGCAAGTGACACAGGTTTGGGTGGTGGACGAGTACAAAGATGAGGCTGATGGTATCACAATGATAGACTCAAGCCGTACGAGGAAATTCTAGAGGTGGGAGGAGACGACATAATGGTTATGCCTTTCTTACCATGTTCCATTCCGAGACCCACAATCCTGGATAACTGTAGACCGATCCTGTAAAGGACTGTTTCCTAAATAACAGCCTTTATGTCAATAGATTCCCCAGAGACTAGTCTGACGGGGGTCACCTTGAGAAATAGCAAGGTTTCGTGGAGAACGAACCCTAGCCAATACGACAGAATCCAAGAACAAGTACTCAACAGCCAGCGTGCAGCGCGAAGTGCAATGGAAAACACTGAAGAAGTAACTTGAGAGTTAGATTGTTGTGGTAAAGGTTAAGATAAGATTGTGTCACATGTCTACAAGATGACGTAGATAAGGAATCTGTGAGGATATCCAGGCTAAAGCCTGAAAGGCAAGAAACACTACCTAAAAGTCATAAAGGTACGTTACAGATCCCTGGCAGACCTCACAATATTAGTCTTGGATTGAACGTCGACGTGGCCGTTCGGTAAACTCGCGTTTGGAAAGTCTGCTTTCTTCCCATAAACTCGGACTCTTATCTCTTCCCGAAGTCGTCTCTGAAGCCGACCCATCCAAATCATAGTGCAATTATGCCGCATCGGGTTATATTCCAATATTCCACGACTTGCTCTACTCACTGCGTTTCACAGCCGCCTAATCCAACCCGGGGCCAGCCCTGTTTGGGTCGGTCTAGGTCTGACCACGTGTGTCTATGTGCCTAGTCAGACCCTGATTAGGCTACCTAGGTCCAAGTCAGAATAGGTGGATGCGAGTCGGACCAGGTTGGGATAGGTCCGCATAGGTCCGCATAGGTCCCCTATTCCAAGTCTGACTAGGTCCTCAATGAAATATATAATTTCTGAGATAATATATTGACCCTTGGTTATTTGCTGCCAGCCACATTCCATGTCCCGTTTTAGTGGGTTTCTCGGTCGAACACCGTGTGACAGTCACAATCAGAACCATGATCAAACCGTCTTAAAAATGATCAAACCGTCTTCACAGAATTCCACTGACAGTGTGAATTTATGGATTATGTAACTCGGGTCTAGGACATTTTAGCCGATGTGACTGGTGTGACCCTGCCAGCAAAGTCAAACATTGTCTCACAGTCCTGTCGGAGCCAAGTCTGAGCTCTCACAGGCCACTTTTATAAGAAAATAATATATAAACACAATGACAATATCAAGTAGCCTATGTGAACCTAGTCAGACCTAGTCCAACATGTGAACATCCACCTAGTCGAACCTAGTCGGACCTGATCGGACCGGTGTGATGATGTGACGGGTTGGATTAGGCGGCTGTGAAACGCAGTGACTACGAACATTAATTCCGTCGACCCAGTTCCCGATTGAATCATAGATCGCTGGTTTGCTTTCTTATTTGTACAACCATTGTCTCTTATTCCTATTCATACCTTGCTTGAATCATACACTCCGAGTATCTAAGAATCTCGGCACCGCTTCCCACTCTAATTTCATCTTTGTGCAACTAAATTAATCAATCCTTCTATTATTTCTGTACGTCAAAAATGTATTGCAATAGACAAATGTACAGAGTTGAACATGAACCGAAAGAGTGCAATATGTGTCCATCATGATTCAAAAAGTCCTTGTTATTCCACTCGCAGTATCCCAACTGGCAGAGCGAGCCTCGCTTGTTCGAGACAGATTGATAGAGAGAGAGAGAGCGTCTCGATGGTGGAGAGTGTCACGCTCGATCTCCAGTGACGAAGTATCGAATTGTATGGGTGCAACAAAGGCTGCCATTGAATCCCAATGACACACACTAAAAATTCTTATCAGCAATGCATCCTCTAAAATACTCGAAAGCAAACTCACATGAACCTGTACTTCCCGCCTTCCCTTCCCCGGCGGTATTTATATACACCATCGGAGTTGCAGGATAGTACGCCTGACTCCGCACCACAGGATACGCCGGACACGCCATGGGATTCATCGCAGCATCCGAATATTGCGGCCGATACACCGGCGCCGCATATGGATAATACGCCGACTGACTCGAATACCCCACCGGATACCCTGCCAAATATCCCTGGGATACGCCGCGGCCTGCTGAGCCGGATAAACCGGCGCACCCGGATACCCCGCCCCAAAGGCGACGGCGGCGGCGGGAACTGGACCATATACGGCGGTGTGACGGGGTTTGCCCAGGAAGGGTTCGGGGATACACCTCCGAATCCACGCATACGTCATATGCGCATCTCAACTTCCATCTCTACACATCTCCTTACCTCGGCAGCACCAGCTTTACATCTCCGCACCCACCGTCAACATCTCCGCTTCGGCAAGATCGGCATCAATCCTTCCGCCATGCTCAAAATGTACAGCACATACTAGGCCCTGAAAGAATGAGGTATATAGAGCAATAAGAAAGAACATTTGCAGATAATGACAGAATGAATCAAAAATGCCAATCTACATTGTACTAATCTGAAACCTGACTTGTAGAACAAATCCTGGACCCCCGACACTTGTCACTGGGCCCACTGCGTGCTGGCCTAGTTGAATAGCTTATCAAAAGGGACACGGAAATGAAACTACATCGTCCTTAGTCTACACGGACATTGACAACATCTACCATCTCCTGCCTTCGCCCTCTTTCTCTCTCCCAAAATATCTACGGATGAGTTTATTTTTATGCGGTGACTGTCTGGGGAGACACTGTGGAAATGATGGTGGCGAAGGGATAGCGGAAGATCTGAGATTGAGAGGCTCTGTATTTATGTAGCCACTGTACTGGTTGAATAGTAATCCGGTGTATGTGCTGTATTTGTGGTAAAGTTGCGCTTATCGATCCTGTTGGTTACGAGTCCGACTTCTCGGCTGTTCAGTCAATGATCATCAAGGATCCCAATAGGGATAGGTGACTGACAGGTTTCCCCATCGGCTGATCCCTGAGCCTAGCATCTCTCGTGTTTGAGCTTGAAATATAACATGAGATTACTCAGATAAACCCCCTAAATAATCGGCCTTGTTGCTGAAACTGAAACCGAAAAATGTAATATGGCCTCGACGGCGCATTCCGTGTCTGTGTGAAATAGGTCATGTGAATATCCGCATTGGGCTCTTTGATGGCTCATGTTTCCACTGCGGATGACTTGTAGGAATTTTAAAAATATTTCCGCAGGGCTGTCATGACAAATGACATTCATTGGCTCCAAATATTGCGTTGCTCCCGCCATGGTGTTCATGGCTCAAAGATTGAAGTTTGGCAATACTTACTTTACGTGAATTTGTCAACGCTGTGGCCGCAGTAAAGCTCACTTATGTATATTGGATGTTTGTCAGTTAAATTGTGAGTACAAGTCACGTATATTCCAAAAATGACTAGAGACTATATGCCTCACTATGAGGATAAGAAGGTGGTGCTACATCCGTCAATCCCTGAGCCCAGTCTGACCGATTCAATTCACGTAAAGCTTGAATCTCTGTGTTCAAACGGACATTCTCTGTCATCAATGCTCTTGTGAACTCCGGTGATGCATCAACTCCGTTTAACACAGCCTCGGAGCCTGCGATCTGTCTTTCTATCTGGAGTGCCTGAGCTTGCAAGCTCTGTCTGTCTTTGGGGAAATGTGACTGGGTTAGAAGCTGTTGGGTCCTTTTCCGATCGAGTTCGATGGTCGGGGGTAACCCCAGATGATTCATGAATGTTCATATGCCTCTTCATGGTGAACCCTGTCACTCACATTAGGTACAGGGATATCCAGATGTGATGGACAAAACTGACTTGATGGCCGAATTCTCATATTCTCCGCTACAGAAGCGTCATAGCGAGAAATTTCGAGGTTGATCGTCCTCGTGCGACGCCGCCGCTGGATCATGATCAAAGCACCCATGACTGCTGCGATGACAACCATCGCTCCAACAATGCTGCCAGCTATAATTGGAACATTGTTTGGCTTATGCACCGGAAGTGATACCACGGGGATATCGAGACTGGCGAATGGTCAGTAACATCCCTGGTTCGAGACAACGGACGCACCCAGTCTGCAGCAGGGCATTGGGACAGGCACTTGCACCGGAGGAGAGTGAGCCGTCCTGGACATGAAAATTAATGCACATCAAGAATTAGTTAAAAGTACACCACAAGCCAACAAGAGTTGACTTTGAACCCCAAACTCATCATGCTGAAGCCTGACTCACCACGAAATACTTGCACACCCCCGCCTCCTCATAACTGCAGGTAAAGGTCAAGTTACTAATGGCTAGCCCCTCGCCGATCAGTGAGCTGCCCATGTCATCCTTCAAGGGACATGGTCCGCCGCTGATGCCGTCCGCATCGATAAATGCAAAGTAAAGACATGAAAAGACAAGAAGAATGGTCAGGCACATCCCGGCCGCTCAGTGACTGTAGTCCAGCACAATGCCAGTCACAGGCCTTGGGATACTATGCGAGACTTGATGGGAGTCGTGAACAGATATTGTTCAAAGCAATCCACTGCTTTTACCAGAAACACATGAGTAGCCGAGTGTTTCCATACTGGAAAGATGATCCATGTTTTCAATCATCTTTGGTGGAAACTGGAACAGGAAGGCATCTGAAATATGTACAACAGACAGGAATACACACAACGTAAGTATGTGTGGTGCAGTTACTCTGTGACCACAATTAATCCTGAGACTGTATACAGTACGACGATCAAACAGTCTGATTGCATCCAAATATAGACTACATATCCCAACTCGGACTCCGCTATGGTATTCTCGGGCATGCAAAATCATTCAGTCACTGATGTGGGAGTCCCAAAGATAGGCCGGAGCATGTGATAGAGTTGGACCCAAAAGTGAAAACAAGAGCCAGTTGTCTAGTCGAGTCCTTATGTACAATTGAGCTTGGAGGATCTTATTATGACCAAAGTAAGCATGGGATAACTCAACGCCACCTGTGAACGTGATGCAAACCATCACGTGCAGCTGCTGTTATGCCAAACCTGGCTCATTGCAGGCATAACTTATACAACACCAGTGATCAGCTAATATAACACATAACCAAAATCAAAAATCAAAAATCAAAAATCAGGCTTGACCAAATCTGCTGACCGTAGGCATGACTCAACATGTTTCAAATTCTGCCTATTGTTCTTTTAAATTCCACCCATTGTTCCTCAAAAATAGTAATGATTTCCAATCAAATCTCAAGATCTTGCCAGCATGGTTGCAAATTGACTGAAGATTGACTGGAACTTGACTGCAGTGAACATACTGATGCACAACCATCATCCTACCCATCTCCCGCCCTCCTGCCTCCTCTCTCCCAAAATATCTACGGATGAGTTTATTTTTCTGCGGTGACTATCTGGGGAGAAACTGTGGAAATGATGGTGGCGAAGGGGCAGCGGAAGATCTGAGATCGAGAGGCTCTGTATTTATATAGCTACTGTACTGGTTTGATAGTAAGCCGGTGTATGTGCTGTATTTGTGGTAAAGTTGTGCTTATCGATCTTGTTGGTTACGAGTCCGACTTCTCGGCTGTTCAGTCAATGATGATTAGGGATCCCAATGGGGATAGGTGACTGACGGGTTTCCCCATCGGCTAATCCCTGCATCAGCAAAATCACAATTGAGTTGTCCGCTTTTTCCGTATTTGCACTTGTGGCAAGAGCGAGACTGGAAGACCGGGTCAGAAAAAGACACCAAATCCAAGTTGACACTCAAATATCTCTTGCGAGGGACGTGGGAGCTGCAGTGAAGCTGATTGGCACTGTGGGATGCCGGAAAGGGTCCTGATCGCCGTCGCCGTCGTCACACTCTCACAGACGTCATCACCTCGAACTGTGGCAACGAGCAGACCTGTACCGTGAAATCCACTGAAAACTAGCTTGTACAGTAATGTAGTAGTGAGGTAGAAATCATTTGAAAAGTTGTGAGCAATGTTCTGGCTGATAGTCTGGCTTTTCACACTATGTGCGGTGTTCCGCTTGTCAGATTTCGGACACAAAAAGTTGCATGTTTCAACTTTTTACATATTTTACATATTCCGGCGTGTTTTTCCGCGTGTTTTGCGCTTTTTTGCGTGTTTACAAGTGCAAAAAAGTTATTTGTCATCTTGCTGATGTGAGCCCAGCATCTCTTGGGTTTGAGCTTAAAATATAACATGAGATTACTCAGATAAGCCCCCCCAAATAATCGCCCTTGTTGCTGAAACTGAAACCGAAAAATGTAATGAGATGGCCTCGACGGCGCATTCCGTGTCTGTGTGAAATGGGTCATGTGAATATCCGCATTGGGCTCTTTGATGCTCATGTTTCCACTGCGGATGACTTGTAGGTATTTTAAAAATATTTCCGCAGGGCTGTCATGACAAATGACATTCATTGCCTTCAAATATTGCGTTGCTCCCGCCATGGTGTTCATGGCTCAAAGATTTCGATACTTGTCCCGGGAGAGTCCGTTCCGTTACCCGCTGTGGCGCTGGACAAGATCAAGAAGTTTGGCAATTCTTACTTTACGTGAATTTGTCAACGCTGTGGCCGCAGTGAAGTTCACCCATGTAGATGGGATGTTTATCAGTTAAATTGGAAGCACAAGTCAGATATATTCCAAAAATGACTAGAGACTAGATGCCTCACTATGAGGATAAGAAGGTGGTGCTACATTCGTCAATCCCCGAGTCCAGTCTGACCGATTCAAGTCACGTAGAGCTTGATTCTCTGCGTTCAAACGGATATTCTCTGTCATCAATGCTCTTGTGAACTCCGGTGATATATCGTTTAACACAGCCTCGGAGTCTGCGATCTGTCCCTGAGGAAATGTGACTGGGTTGAAAGCTGCTGGGTCTTTTTCCGATCGAATTTGACGGTCGTGGGCGACCCCAGACGATTCATCGATGTTCTCAGTTGAGTCATCAATGTTCCTGTACTGCTTCCTGGTAAAGACTGACATTGACATCAGATGGAGGTCTATCCAGATGTGACGGACAAAACTTACGTGCTGGTCGAATTCCAGTATTCTCTGTTCTAGAAGGCTCATAGCGAGAGATATTGAAGTTGAGCATCCTACTGCGACGACGCCGTTGAATGATGATCAAACCCCGATGATCGCTGCAATGACAACGATAGCTCCGATAGCGCCGCCAGCTATAATTGGAACATTGTTCCGTTTATTCGCTGGATATGATATGGAGGGGCCATCGGAACTTGAGAATGGTCAATAAGATCATTGGTTATGGGGATATCACCCTTACGGCCCTACGACATATATAGGAGTTGGTGTAAAGGTTGGCACAGACTCGGTCCCTTGGTCGCTGGAATGAGAGATAACCATAAGTAATAAGCATAGACTGGGCAATGAATTGGTCTACATGATGCTTGATCCTGTTGCAAAGTCGGTTGAAATGGATCTGATACTGATGAAACTCGTCGAAGGTGCGGCATAACTCTGAGGTAGCGATGGGTCCTGCGTTGGATTATTTTGTGATGATCTGGGTGTGCCAGTAAAAAGAAAGTCAGTACCAAGATATACATGATAGAAGAATGAATAGCGGAGAATATCAACATCCAGGACGATAATATATCCTCGCTTTACCATTACCATGGTAAAAGGTCTGACACACGACACAAACAAATAGAATATAAACCGGCGAGACAAAATGAGACGCACCCGGGATCATCCTGCAGCTCTACATTGGGACAGATACTCGGACCAGAGTAGAATGACCCGTCCTAGGGACAAAGATTAATGTACCACAATAGAGTGAGAATTGCAGGACAGCATAGCAGGCTAGAGGTACACCTCCCAGAATCTCATCCCATGTAAAATAACAGCGCACCGCAGGCGAAGGAAATTTGACTTTGAACCCCAAGCGCAAGCATGCTTAAGCCTGACTCACCAAGAAATACTTGCACAACCCCGCTTGGTACTCGCAGATAATAAGTGTGCCGTCGGCGCTCGAAGTGTTCAGGATCAGTAAGCTGCCCGCGTTGTCCTCCGAGGGACATTCTACAGAACGGGAGTTGAATCTACCAGCGCCATTGTTGGGCGACGAGGATGCAAAGTGCAGACATGAGAAGACAAGGAGAATGGTCAGACACATCCTGGCTGTTCAGTCACTGTGGTCCAGCACAATGTCAGTCACAGGCCTTTGGATACTATGGGGGACTTGATGGGAGTTGGGAATGGATACTCACGCGTTTCAGAGCTATATATAGATGGGTAGAGCTGTACTGATGGCACATGATCGGTTCCTGTTACAGCCTGCCGGACCTCATGGCCAAGGATTGATCTTTCTTCATCCTGCAATCTTCAAAGCCACGAGAGCACCACACATCTTGGTATTTCTGCATCCAATCGCCCGCATTCAGTTAAAAGTCAGTCATTAATCTATAAGGTCAGACTTGTGGCTCAAAGAATAGTGCGGAAAGGGTGACACAGCCACATGACAAGCACTGTCTCACAATCATATGGAAAGCCGGAGAGTCCTGCCTCGCTAAGAGCTAGCCGAGTACGTGTTACCGCTTTTAGACGTGTGAGACCCCAGAGACCGCCCTTTCCATCAGATTGTGTAATATGGTAAATAAAGTGACTGATGTGACTGACTACACCGTGATCAAGTTACGTAGATCATCCGGTTTGAGCTTGTATCAACTGAATCAAAATATTCTGCTTCCCCGGCTAGGCATACCGCAAATCACTTGGTCATAGAGACTGACTAACAATCAACTATGAGATATTTGATATGTTCAATGACGAAGTGCCTTCAAACTGAACCATGCACACCACTCCTTGCAGACATGCTCAGCTGGAAATCTCTCAAATGCTTCTACAACATTTCCATCTCCAAAAAGTAGAGCATTATCTTGGGATAGCTGACGCCTACAAGTAGAATGAACTGAGTAAGACACATTCCAAATTCATAAACTAGAAAACTCACGAGGTCATGATTTGCGGATCACTGAATCAATCTTCAGACATGTCGCTGGTTAGCCAAAGTGATCTTGGGTCTGAGAATTATGGGATTGCAAATGGGCAAACCATGCTTCGCCAGCTTCATGACCCCAGCCTTGTCGGAACACTCCAACATCGCTGGAAGCGTGAGAAGAAGAATGTGATCCCAGAGATTGCTTGGGGCCAGCTTCGTCGCCGATGGACACCAGGGTATGAGACTCTAATTGACTCTGGAATTCATCGTGGCTGGTATGATCCCAGCATTCCACGACACAAGTGTGTTCTCTTACCTGTGAAATGCTGTCCGAGCCTCAACTTTCTTTCTAGTCTTGTGTTTCGCTGGGTATTCATTCCCTGGTTACAGGCTGAGCTGGATGCTTACCGGGACCGTGTCAACTTCACTGCCAAAAGAGCTGACCGGAACAAAGTACTACCACATGGCGTACCTGCACATATTTATGAGGAACCCGAGGCCTATGAATGTCTTGACTTCAAGGTCAGATATTGTTTGTACATACATTCTACTACTGATTCCGATGCCATACAGATTACAGTTGATCCTGCTCATATCCGTACGGTCAAAGAGTGGCTTGCACCAGCAGATCACCCAGTCTTCGAGCTTGTTCCTCCATCATTCCATGGCTACTGCTTTCAATTCTACCAGGAGTTAGGGTCACCCACTATCACACGAGACAATGTTTGGAATGTGTATCTGTTCATTTTGGATGGTTTCCGTCGTCTGGATGATCATGTAGTGGATCCTTTCACTCCAGAGTGGAATGCTAGCTTCACTCTTGGCCGTGAAGACCAATGGGATGATGATGCCTTGCCTCTAGTCCCAGATCAGGAGTTACCACAAGCCATAGGTCACTACTATCAAGGTGGAGTGAACGGTGGATTGGGGGTCTGATGACATACAGGATGGTCCGAATGTTGCCGCACAGTTCTCCGATGATGAGGACTCAGTGCCGAAAGGGACTTACGAGCGTGAGCTAGAATTCTTTGATCTCACGGGTCCAGACCCTTTTGACTGGTGACAAAATCATATTACTCCACTGTATTATTTACTATATTACACAATCTGATGGCGAGGCGGTCCCCGGGGTCTCACACGTCCAAAAGCGGTAACACGTACTCGGCTAGCTGTTTAGCGAGGCAGGACTCTCCGGCTTTCCATACAATCATGGGCTGGTTGATTTCACATGTCCTAGGCAGCAAAACCAGATGCCACCAGCTTGGAGCATGGCCATATATTATTGATCTAGTCTCGCATATTCATGGCTCCAGCTATGTCCCAATAGGTTCCAATAGGTTGCTATTCATGATGTATTCTAGGCCTTTGACTAGACCTGCAAATAGATCACCTATTCGCACAATCTATATATAGCCCCAATACGTAGTGACTGTTCAAAGCAATCCACTGCTTTTACCAGAAACACACGCGCAGCCTGTGACCGGTGTTTCCATGCTGGAAGATGATCTGCCATCAATCACTTGAACTTGAAATGTTTTGATAGTGGCTGGCATGGTTTCCATCATCCTTGGTGGAAACTGGAACGGGAAGGCATCTAAAATGTGTACAACAGACGGGAATACATACAACATACTTATGTGGTGCAGTTACTCTTTGACCGCAATTAATGAGACCGTATACAGTACGACGATCAGTTTGCACATATAGACTACATATCCCAACTCGGACTCCGCTATGGCATTCTCGGACATGCAGAATCATTCAGTCACTGATGCGGGAGTCCCAAAGACAGGCCGGAACATGTGGCAGAGTTGGACCCAAAAGTGAAAACAAGATCCAGTTGTCTATTCGAGTCCTGTGTGCTACAAGCTGGTTTTCGGCTGGGTAGGGGCAGAAACAATACCGAAAAATTTGATCCTCAGACGTTAAGACCCTAACCTGACTCGGAAGTGATCAAAGCTCGCTTGGCAGACTTGGGAAAACGGGCTTGGAGGCAATTACGAGCCCCATTTATGGGGTCGTTCGTTTGGTGTGAGCGAAATTCAGGTAGCCTGGGAACGTAGTCCCCAATGGAGATCGACACGTGACTCTATATTGCTGGCAGCGTCTTTATGAACGTCGACGATACATGAGCATCGCTTTTTCGGTATTTATTCTCTCGTTGTTTATCCAAGAATACGGTTGAATTGTAACCGCAGGGAATCCGGAAATCTGGGTTCTCACGCTGGTTGCTCACCGGAGCAGGTCCGACGACTGCTATGGCACAATTGCAGCAGAATCCAGTATTCCAGTCATGATTGGGTCGTCTTCCTGTCTCAAATTTACTGGTCATTGTCATTATCATATCAGATTTGAAGTCTAAGCAAATAATGGATGTCACGCGCGATCGTTCAGCTGCCCATGCTCCTGTTTCCGCTTGGTTTTGGCTTTAGCGTCATTCTTCATGAACAATCAACACCTATATAGTTCTTGTTTGAATCACTAAGCATCCGAGACCTGTATCTCCAGGCTCTAATCTGATATGGAAATGTGGCGCAGGAGTTACAACTGCCCCTGCATATTGACTTTAGGCGGATAACACTGGTACTTCCCATTTGATATATGTAGTATTTTTCATGTCTTTCTATAGCACAACTTTGGCTTATGCCATACTTTGGAAATATTGTGATGTGAAAGCTGTCCCTGATGGACTATAGATTTGAGGCAGTTTCTACAGCTTCTTTCAGCAATAGGCTACAATATTTGTCACTCAGCCATGTCTCATAATATGATCCCTGGTTAGCTATTGGACACATTCAATGTGTGGCGCATTTTCGAGTTCTTACATGTTTACAATCCACCTGGTCATCTGAGATTCATTGGACTATCCAGAATTGATGATATCAATGCAAATAAGTCTTCAAAGTCATTTAAAGGCTTCCAGATCCTTATTGTGAGATGGCCGTCATACCGTTTCAGTTTCCGTCGCCGAAGTGTTCGGGTCGTTCCTCACATGATTGTGGTTGAGATTGGCGACAAATGGAGGTCTGTTTGGCTCAATAATTCAGGAAGCTTCAGATTGAATTTACACCGCTCTCTGGTTCAGTTTATTCCATTAAACAGAGTCGAACATTTTCAGTCTTTTGGGTTTCGGCTGAAATGCTATAGTGGCACTAGGGTTGAAATTCAATCTGGAGCACTCGGTATTGCATACAGGAAATAAGACATGAATACTGACAGTCACAAGACACGAAAATGGCGAGAATCAAGACCTTGTCCATTCACATGATCGTGCGACTAGGTCACATGTTGACTGAAACGTGTAGCCCGTCTAAGTAATCTTGCCTTTTGACAACAACGATCAGGGTTACAGTCTTAATGTAAGTCTCATACCCTCAGATAGAATAGATAGATGACATTAGTGTTTACTTATCTTTTGGTAAAGGCCAGCAAGTGTGATATGAATAAGTTCAGAGTTATAGGCATACCTATACTGTAGCAATATGACCGTAAGTTCACCCATTTTTACGTGTTACAGCTGAACTCCACCGGAAGTCAGTTCAGCTGACGAAAATTGGTGTTACGGCTCGAGGTTCAGTTCATTTTTGGCCTGTGCCGGCCGCTCCGGCAGACCTGAAACGTTACGGAGCTCGAAAAATGCCAGTTCAGATCTTATTGCGCGTTACGAACACCAGTAGGAAGTGAGTTCCTGGGTGCCCGCTACGGCGTTACTGAACTTACGGTCATATTTTCACAGTAATTGCAAGTACATTGAGAGTAGAAAAAAGGGGACTCATACCTGCCACCGGAACGGTTGGCCTCTACTCCACTGGTCAGGACTAGTGCCCTGGAAACAATTGAGATGTGGGCTAAGGATTGGATAAAAGGCTGCTATGTTAGAACTTGTATCTTCCCTCCCCGAGCTAGCTTCTGTGGTGCACGTTCGGCACATAACGCCATACACCTTTCTTTTATTCCTTCCTCCAGTCGCATATCCTTGATTTCTCTGCATATATCTTTTCCTTCTCCAGTTACATGTGCGATAGATGCATGAATGATTTCTTTGCCTTTCAAAATCCACACGACTCAGCGGTGATTACTCTGCATGATTGTCACCCACGATTCGGCACCGACTTATATGTAAAGGTGGAGATCTGATGGTGAAGACTCGAAGAGTAATTGCCTGTTTAGAGGCTAGATAATTTCCTATTAGAATGAGTCTCGAAAGAGCAAATGAGTCCAGAAGGAGCGGAAAGTGCATATGGAAAGGAGCGCAAATGGGCCTGGCTCTATCGGCGAACACAGCACTTGTATACTCCAGCATGTGATTCAAGTCCTACAAGTAGCCCAAGAATGGGGATTCAGTTTGTATTCCATCTTCGCCTCAATAGCTGGGCCACAAAGCATCAAATGAATGGGTGCGCTAGAACCTCTGGATGTACGAGAACGTCGTTCGGTCTTCCATGTTAGGTTCATAAGATACAATACTTACTCGTCCCCGGCTCAAGTAACCGGATTTCCGTTCTGAGCCCGATATCTCAAGAGCCGCTGCATATTTTCTCATGAAGTAAATTGTGACTTTGGAGCATTATTGCATTACTTCAAGACTACAAGCTATATGTCATACGAGGCGATTCTCAAGAGGAAAATTCTAATGAATGACCTAGTTATTTATCCATTTCTTACTATCCCGTAAATGAGCCAGAGTATCCTTCACAATATAATAATCATGTATCCACTTGAAAACGGGTCCGGCATCGGCGAAAATTGGTCGGAGCTGGAAAGCAGCATGCCATTGACAATCGAGCGAGGTTCCGGTGTCAGCCGTCAAGACTGAGCCGCAAATAAGTACTGGTAATCTGGGTCCACGACTCGTAAACTGAGACATGGCCCATAAGGTCTAGCCTAGTTAGTTTCAGGTCTACATAAAGTCCTCACTGATAACATGAACACCTCAGGAAATGGGTATCAGGAATATCCAAGCAAGAAATATATCACGGGCATCCAAGAAATGTATATATATGCAGCTGACCCAATTCAATTCACTCCGAAGCAGACCCGATCAAACCCAACTGTGGTTCATTGCTTTCTTATTGTCCCTCGTCTCTTATTGGCTTATCCCTACTTGATTGTTCATATTGTTCTTATTTTTACTGCACTGGAATCATACATAGTATTCTAAGCATCTAAGGTTCCGGGCATTCCTGACCCATGCGGCCAAATGACTCAATCCTCTTATGTATCGAAATGAATCGGTTTCATGCTCTTAATTATACGATCAATCCTTCTATACCTCAAAATTGAAATTGCTTGACGAAATGCAGGACCGAAGAAGACTATATCAACGACGAAAGACGAATATCCATCACATTAGGACAGACAAATGTATTAAGTTCAACACAAACATAAAGAGTGCGATATGTATTACCAGAAAGTCTCACTTGATACCTGAAAATAATGTCTGGGGGGAAACTACTACTGTTCCCAACTAGGAAATTGACACTCGACCCTCCGTACGATGCCCTCTGTGCGGCGACTTCGCGGCAACAGCGTGGACCTGTCGGCATTGTTGTTGGCCGTCTCGGCATTTCTCGGCACCATTGCGTATGGGCCGCCCTCGAGCCGCGCAACCCTCACCGCTACCGAGGAATCCGCACACGCCACGTACGGATAATACGCCGCCCGACACGGCCTGTTGACCCTAGTACACCGCGCAGGATAGGCCGCTACGGGCTGAAAAGGGCTGAAAAAAATAAATGTACCACGGCGGTCGGCGGGTCATTTTCACGGCCGCGAAAATGACTGGCAATAATGCTTTATCTTGGTGGCCGGGGGATAAAAATATCTTCGCCGGCCATGAACAGCGCAGCGAATATCGATCCGGCCGACGTTTTCGGTGGGAATCTTCGCCCAAATGTTCGCAGCCAGCGAACATTTTTTGTTTTCCCGGCCACCAAAATAAAGCATCATCGCGGGCCATTTTCATGGCCGTGAAAATGACCCGTGGGCAGCGGTGATATATATATACGTCATGCGTGAAATTCTTTTTTGATCCGGTTACCCTTTTGGTCTTCTGCCGTTGCTGCATCACGTAATTTAGGCTTGATTTAGACTCCGCGGGATTCCCCGACCTGTTCATCAAGCTATTTTTAGCACAAAGCAACTTTTTACCTCCAACCAGCTCGATGTCTCAAACAGCGACGCCGAATCCATTCACAAGCAGTCCGGCCGACAGCTCCAACGAAGCGATCCACGCGTCAGCCTCTTCAATCTTGAAATGTTGGATCATGCTCATAGGTTTCCCGACATTATTTGTCGAGTTTGCCATCCTCGCTTTCTCCGAGCGGAGCAACGATCTTATTCTACACAACGTCACCAGATATTTCGCCAGACTCACTCAATACTACGTTCTCTGCTATCTCGTCGCTCCATCCATTGTACTTGTACCGCCTCTTGAACAATGGGTATTGGTCCGTGTTCTAGTCTGGTGGTATCCAGTGCTCGGTCGGAGAGGAGTCCTCACGCTTTGCAGAAACAGCTTTTGGTATCTGCCTATTGCTGTGATGAATACCGAGGAAGGGATAGCGGAGGAAAAAGCCAAGGCAAAGGCGGTGCTCACGTCGCCCTTCACATTCATATTCTTGTTCTTCATTCTCAACGCCGCCATTTACGACAGAGCACCGAATTCTCCAATCATCTCTGGCGCTTTCCAACAGCTCAGAGGTCTCCCACTGCTGCTCGCCTCCATGGGTGTTCTCGTGATCCCAGCAAGCTTCTTTTTTGTGGTTCTGCCTATGGAAGTCTTCTTCTTCGGCAAAGGGTTCGAAGAGGAAATCCGGAATGCCAAGGCAATGAAGAAGTTGAGAGCGGAGATAGGCGGCTCAACGCTGCGAGGACAGCTGGTTGATGATGAGAAGAGTGCAGTTTGAGGGCGATAATCTCAGGTTAGGAGCGCTTTCCTCATCTCCGATCCTTCGGTGCTTCAATCGACGTATTCCTTTTCCGCTTCCTCCTCGAGTCACCATTTCTATCTGCATTCCCTACTTTTTGACATCTTGTATCTTGAACGTGATCCGGATTGTAGCCCCACCGAATTCCTGCTTTACAACCACGCGATAGTCATTAGCTCTACCTTTACCAAGTAATCGATTTGCAGCTGTATCTTGGCAGTTTATATTCAACTTTTTGAACCATGGTGCATTGAACCGATGAGAAATGAGCTCGAAGAAATACGAGGTAAAACGCATGATAGCGACGAGGGATTCTACGAACTAAGACAGGGTCCACCTCCAATGATATCCGTACCAGACTTGCTGTTATAAGTAATCGAGCTATTGCTATAAACCCCATGACAGTCACAGTGAATGAAGGAGATCTTGTGGTCCTGCTGCCGATTCCAGTGATCGATGTCGTCGTCACAACAGTTCGAGTCGTCGTCGGGGTTAGAGAAGGATTTATAGTGTTCGTAATGGTCTTTGTTGTGGTTTCAATGCATTTCGTCGTCGAGGCCGTGAGAGTCCAAGTGGGATTTGTGATCTTTGGCGTCAAAAGACCTTGACAGTAAGACTGGAGCTTGCTTGAAGGAATATTCTCCATCGAGGCTGGCGGAGCTCCACAGTCTGCACGTCTTCCCGCATAGACATAATTATAGCCATAGACGCTGTAAGACGTAGCAGCGCCCCCTGTGAAGGTGGTAATCGTCGTCGTAGGAGTTTCTGAAAGCAAATGAGAAAAAAGAAGAATAAAAGGACTTACAAGTAATAGAGGTATGATTCGTGTTAGTCGTGATTGCTGTCTTGGAGGCGGTGACTGTGGCTGTGTCGGGATCCATATCCTTTGTGCAATAGATGTTTGGGTCTCAAGAATCCAAGTGGCTGTCCAATCAACTGTCATGAACTGAGTTCAAACCTTGCCTTTGGGTTCCATCTTCACTACAGACTCAGGCATTTTAGTCTGAATCAGATGACTACTGTCCATACGATCACAAGATTGATGCAATGGGTGGGAATGTCATGTGAAATTGCTAATATCAGTGTAAATCATCACACACAGCATGTATGACACAAAGGATATGAGTCATGTAAATAGTTCACAGCTATTGAAAGCAGCCAATTACAGTCAATAGACCATATCTTCTGACATACAGTCAGTGATCTGGTGTACTGGTGGGTCCAGAGCAGGTGGTGGAAATGATGGTGGTGAAGGGGTAACGGAAGATCTGAGATCAAGAGGCTCTGGATTTGTGTACCCACTGTACTGGTTTAATAGTAAGCTGGTGTATGTGCTGTATTTGTAGTAAAGTTGCGCTTTTGGATCTTGTTGGTTACAAGTCCGACTTCTCGGCTGTTCAGTCAATGATCATTAGGGATCCCAATGGGGATAGGTGACTGGTGGGTTTCCCCATCGGCTAATCCCTGAGCCCAACATCTCTTGGGTTTGAGCTTGAAATATAACATGAGATTACTCAGATAAACCCCCAAATAATCGCTCTTGTTGCTGAAACTGAAACCGAAAAATGTAATGAAATGGCCTCGACGGCGCATTCCGTGTCTGTGTGAAATCGGTCATGTGAATATCCGCATTGGGCTCTTTGATGGCTCATGTTTCCACTGCGGATGACTTGTAGGAATTCTAAAAATAATTCCATAGGGCTGTCATGACAAATGACATTCATTGGCTCCAAAGATTGCGTTGCTCCTGTCATGGTGTTCATGGCTCAAAGATTTCGATACTTGTCCCGGGAGAATCTGTTCTGTTACCCGCTGTGGCGCTGGACAAGATCAAGAAGTTTGGCAATACTTACTTTACGTGAATTTGTCAACGCTGTGGCCGCAGCGAAGTTCACCTATGTAGAATGGATGTTTATCAGTTAAATTGTAAGCACAAGTCAAGGATATTCCAAAAATGACTAGAGACTAGATGCCTCACTCTGAGGATAAGAAGGTGGTGCTACATCCGTCAATCCCCGAGTCCAGTCTGACTGATTCAAGCCACGTAAAGCTTGATTCTCTGCGTTCAAGCGGATATTCTCTATCATCAATGCTCTTGTGAACTGCGGTGATGTATCGTTTAACACAGCTTCGGAGTCTGCGATCTGTCCCTGAGGAAATGTGACTGGGTTGAAAGCTGCTGGGTCTTTTTCCGATCGAATTTGACGGTCGTGGGCGACCCCAGACGATTCATCGATGTTCTCAGTTGAGTCATCAATGTTCCTGTACTGCTTCCTGGTGAAGACTGATATTGACATCAGATGCAGGTCTATCCAGATGTTACGGACAAAACTTACTTGCTGGTCGAATTCCAGTATTCTCTGTTCTAGAAGGCTCATAGCGAGAGATATTGAAGTTGAGCATCCTACTGCGACGACGCCGTTGAATGATGATCAGAGCCCCGATGATCGCTGCAATGACAACCATAGCTCCGATAGCGCCACCAGCTATAATTGGAACATTGTTCCGTTTATTCGCTGGATATGATATGGAGGGGCCATCGGAACTTGAGAATGGTCAATAAGATCCTTGGTTATGGGGATATCACCCTTACGGCCCTATGACATATATAGGAGTTAGTGTAAAGGTTGGCACAGACTCGGTCCCTTGGTCGCTGGAATGAGAGATAACCATAAGTAAGAAGCATAGACTGGGCAATGAATTGGTCTACATGGTGCTCGATCCTGTTGCAAAGCCGGTTGAAATGGTGATACTGATGAAAATGAAACTCGTCGAAGGTGCAGCATAACTCTGAGGTAGCGATGGGTCCTGCGTTGGATTATTTGGCAGTCTGGGTGTACCAGTGAAAAGATGGTCAGTACCAAGATATACATGATAGAAGAATGAATAACGGAGAATATCAACATCCAGAACGATAATATATCCCCGCTTTACCATTACCATGGTAAAAGGTCTGACACATGATACAAACAAATAGAATATAAACCGACGAGACAAAATGAGACGCACCCGGGATCATCCTGCAGCTCTACATCGGGACAGATACTCGCACCAGAGTAGAATGACCCGTCCTGGGACAAAGATTAATGCACCACAATAGAGTGAGAATCGCAGGACAGCATAGCAGGCTAGAGATACACCTCCCAGAATCTCGTCCCATGTAAAACAGGAGCGCACCGCAGGCGAAGCAAATTTGACTTTGAAACCAAAGCCTGCTATGCTACAACCTAACTCACCACTGAACTATATGTACATGCCCTCGCCTCAACATATGTGCAGGTAAAGAATGAGGCGTCAATGCTAGAACCGATCAGTAAGCTGCCTGTGTCATCCTCTGAGGGACATTGCGTGGTACGGGCATTAAATTTACTAGCGCCGCTGTTGGGCGAAGAGGATGCAAGGTGAATACATGAGAAGACAAGAAGAATGGTCAAGCACATCCCGGCCGCTCAGTGACTGTGGTCCAGCACAATGTCAGTGACAGGCCTTGGGATACTATGCGAGACTTGATGGGAGTTGTGAACAGATACTGTTCAGCGTAATTCACTGCTTTTACCAGAAACGCATGCGCAGCCTGTGACCGGGTGTTTCCATGCGGGAAGATGGTCTGCCATCGATCACTAGAACTTGAAATGTTTTGATAGTGGCTGGCATGGTTTCCATCATCCTTGGTGGAAACTGGAACGGGAAGGCATCTAAAATGTGTACAACAGACGGGAATACATACAACATATGTGGGGCAGTTACTCTTTGACCACAATTAATGAGACCGTATACAGTAAAACGATCAGTTGGATTGCATCCAAATATAGACTACATATCCCAACTCGGACTCCGCTATGGCATTCTCGGGCATGCAGAATAATTCAGTCACTGATGTACTATATCTTTTCCTTCTCCAGTTACATGTGCGATAGATGCATGAATGATTTTTTTGCCTTTCAAAATCTACACGACTCAGCGGTGACTATTCTGCATGATTGTCACTCACGATTCCGCACCGACTTATGTGTAAAGGTGGAGATCTGATGGTGAAGACTCGAAGAGTAATTGCTTGTTTAGAGGCTAGATAATTTCCTATTAGAATGAGTCTCGAAAGAGCAAATGAGTCCAGAAGGAGCGGAAAGTGCATATAGAAAGGAGCGCAAATGGGCCTTGCTCTATCGGCAAACACTGCACTCGTATACTCCTGGATTCAGGTCGTATTTCATCTTCTCATCAATAGCCCCGCCACAAAGCAGCAAATGAATAGGTGCGCTAGAACCTCTGGATACACCAGAACGTCGTTCGGTCTTCCATGTTGGATTCATAAGATACAATACTCACTCGTCCCCGGCTCAAGTAACCGGATTTTCGTTCTGAGCCCGATATCTCAAGAGCCGCTGCATATTTTCTCATGAAGTAAATTATGACTTTGGAGCATTATTGCATTACTTCAAGACTACAAGCTATATGTCATACGAGGCGATTCTCAAGAGGAAAATTCTAATGAATGACCTAGTTATTTATCCATTTCTTACTATCCCGTAAATGAGCCAGAGTATCCTTCACAATATAATAATCATGTATCCACTTGAAAACGGGTCCGGCATCGGCGAAAATTGGTCGGAGCTGGAAAGCAGCATGCCATTGACAATCGAGCGAGGTTCCGGTGTCAGCCGTCAAGACTGAGCCGCAAATAAGTACTGGTAATCTGGGGCCACGACTCGTAAACTGAGACATGGCCCATAAGGTCTAGCCTAGTTAGTTTCAGGTCTACATAAAGTCCTCACTGATAACATGAACACCTCAGGAAATGGGTATCAGGAATATCCAAGCAAGAAATATATCACGGGCATCCAAGAAATGTATATATATATGCAGCTGACCCAATTCAATTCACTCCGAAGCAGACCCGATCAAACCCAACTGTGGTTCATTGCTTTCTTATTGTCCCTCGTCTCTTATTGGCTTATCCCTACTTGATTGTTCATATTGTTCTTATTTTTACTGCACTGGAATCATACATAGTATTCTAAGCATCTGAGGTTCCGGGCATTCCTGGCCCATGCGGCCAAATGACTCAATCCTCTTATGTATCGAAATGAATCGGTTTCATGCTCTTAATTATACGATCAATCCTTCTATACCTCAAAATTGAAATTGCTCGATGAAATGCAGGAGCAAAGAAGGCTACACCAACGACGAAAGACGAATATCCATCACATTAGGATAGACAAATGTATCAAGTTCAACACAAACATAAAGAGTGCGATATGTATTACAGAAAGTCTCACTTGATACACCTGAAAATAATGTCTGGGGGGAAACTACTACGGCGGCTTGAGGCGATTTCGCGGCAACAGCGTGGGCCTGTCGGCATTGTTGTTGGCCGTCTCGGCATTTCTCGGCACCACTGCGTATGGGCCGCCCTTGAGCCGCGCAACCCTCACCGCTACCGAGGAATCCGCACACGCCACGTACGGATGATACGCCGCCCGACACGGCCTGTTGACCCTCGTACCCCGCACAGGATAGGCCGCTACGGGGCATCGCTTGGTCGTTTATGACCTGATGCGGTGGTCGAACACTGTGACGGTAGCCATATCGGGATCTAGAGCAATGGTGGCCGTTGAAGCTGGAAGAGTCTCGGTGACGACTCTCGTCGAAGAAGGTTGTATGGTACAAAAGTACCTGTCACTGCTTCATCGCGGTGGCAATCACCGTCTTTCTCTTGATAGGCAAGTATGAGCAATAAGCCGCCTCGTCCTCCTCTGCTCAGGCGTCAATAGCTTCAAAGGAAATCAGTTCACCGTCATTCTTCCGGAAAACTCAGACGTACCACTTCCTGAGATCGCGATGACCTCCAAAAGCGCAATTCACGAAACGAGCGTCTTGAAATGTGTTTTGACCACCATCGTCTATCGAATTCAAGAGGAGAGAAAAGTGGAAAGGGTTGTCCCGAGACATGACTGTGAAGAGTGGAATAAGTCTCGGACGACCTGACTGGAACATTTGCAACACACATTGCTCCGGCCGGCGGCGGGGGCGGGTACCTCAATGTAGTTATAATCACTGTGACACTGTCTGAGGCTGAGTCGTGACCGGATCTTCAGACCTCCGTGGAGGGCGCGATAAGATGACGCTACTGTAATACTGTATCTGAGATCTTACCAGGTTGCCGACAGCGCGGCACGCATGCAAATTCCGAGGTCCTCGCCAGTCCAACAAGTCTGTTCTGCATCGTCTCGCTTCTCTATATAGTCACAATCTTCTATTATTGTTCCGCAGCACTGGTGGAAACTTGGGGCTAGCAGGCGAATTCCTGATTTCTAGCGACAAATTGGAATGAATAGACCTTGCAAGGATCTCAGAATTGTCTTGCAAGTCGTGCCATTTGGAAGCCCCGCAGAACCAGATCATACCAGCTACCGCTTCCTCCGCAGGCCGCAGTCACACTGGCCCATGGAGACTCCAATGCTGTCAAAATCAGCGTGAGATTTTGCGCCACTGGAGATCAGTCCGCTAACCATGGAGGCCATCATCGGGATAATTCACCCCTTGGCGATTGTCTCCGGGACGATGCTGGTGTTTAAATTTACTATTGTTCCCGTTGGTTGTAACATTTCTCTGGGAAGATAACAATCATTTCTCGGATTTTTTTGACCACCAACGGCCCTCCGGAGACCACTGGATCTTTAAGCAGTACAACTTTTCCTTCCCTGGCCGAAATCTCCAAGAGATTGGTGCAGAGGAAGGTATTGAGCTTGAATAGTCAGGGATCAAAATAACCAGGACTTTTGACAATTTGCATTTTGCAAGATGGGATCTGATCAAGGGCTACCAGGAAAATTGGGAGACGTAGATTGAGCCATTATACAACCTATTCCGCTGTAACTTCGGTGACACGACCCGGCATCCTCCTATTCCTTGCTTTCGATGTGTTTTGTCACGCTGTTTCACATAGGAGCTTTCTGTCACACTGACTGCTTTGAGGGTCGTATTCAGCAAGTCAGAGCTCCATTCATCAAGGATACATCTGAATTATTGTTTTTATCACTGAACACATCTCTCTTAATTTTCTTGACCCTACTCAATGCGATGTGAGAAGGGAAACCAGAAATGGTCAAAGATCCTGCCCTCCGATCCCTTAGAAATTTCAGCCATTTGAGGACCAATCCTATGTCTCAAATATCCGGTGGTTTCCCGAGGGCCATTGTTGTTCAATAAAATCTGAGAAATGACCATTATCTTCCCAGTGCAAGGTTACGACTGACGGGAACAATAGTATCTTTATATCTATCAATCTGCTGACACGATTTTGACACATTGGTGATCCAAGGATATTCCATAACAACCGCCTCTTTCTGCTGACACAATTTTGACACATTAGTCAAACATTGGTGATCGAAGGACATTCCATAACAACCGCCTCTTTCCTTCCTTCTACAATGGATAGCGCCCAGATTACGAGTCCCCATTTATGGGGCTCGTTTGTTGGATATGAGCAAATTTCTGGAGGCGATCATCAGGGAGCCCGAAGGAGATATCATTCACGTCATCGTTGACGCACGTATGATCATTTGGTCATCACAGCCTCATCCGCAGCAGCGGCGCAGCTAGCCCCATGTCAGACGCTCTTGCCCTCTTCAGTTCTCTTGCTCTTATATTATGAGTCCCACTTGTGGGTTCATTTGTTGAATATGAGCAAGATTCAGTACACTTGGATCAAAGTCGTATATGGGGATATGTCACCTGATTCATTTCCCATCCGCCACTCGGCTGGTTCCGGGCTAGTTCCCAACGTGATATCTTGCCGTTTCTGTTCAGGGTGAGTTATATTAGATACTTGCTTAGAACATCAGCAGATTGAATTTTTGTCTGACTAGTGAGGATAAGTGTACCGCACACAATGAGCTGCACGCAATTTCCCATTGATTTCTAGCTTCATTCCAGGTCTAATTGATTTCCTATCTGTCCTTATTGTACACTGCCAAAATTCAAATTAGTGCTAGGTTTCAGTGAGACCAAAATTATTGTTAGGTTTGTGATATGAAAAATGTGCCAGGTTTGAGATATGTGCAAGGTTTGTAATCTTTCCAGGTTGTAACTATGATGTCTCAACCACAGCTAAATTTTCACAGGTCACAGAGACCAGGGTGACCTCAGCACTAGTGACCGTAAGTAGAGGCTGATTTGTCAGCAAGATGACATTATACGCCACAGAGTCGTTCGCTCAACTCGACCAATTTGCAAGGACAGTACCAGTTCAAAAACAATCCAAACAAATTCTCATAGATCATGACACTCTCTTGGCATTCAGAAACATCTTGCAAGTACCGAAGAGACAAGGATGCGAGCTAGATACTATGATTTACAGATATGAACATCTGATGAGGGTTGATACACACAGCTCACTGAAGACCACCATGAATTGAACTCATCACAGAGTGAGAGAACTATTACAGAGAGTCTCATTGGCACAGCACAAGTCAGAAACAGAATGTCAGATGTCTTCTCAAGGGCCTTGTTGTCAATGCAGAGGACCAATACAGGGGAAAGACTTTCTGAAGATCTAGAAATTGACCAAAAACTCCTGGGTTGAGATGTTCTAACTAAGTAATATAGCTAGTAAAGAGTGTTCATATGTACCTGGAAGATTGGAATTCACTCAAAATGGCAGTTGTTAGAGACTCCAGGTTGTTTAGATCGGAAATGTGGATTACCAATCAAAGCGCATATATCACGGCCAAGTCCACTCCGCAGACCTGGCAAATGATGAGCCCAAACCTAGCACAATTTCTGGACACCATCAAACCTTGCATGATTTTGATACTTTCAAACCTAGCATCAATTTCAGGATCACATTAAACCTTGTACCATTTTGAACCTTGCACCATTTGACCTCGCATGATTTCAAACCTCGCACCAACCTAACCTGGCACAACTTAGACATGAAAAATTGCAATAATTTCGGCAGTCTATTACCCCCATATTTCCTCATTCTCAGTACTCATACAACACAGCGGATAGAGACAAAAAACGGGGACTCGTACATGCCGCTTGTCGGCCTCTATTTCACTGGTTCTCCACGGCATATGTGCTGCATTATGCTACATTCTATTTCTTCTCAACAATATCAATCCAACTTTGCTCTCAGACTATGCCTTTGCAGCTGTGCTTATCTGGCGCCAAAACATTCCAGCTTTTCCTGCCAAACTGCTTCATGCCAGTGAACTCGAGGTCAAACAGCTAACAACAACAGAAGTCTATTCTGAGCCATATTTACTCGGGCCCTTGCACAAAATCTGCTTGGCTTTGGAAGCCTTTCCGAATCATTTAAAGGGGAAGCGGCTCCAGCTCTACAGCGAGCTAAAAGCAATCAAACCCATCATTCAATACCAGCATCCTTTCAGCCAAGGCAACAACATCGTCCTGACAGAGCTCCATTCTCAACTTGTAGCAATTGCAACAAAGCTCAGGCAGTACTCAATCAATCAGAGCTGGCCATTCAGCTCAGAAGAACAGCAGATCATCCTGTCGACCCTCTCAAGGCTCAAATTGGCACTTCTTTCATTAAGGTAAATATTGCTTGCACCTCAAATCTATCTGGCATGAGACTCATGTCATTTTTTCCAGTGATACTTCCACATTTTCTGTTGACGAAAACAAAGTGAATGGTAATGCTGCTAGCTATCACTGCACCTTTCTCTGAGAACATGTCCAGATGAACATCCCCTTCTGGAGGACTCGAGACCAGGCAGAACACTGCATATGGGAATGATAGGTAGCTACATAGGTATGGTCGGATGTTCCACTTCAGTCTAGTATCTGACTAAGGCGACTAGGAAGTGCTGGTGGATCAGTATTATCAAACAATATCATTAACGAAGCAGACCCTGGTGTAGGACAGGGTATAGATAAGCTGAATGACAGGGAAGATGGTCAGTGTCTTTTCCATGACCCTTGAATGTTTGCTTAGATTAGCACTGTAGATAAGGAACGTGGTAAGCTTGAGTCTAAGGTGTCTTGTAGTGATTCAATGCTTTTCAGTCAAGCAACATGCAGAGTTTCTACAATGGATTTCACCACTAGATTTCCATTTGACACAGACAACGACATTTGGAAGACATGCTGTTGGAACAGGAACTTGGTTGCTCCAGGATTCTCGGTTTCTTGATTGGCTTCAGGGCACTATGAGGCTTCTGTGGTGCCCTGGGAATCGTAAGTTACACTCTATGCTACTTGTCCATTCTAATAATTGTTACTATAGCTGGTGTGGGTAAGACCATCTTGGCGTGAGTCCAACCTCTCTATACCCATCTCAATGTTGATCGGCTGTAGGTCTGTCATTATTGACCATCTCCAACGCTTGGTGATGACTCCAGAAGATGTCATCATCTATATATATTGCCAATATAACAGGCAGATCGAGCAGACACCCATACAGTTATTAGGGAGCATCCTCAAACAGCTAGTGGAGCGACGTCCGGCCGTTTCCAAACACCTGCTATCTCTGTACATGACTCACTCATCATGCAAAACTGAGCTGACCTTTGCTGAACTCATGGACGCTCTACGCACAGAGTTGCAGTCATATACTCGAGCCTATCTCATCGTTGATGCATTAGATGAATGCAGTGATGAGGCCAGAGACTTTTTCCTTTCAACAGGATCGCCTGCAGGACTATGGTCACTCACAGACAATCTTCATATATTAATGACTTCCCGCAACATGCCTTCAATCACTCATGCCCTGAAGGTCCAGGGTGGGAGCACAATTCATATTGAGGCGCATGTGGAGGATCTTCAGACCTACATCCGGGAACGCCTTGTTGGGGTAAAAAGGCTCAATCGACTGGTCAAAGATGACAGAAGTCTGGAAGACAAAATCATTGAGGTAGTCATATCAAAGGCAGCTGGGATGTGAGTTCAACTTATGCTTCACATTTCATGAATCTTATTGTGCAGGTTCCTCCAGGCCAAGCTGCACTTGGACTCTCTTGCCAAGCAGACAAATGTTAAGACACTTCTTAAAGCACTGGACGGGCTGTCAGAGGACATCTGGAGGTCATATGACAGTGCCATGCACCGGATAGATGCTCAAGGCGAGACAGACTCCAAACTTGCATACCATATATTCTACTGGTTGTCTTGTTCAGAAAGACCCCTCACAGTTCTTGAACTTCAGCATGCAGTTGCTGTATCATTAGATCCAGAGATGACTGAGATGGAGCCAGATGCTATAGTGGACATTGAGACATTGACTGATGTTTGCGCTGGTCTCATTATTACTGACGAGTCATTCACTGGGTCATCATGGTGGGCTGTGGAAAAGGCTCCCACTGTCGGGCTTGTTCGTGAGTCTTCATTGATAACTAATGTCAACTGTAGACTCATCCCTCACAGACTACACTATGCAAGAATATCTTCAACTCAATCAACAAAAACTATTCCCTGACATACGATTTGTGATGGCAATCACATGTCTCACCTACATGTCTTTTGATGTTTTCAGCACCAAGGAATGGAAAGTCGCCAATTCCCGCAGGATCTACACTCGATATCCCTTGTATGAGTATGCTGTCCTCTTTTGGGGAAAACATGCTTGTGACAACCAAGAGCAGATTTTTCCATATGTCCAGAGGTTTCTACAGAAACCTGCAAATGTGGCCTGTGCTTCAAAAGCCTTTAGAGAACACCGATATCTTTTTCTTGATGACCTTCATTTCCGGGCATCTTCACATACACTCTACCTCCCTACTGTCTTTTCCTTAGTCCAAGTGCTGAGGAAGTTATTGCCTTATCATCATCTGGTTCCAGCAGATGGTACCCTTCTACATTTGGCGTCCTTTCTAGGACATGTGGAGACTGTGATGGTGCTCTTAACAAAGCTAGATCCCAATACCCAAGATAAAAGTTCACGTACTGCACTCTCCTACTCCGCAGAGCGTGGTCAGTTCAAAATGGTTCAACTTTTTCTCAACCTGGAGTTGATACAGCCTGACTTACCTGATAAAAATGGTCATACTCCATTCATTCATGCCTGTCATCATAGGCATGTTGAAATTGTGCAACTCTTTCTTGACCGACATGATGTCAATCACAATATCAGGGGCTACAATGGATGGAGTGCACTGTTTCATGCTGTGCGCCACAAGCATCTGGATGTTGCTCAACTTCTTCTCCAGCATAGTGATACACAGCCAGACATTCCTGATAACACAGGAAAAACACCATTGATTTGGACAGCTCAACAATCATCACAAACATTCTCTGAAGTTATAGAACTCCTTGTTCAGCAGCAGGCTGTGAATCCAAACTCACAGGATAAACATCTTCGCACGGCACTTTCATACTCAGCAGAGTGTGGAGATCTCAAGACAGTTCAACTTCTTCTTGGACTGCAGGACATACAGCCTGACTTACCTGATAAGGATGGACATACTCCCTTCATTCATGCTTGTCATCACGGCCATATTGAAATGGTGCAACTTTTCCTCGCCTGGCAAGACATCAATCACAAGTCTTTAGACTGTGCTGGTCGTAATGGACTGTCACACGCTGCAGATCAGGGCCATCTGGGTGTTGCTCGGCTTCTCCTCCAGCATAGTGATATACAGCCAGACATTCCTGATAACGCTGGGCACACACCATTGATTTTAGCCGCACAAAAATCAACATCTTTGAAACTTATAAAACTTCTTCTTCACCAGGAGGGTGTGGATCCAGAATCACAGGATGAACATCTTCGCACTGTACTTTCAGTCTCAGCAGAGAATGGAGATCTCGAGACAGTTCAACTTCTTCTTGCAATGCAGTTCATACAGCCTGACTTACCTCATAGAAATGGTCGTACTCCCTTCATTCATGCCTCTCATCAAGGCCATGTTGAAATTGTGCAACTCTTTCTTGACCGACATGATGTAAATCACAATATCAGGGACTATAATGGATGGACTGCACTGTGTCATGCTGTGGGCCAGAAGCATCTGGATGTCACTCGACTTCTCCTACAGCATAGTGATATACAGCCAGACATTCCTGATAACACTGGGCACACACCATTGATTTTAGCCGCACAAAAATCGACAACATCTTCTAAACTTATAAAACTCCTTCTTCACCAGGAGGGTGTGAATCCAGAGTCACAGGATGAACATCTTCGCACTGCACTTTCATACTCAGCAGAGTATGGAGATCTCGAGACAGTTCAACTTCTTCTTGCAATGCAGTTCATACAGCCTGAATTACCTGATAGGAATGGTCGTACTCCCTTCATTCATGCCTCTCATCAAGGCCATGTTGAAATTGTACAACTCTTTCTTGACCGACATGATGTAAATCACAATATCAGGGACTATAATGGATGGACTGCACTGTTTCATGCTGTGGACCAGAAGCATCTGGATGTCACTCGACTTCTCCTCCAGCATGGTGATCTACAGCCAGACATCCCTGATAATACAGGAAAAACACCATTGATTTGGGCAGCTCAAAAATTACCACCATCATGGCCTTGTTTAAGGCTCATGAAAGCCCTGCTTGAACGGAAGGATGTCAATCCAGATGCGCAGGATGAACATTTGCGCACTGCACTATCATACAATGCAGGAGGGATGTGCTCTGGCCTGTTTGATGATTTGATTAGTGAAGAACAAGCATTGTGGCTCCTAGAGAAATGTGCCACAGCAGATTTACAAGATAAATATCTGCGTACACCTTTGTCCTATGCAATTGAAAGTCACCAGTCCAGGATTATCGCTCTTCTCCTTCAAAATCCTGCTGTTGATCGCTACTCCCCCAACCTTTATTTGCACACTCCTATTTGGTCACCCAATGCGGAGAGGCTCTTGAAGGAGTACAGTGAATTTAAGGTGAATTTAACCCATGTCATATCTGTTCCAATCCCGACAATCCCCGTGTACTGAAGAAGAATCACCTGCCCGGAAAGTCTGATGCCAAATTTCCCCCGGATTCATCTCAACTTGTCATTGCTGGCTCATTAAATAAAGTGAGGGAGGAAGGGGCATGGGCATGGGGCTTCTACAGTCCTCATACCCTAGATCAATATACCAATAACCTGGACATACTGTTTCTGGACATAGCAACACCTCAGGGTGTTGTTTCCATGGGAGTATCCATAATCCTCTCTATGGTACACAGACACGGGGAGTTGTGAGCATAACTGCACTCTCTACCACCACAGCTACTTGTCTTCTGAGTAACCTCCCGCTTGTCGGAGGCAAGTACATGATTTCCCTCAACAAACAAGGTGTTTATTATGAGGTCCGTATTCTTGAAATGGAGCATGTAGTTGGAGTTGGTATGTTGTACCAAATCAATTGATATACAGCTGCTAACAAGGATTTTTAGGCCTTTCTTGTCGGCCATATCCACCATGGTGCTTTGTTGGGTGGAACCGGCTGAGTGCTGCCTTTCATTTAGATGATATGAAGAAATTCTTTGAGTCCGGGCAGGGCAAAGAATATCTTCCAGACACAAAGTTACAGAATGGTGATATTGTGGGAGTCGGCTTCATTCATGAGTCTGGGACTGTCTTCTTCACTCTGAATGGTTCACGGCTGCCAGATGCATTCACCGGTATCTTCCTTCCTCACTCCAAACATGATCTTTTTGCTGCTATTGGAATCAATCAAAAAGCATCTCTAGAGATCAACTTTGGTGCTGAGAAATTTATGTGGTCTGAGGGGAATGAGTGGGCATGGAGTGTTGAGGGATTATTTGCTGTGCTGGATAATTCAGAGGAAGGGACTGGAAAGAGTGATGAGTTGTAGTGGAACAGCTGTCTCTTTGATTGCAGATCTACCTGTACCTTATTCAAATTTGGCTTGAAATAGTAACATGCACAGAAATTATAACTCAGAGTTATTAGAGCACGCCATAATTGCCACTTGCAACAAATAATTCATGCTCGCACTCACCAGTATCAACTTCAAAAAACGACACTTGTACTCGGAAGATACTTGTCATAAAGTAGCTTGCACTCGCAAATATTAACATCCGCCGGTGGTGAGTATACTCACAAGTATTGCAGCTCAGGCTGTTAGGGCTTGGATGCTAGATTTATCCTGTCCCATCCTGTCTTGTCCTTGAAGTCATATGATGAGACCAGTGAAGTAAATGCCAACCATTCTGGTGGCATGTACGAGTCCCCTTTTCCTAGTCTCAATGTCCCCAAGAATATTGGTATGCCTATAAACTTGGACTTGTTACGTTGGCTCACCTTTACCAAGAGATAAACATGTACACTATCTATTGATACTGTCTAAGGGTATGAGACTTCTTCGACAAGCCTTCTTTCCCCTAAATATCTCTCACTGATCTTGGCTTGGAGCAGCTGTGGTGATGCTGAGAAGCCCTCTCAACAATAAAAAGCAAAGACGTACAGCTATCTGAGTCCAAAGCTCTTGCAATAATGCTGACCTGGAAATTGTGCTGTATTCTTGCCAGTAAGACCATTTGCTCGTTGAAAAGACATGAGCCCCCTTGAAGACTCTATGACAGCACATGGACAAACCTGAATAAACTCAGTAGATAACGTCAAAGAAGATCCATGATAGCAAGAAAGAAGAGCATAGCATTGAGAATGTAAGCAGAAGCGGGTTGGATTGGCTGACAAAACACACTCATTGAATAATAATGGTGCCTCCATTGGAGGAGCATGAAGAGACTGTTCATGACAAAGGTGAGAGCTTTTGACCGGTGAAAAGCATTCAGCAATAAACAAAGAGGATGATGAATAGACATACAATTACTGGAATCGACAAATCCCTTGGCGAAGCATCTGTGGAGTCCAAAGCAGCTGTGACTGAGGTGCAGAATTTCTTTAGTGAATAACATGATGGCAGACAAGCATCATGGTCATCCAGCTGTAATGCATGTTGTAGCATACTTGGTGTTACCCAACAGATACAACACTTCCCACAGCTGATCTGGCAATGGATTAGCCTGTGGTTTGTTTGTTGAGCTAGGTATACTTGTAGGGACCATTTTGCAGTTAATTATTGATCAACAAGCAGTTAATGTACTCACCACTTGTCTTGTTGGAGGAATGAGGGGAAGGTTATGAGGGTTATTGAACTCTTCTTGCTTGTCTCTGAGACTTTCGATGATCCCAATGACAACAGTAGCAACAATGATGAAGGTGACGATGAGAGATGAACTTGATGATGCCAAACAGAGTAAAGAGGGTCCCAATGATCAAAACACTGATTCCCAACAGGAAGAAAATCCGATAAAATAGGCACAGTATAACTAGGTTTGTGCTCTAGATTGTTTTTCTGCATACACTTGGTCATTATTTCCTTACTTAACTCCTGGTCTGGTAATCACAGAAGCAGATAAAGACTACTCTGTTGGCTGCTGATCATACACTGCCTACCTATCGCTTGTATCTTGTAATGAGTCACAGTAACAGAGAGGAACGGTGAATCTATGCCACTGCATGGTTCATGCCCTGTATATGTGGTTACCATAGTGGGTAAGTAGTTGTGAGTAATAGATATGAGTTGGATATGAGATGAATAATGTTGAGTATGCCCTTTCCGGCTGCCAATCCTTGGGTGTGGGCACCTTGAAGAAACAAATGAAACCATGGGAACTCGTATCTGCCACCGTAGGCTGGCCTCTAACACACTGGTGTCTTTTTTGTTGGATCTCCTTGGAGCTCAGCCAGTCAGCAGAGATTGTTGAACAGAAATCTACTCCTACTGCTCTTCTTATGGCTTTGGTTAATTCGGTAGATTTGAAACAAACAGGGTTCAACCCAGTAAAGTTGCGAGTACATTTGTGTCTTATTCAATACAAAAAGGAAGAAAGAATCACTTGTCCATGGCTGTTCTCACCGTGATTCCTTGTTACTCAAACACTGATTATTCCAACTTCAAAGCTAGTCTTTCAGCAATACATTATTGTACAATATGAACTCAACTACAATACAAAAAAAGATCATATTGAATTATCTCCAAGTGAAGCAATCCTGTCCTGACATAACTGCACTTGATCTTCTTGAAGGGAGCGTTCAAACAAAGGGATAGCTCGAATGAGATATTCCTTTGCAGGTTTGATTTCTCCTCTTCTGGTAAGTAGATCAGCCAAACGAATCATGCATTCTGCTCTACAACCATGTATGTCCCGAGCTGTATATGCCTCCAGCAGCATGTCAAACAGACTGAATGTAGTTGATTCATCTCCATCTCTGATGAGATAGATATCTCCCAGCCGGCGCAAAATGTGAAGCGCTTCAAGTCCTGACACCAGTACCAAATATGCCAGTGCAATAACAAAGTGTTGCTCTGCTGTTGAAAACGAGCCTTTGATCACTGCTGCATCCCCTAGTAGTCGCATACAGGATGCTCTTTCAGGGAACATTGTAACTTTCAGCTGCAGACCATGATAGCAACAATGCTCCATCTTTTTGTAGTCTTTTAGCCTGTGAAAATAGTAGAAGGCCCAAGCTATCTCAACCCACATCTGCTCAAGATCGTTATTCGAATGGGGCAGCATGACAAGTTGTTGGTGAATGGTATCTTGAGATATACTGGGTACTCGTATATTATAAATGATGCTGTTAGCACGGGCAACCACATCTAGGGCCAATGTAGAAGGGGATGACATTGCCATGTGACTGGCTTGAAGGTAATCTTGTGTTTGAAAATGCCATTGTGCATAAGCTGCAACCAGCAGCACTGATATTTCTGAAGCGCTGTCAAGTCCCATGGCCTGAATCAGAGTGGTAGACTCTGTTAAGATTGATGAGCTGTAGTGGAGGTTTCCCATATTATTATGACAAATTGCTTTCTGAATCAAGCAGTGCAGCTGGACGACTATATCTCCAAGCTCATATGCCAAATCCTGGCTTGTCTGGTAGCTTCTGAGTGCAGGAATATACTGATCTGACCAATGTTGTGCCATTCCAAGACGGAAAAACCCCCATGCTATACCATTTGAATTATTGTTTTGAGATGCTATGTCAATTGACATCTGGGCATAGGTGAGAGCCTTCTCAAAATCAGATTGAGACCAATATTGATAGGAGGTCAATTGATATGCCCAAACTGAGACAAAGAAGTCAACTCTTGAATTCAAACATTTCCAAATTTAAACCCACCAATTCCAATCATATCATTTGCTTGTTTATAATGCCCAACGGATTCGAGGCAGATTGCCTCTCTATATTTTGTTTCATGATCAGGAATTGTCCAGTATGTTGCAATACAATAAGAGCCAAGAAGCTGGGAGTTGTCTGGCATCTGCTTGATAATCTCTGAACAGCTGAGGATGAGATCAAATGAACTGATTTGTGTAATGAAATAAAGATTGATGAGGTGAAATAATAGGATCAAAACCGGTTTGACTGTAGTTGGGTCCGTGTTGCTGAGAGCCAGGCGTATTGCAAAATGAATGTTTCCAATATTCGCAATGAATTTGTGAAGAAGGGCAGGTGTTTTGTATATCTCGCTGGCCTGCTTCACCAGATCCAAAAAGTAGCCACGGATAGAGAGAATAGTAGATAATGGTGGTGGATAAGACTTTTGAATATACTCCTTGATAGGTGCAAGGAGTTTCAAGCGTTCATCATTTGTGACATATGCTAATGATGTGCGACGAAGCATCAATCTACAGTGGTCGAAGTCAATGAATGGGAGATGGATTTGGCTGAACTCTGATGATGTTACTCCATCAGGCAGATAGGAAAGAATGCTAAGAAGTTCTTTTGCTGCTGGCATAGACTTGAATCGTGCACTGTGCAAGGAGACTTCAATTGATTTCTCCAAGTTGTCCTGTTTGTTGATTCCTTCTGAGAGAAGAGCAGTGCCTTCACTTTTCCATCTAGCCAGTGTTGTAGCACAACCTTCAGCTTCCGCAACACTGGCCATCAGAGATACGGCAAGAGGCAGACCATCCATCAATAACAGGAGCTCTTCCAGCTGAGGGTCAGTCTTATCTGCATCAGAGATTTCCACAAAAGTGTGTCGAGCTGCGTTTCTGTCGATGGGGCCAAGAGGGGGAAGGCATGGCCTTGTCCATTGTACCTGAGCTGGCCTTTCTGCTCCACGCATAGTAATCTGGATAGGAATTTGATAATCAGCTATAGTGAATGAAACAAATTGATGTACCTACTAGCAAGCTCAAATTGTGCACACCAGTGAGATGTGACAAGAGCTCCTCAACTTCAAGTCTCTTGTGGGGTGGTTCCCAAGGTGTTTCCAGATTATCTAAAATGAGAAGTATAGGTCCGGAAATTGTCCGTAAAGATACCAGAATGTCACGTAGTCGATCTGATGTGTTAACAACTCCAAAGTGAGCTGCAAGAACAAGTTTCAAATCATTGGCAGACTCTGAAGAGTCACAAGTGATCCAGTAGCGGTGACCACCAAACTTTTCCACAACAGTGGAATCATGGAGGATAGCCTGTGCCAGACTGGTCTTCCCAATACCTCCTGGTCCTAAGAGAGCCACTCTGGCGGTTTCATGCTGGCACAGAGCATTGATAATATGTTCAAGCTCATCTCGACGGCCATGAAGGATCTTGGGTATAGGAGGTAGAAGTACTGAGACGCTGCTAGTGCTACAAATTCCTGGTGAACTATGAATGACAAATTGAGAAACATTTTACCTTTGCCTCAGTTGCCGCAGATGCTCCAGTTCATCAAGCTGATTGATAACATCCAATAGTTCTAGGTGTCGCTTGTGTGCAGTGGCCTGCATTTCACTGATTCTAGTAGCAGTCATGATGCCTGATTCAACCTTGAGAAACAATCAACACTGAAATGCAAGGAATCAAGATTCAGATGGTTACATGCCTTGAACAATGCTAGGGCATGTTGCAGGCTGGACATGCACTCCTCCAGCAATGTAGTGGTTTGTTGGTGATGCAGTATTCGCTTGACAAGATTGCCTCCAGTGTGCTCTCGCATGAATGAAACAACTTTATGAAGGGTTCTAATGGCTTATCAATATCCATACTTGAGTAAAAACGTGAAGTGTAGCTCACGAGGTAAGAACAGAGATACTGTGAAGGAATGCTGGTGCAAGTTCAACAGCATCTTCACAGCAGTTGATAACAGCGCAGAGGAGCTCATAAGCTTGTTCAGTCATGATTAGACACTTTTCCTTGTTGGATTTGACATTCTGAGCAATAAATAGATATTGGAAACCAATTTTGAAAGATGACTTACCTCTAAGGTCTCAAAAATCATCGTTCCTGCTCCAGCAAGACCTTTCAGATATGAGGACTTTGTTGCATCAGCAATATCACGAAGGATTTTAGCTGCAGTCCTTCCTGATTGAGCAATCTGTTTGCTTCGAGATAATCCTTGAGGGTCCGGCTGGGGAGGCATGGTGGGATGAGGATGCCAGAATCAGTTTCATTAGATTAAGAATTAGAACACTTGCTCAGAGCACTTAGCATCTTGTTTAATTCCGATACTATGAATTCTGTCAGATGATACATCATTTTAATTTATGACGCCCCAAGTCGGCGTGCTTGACTGCCCAGTATTTAAATCTAGAATTTTCACCACCGAACAATTGGCAACTGATCTGAACAATACAATTTACAAGAGAAGATCAAATCCAGTACGTCTGTCCGGTGTTTTAGCATCCAAAATGGGTTCCCGCTTCCGAGATCATCTGGAGACACCTGAACATTCGTATATATATCGCAGGTCATCCATTTAAAGCTATCAATACTCGTTCACCTCCGAAAGCGATGCATATTCCGAAACGGACCTCTCCTCCTGGTACTCTTGTATAACCTCCTGGATCGCATACCGCATCACCGGCGTAATCGGCACCAATTTCGGCCCGATCCAGTCGTACGGATCCGCCACAGCAACCATGTCCCCGCCCCCCTCCCATTCCCCGCCAGCGTTCAACCCACTCTGACTAATTGGCCGAATGCAGGAGGTGATAGGCTCCGTCCACTGCAAATCGAGAATCCAGGCCCGGACCATGGCGTCGACGGCGCGAACCCAGAGCTTGCGACCAACTTGCGACAGAGGTTAAAGTAGGAAAGATGTTCGACGGGACCTGTGAATCGGCTGAGGACTTTGAGTAATTGCATTGCGGTGAAATTTGTGCCATATTCGTTGTTGGAATTCACTGCGGGACTCACTGCGTTTCCGTCGGATCTGTTCCAACATGGATCATGTGACATGTTCATACTTACCCTGCGAAAGTCTTTGATTTTCCGCCGTCTCACGTGCGTCCCAATTAGGAATTTGAGCACATGACGTTCTGAACCACAAACCAGTTCAATGACTCACCGTTATCACATCAGCGTCTAGACCTGAATATGTACCTGTCGGAAGCAACTATATATGCCCTGATGGCTCAGTCAGACAAGCGTCTGGCGGCTGTTCTTCATCCATTCACTCCCGCTGTTCCAGGTTCAATTTTTGAGTTGGATTTCTTTTTGCTGATAAGTCCTGTCTTTGAAAAAGCCTTGCGACGGTCCCCCTCCGTATATGGTAAAAGCGGGAACGAGTCTTTAGCGTGCCCGCCTGAGACTCCCCGGTTTGGGGGACCCCCCGAGCTTGCGAGGGAGGGGAGGGGAGCGAATGGCGGGTACTCTTCCCGCACCTTCGGAGAGACCTGAGTTTAAGAAAGATGATTTATTTATCTACTACAAATGAACCTTAACCATGGGCAAAAATAATATCATGCTCATTGCTGGAATAATCTTGGTTGAAAATTCGGCTTACATAGCAGAGCTGAGCCGACAATGAACTGGTTTGAGCCCTCACATGACGCTCTTCCAAATCGGGACGCACGTGAGACGGCGGAAAGTCGCCAGCTCCCTATGAACAGATGTCGTGCAGCTTGGCATTCACAACTATTCACACAACGAATATCTGGCAGCACAGGATCAGCCAATTATTTATTAATTCATCCATTTCCTCTCCTCTTCATTAAAGAATTGGAGCCACAAAGTTGCAACAAAGCTGTGTGAAAGCATGTGACAAAAGTGACCTCGGCAACTATTTCCGGGCGGCGATAAGCGCCGCTCGGCAACTATTCTTGCTCCTCAACGTCGTCATCAAATAAAATGATATGCGGCAAGGAAAGATTACCATGGAAGCTCTTCTAATGTTTTGCTGCTTACTCTGGACATGGTCGTAGTGATCCAATATTCCGATTCGATTGTGCGAACGGTGCCGCGCGCAAGCTGGCAAACAATGGCATCCAATGTAATTGCTGAAGGAAGCCTTCTTCGTTGTACTTCAGCAGCTGAAAGATATTTGTCATAGAACCATGTTTCAATCTCAAGCTCACCACTAGGATAGTGTTCTGAGTCAGTACTGTAGGCATGAATATGACTCAAGCACTTACAAGTCCTCCCAGATATCAGTTTCAACGGGTGATACATCCGCATAGTCTATCCAGTCGATAGATGTGAATACAACAGGTTCATCAATCTTAGTCTGCTTGTGAAGAAATAGTTCCGGAACTTCACCGCCTAGGCGCTGTCCGCCACTCATAATCTTGACAATGGATGACCCTTTTGATGATCGCAATGTGCGCAATGTGGGACTGATTCTACGACCATCTAGGAGTGCAAAATTGAACTGCTGAACATAGCGAGTAATAGGAGTAGAGCCAGGCTGTGGATTTGACTCCAATTCCAAGTGAAATGGACCCTTCTGTAGTGAGTTGTAATATGTTCTGAGTGCGACACGGTCAATATCGGTTAGAGTCGTCTTGGCCGAAGGTGTATGGGACACAAATGAGCCTGGTGTGACAGATCATTGTCGCTGTAGTGAGTCAATCATGGTCAACAAATAAGATATCTTTGATCAGAACTTACTAGAGGTTCCTGCATCGGCAACTGTCCCAATTGCCTCTCCAGTTTCAGCCAACATCCTGCGAACAACTGTCTTCACAACAGAGTTTTCCTGTGGATCTTGAAGCATCTGACGCAACTAGTGTTGCCGCGGCTTAGCCGAAATAAGCTGATGCAAAAAATTTAAATTGAGTTTTCTGGCTCATGTTGGAACCCTACCAATATTGTCAATGTCTCGAAGCATAGCCCCATAGGATGCCCACTGAAAGCATTTTTGCAGGACTCGAGTATGTGGGCCGGAATCCCATCGGCTACAAAAAAAATCGGCTAAGCTAAGCCGATCATTAGCCGATGATATATTGCCGATTTCTCGGCTGGCAATGATTTGTGGTAAGGGCCGTTCCTAGGCAAGGAAGGGTACCCAACTAGGTCCCAGAAGCTCAAATAATTGTTATATACATTGAATAATTGGGCTCAGAAAGTGCAAATATCGAAAAGGCATCAGCTAAGCCGCAGCAACACTAGACGCAACTAGAGGATGCATGAGAGATGGACACCCTTTCTCAAGAACTGCTGGTGTGCCTTGGCATCCATTCTTGATGCACGGCTGAACTCTCGCATCATTGATATTTCAAGTTCCCCACCCAAGTGGTTATTGCTGTTCATATTTTTCAGCACCTTGTTGAGACGCTCTGTTAAGAATGCCCAAGTTGTAAACAGGGCCATAGTCGCGTATTTGCGCAGGTACATGAACAGCCCAATGGTGATTGGGCTTGAGAGCGGAAGTACCATAAAGCTAGTAAACACTTGAGGTCAGTAAAGCCATGAAACACAAGAAATATTGCCATACTGATATATATTCAAGAAGATACTCTTCCAGTAATGTCTCTGCCCGTTGCAATGATTTGTGGGTCACTTTGCTCGCCATCATGATCTTGAGTGCTGTAGAAAAACGCAAGAAGTTCAGTGGCTCATCGGAATGCATACGAGGAAAGAAATCTTCTGGGGGTTCGGGAGCTTGAGGCTTTGGACCCCATGGACGCCGATTCCATTCTGCTAATGCCTGGCTGTATTAGTCCCTCGAGTTAAGCAACAACAACATAAACCAAGTAATTAATATGGTGTTCTAGAATACTAATAAAACACATTGAAATCGGTCAAGTGAGCCTCGGCCTGCAACTCGGTCATTCTAGACAGAGCGTCGGAGAGGGCGAGCTGGGAGAGTGCCATACCCGATCTCCAGTGGCGACAAAGCACCGAATTGGATGGGTACCGAAAAGGCGTCCTTGAAAAGTGGGTGCAGAATCATCACATATACTAAAAATCCATATTAGCCAAACACTTTTCTCTCTCAAATGAAACGGAACAGAGAAGAAAGAACCAACTCACATTAACATCACCCCCTCTCCCTTCCTCGGCGGTATAAATTAAATTAAACGCGGTATATACGCCATCGGCGTCGCGGCATACCGCCGGATACGTCGCACTCGCCATAGACCGCCACGTACGGACAATACGCCGCCTGACAAGGCCTGTTGACCCGCGTACCCCGCCTGCGCGGCGGTGCGTGTGTGCGTGTGTGCGTGTGGGGTCTCGAATGATCTGGTGTGATGGTCAAGGAATGAGTCGTAGCCATAGACGCTGTAGGACGCGGCAACGGCTTTGATAGAAGTAGTAACAGTGCTAGTAGGTGTTTCTGGAAACAAAACAAATGAGAAACAAACACAAGATAAAAGGATCAGATAAACAGAAGGTTCGATCCCGAGCTCGGTGTGAGATCGTGTCAGACAATGGGAGGCTAGCATTCTCTCGAAATCCTGATTGACTGCTATAAGTCAGAGATTTTCAAGGAGAAAGGTCAAGCTAGGCTCACCTCGCGGTTACGATTTGAAACTCTCTCTGTTCATCCCAAGCTGAAAGACTTGCAGTGCTCGAATCGCAGAATGTCTGACAAGAAGTCTGTTATGACAAGGCGGAAAGCAAGGATGGGTTACTCACCTAAGCAGCCAAGTGCAACGACTGACCACAGCTCCAATAATCTCTCGCTCCGTCTCAGACCACCATTATCTCAGCCTGCCTTTCTGCTCATGACAGCATATCTCTTTCTTCTGCTCAAGACATTGCTTCGCAGCTTCAGCGGTGAAACGGAAGATGACAAGTATCTGGGAGTGATCAGCAAGAGTCGTAATGAGGGAATAAGATGCACCGGGGATCTTGTTCTGCTTCGTCTCCTAAGGTTTCTTCATCCTCTTCATCAAGCCATCTTCTCCTCTGTCCCTTCTCGTCTTCAAAATCCAACTCTTCTTCTCTGGTCGTCTGACTCGCCTCGCTCTCACTTGCTCACCGACCTCAATCTCCAAAACCACCTTGACCTTCGGGTCGGGTCCAAACCGAAACCATATCTGCCTGAAAAGGCAAATGTCAGTCCAAGGAAAAAGATGAAGGAATTCGAAGGAAGATGCCGAATACTTAACCTGTCGGTACTGCGCAGGAAATGACCGTGACCCGGTCGAGAACAGGGATGGAAAGAGTATGGAAACGACGAATCACTGTGATCTGTCCGGCGTGGAAGATCCCAAGGATTTCCAGAGCTCGTCAATCATAGAGAGTCAACAAAGCTGAAGGGAGAGAATTCAACAGCCTAGAAGAGAAAAGAAAAGGTAAGGCTGCTCACCTCGATTTCATGCCCCAACCTCATTTCGTCCCATTGCCTTTTGAGAAACCTTAGTCGTGCTTGCAGAGTTGAAGCACAAAACCACGACAACCCAGACACTAGCTTCTCCGGCAAAGTTGCCAAACCGCGTGTCAAAAAAAACAAAGCTGAGGTTCCAGGATAAAAAGCCATGTTCCTTGTAGGATAGCTTTCTTATTTCCGAGTCTCCAACCTATGGACTCCAAGGCGGTCTTCTGCCGTTTCTGCATCACGTAATTTAGGCTTGATTTAGACTCCGCGGGATTCCCCGACCTGTTCATCAAGCTATTTTTAGCACAAAGCAGCCTTTTACCTCCAACCACCTCGATGTCTCAACCAGCGACGCCTAATCTATTCACAAGCAGTCCGGCCTCCAGCCCCAGCACGGCGTTCCACGCGTTAGTCTCTTCAATCTTGAAATGTTGGATCATGCTCATAGGTTTCCCGACATTATTTGTCGAGTTTGCCATCCTCGGTTTCTCCGAGCGGAGCAGCGATTTCATTCTACACAACGTCACCAGATTTCTCGCAAGACTCACCCAATACTACGTTCTCTGCTATCTCATCGTTCCATCCATTGTACTTGTACCGCCTCTTGAACAATGGGTATTGGTCCGTGTTCTAGTCTGGCGGTATCCAGTGCTCGGTCGGGAAGGAGTCCTCACGCTTTGCAGAACCAGCTTTTGGTATCTGCCTATTGCTCTGATGAATACCGAGGAAGGGATAGCGGAGGAAAAAGCCAAGGCAAAGGCGGTGATCACGCCGTCACCCTTCACATTCATCTTCTTGCTCTTTGTCCTTAACGGGGCCATATACGACAGAGCACCGAATTCTCCAATCATTTCTGGTGCTTTCCAACAGCTCAGAGGTATACCACTCCTGCTCGCCTCCGTGGGTGCTCTCGTGATCCCAGCAAACTTGTTTTTCGTCCTTCTACCTATAGAGGTCTTCTCCTTCGGCAAAGGGTTCGAAGAGGAAATCCGGAATGCCAAGGCAATGAAGAAGATGAGAGCAAAAATGGGCGGTTCAACGCTGCGAGGACAGCTGGTTGATGATGAGAAGAGTGCAGTTTGAGGGCGATAATCTCAGGTTAGGAGCGCTTTCCTCATCTCCGATCCTTCGGTGCTTCAATCGAGGTATTCCTTTTTCCCTTCCACTCCGTGTCACCATTTCTATCTGCATTTCCTACTTTTTGACATCTTGTATCTTGAACGTGATCCGGATTGTAGCGCCCCCGAATTCCTGCTTTACAACCACGCGATAGTCATTAGTTCTACCTTTACCAAGTAATCGATTTGCAGCTATATCTTATATTCAACTTTTTGAACCATGGTGCATTGAACCAATGAGAAAAGAGCTCGAAGAACTACAAGGTAAAACACATGATAGCGACGAGGGATTCTACCGGGCATTGGTATTTGGGAGATTTGATGGGAGATGTGGGAGATTTGGGAGATGATATGGGAGCATCATGGGAGATGATGGGAGATGAATGGGAGCATAGTGGAGATATTTGTGAGGGCACTGGTAGATCACATATTGAACCTAATTGAGCCTTTCAGTCTGCTCAAATTGTGATTCAGAGGGATAATTGGGCTGAAATCAGCCTTCGACCAGTAAAGTCACAGTGTCACATTTTTGTGATACGGCGATTGTGGGGTGAAATTTTCAACCCTGTTTCTTACCGGCACGATGGCCATGGTTTTCGTACGTTTCGTTCATATTCTCAAGGTCAACTATTTATTAGCCAATGCTAGGGGCTGCTTCAGCACATTGTATCCTATTGGCAACCTGCTACGAGCGCGCCAAAGCTATAGTGGTACACCCTTTTTCACCGGTCACTTGACCGTGAACAATCAGGCCGCCGTCAACAATTGGTTTGTCCATCACATCTCAGAAGCCCGTCCTTTCTGACATTTATGGAACTTTGGTACTGTCCGGGTGCTCACACTCTAACTCTTCTCCTTCAACACAGGAACCAAGCTCGCTTTCGAGCTATGGTTGATTTCCCGAATGATGATAGTGGGCTTGAGGCTGACTGATTCATGCTTGCTGAAGCTTGGAAGTTGCAATATGTGGAATCCATGTGGGAGACGGTAGATGTTGACATGGAGGCTGTGACCTCCGAGCTCGAACATGTGATTTTCACCCACTCAGACGAATCTGGAGTCTCTGGAAATCACATCACCAATGGGGCTTGGATGTCAGGCTACATCAAGACAGATGGAATCCCTACATTCAAATTGTTAGAGGAGGGATGAGTCATCCCGTATCTCATCATACTCGGCATCGTCCGATCTTATATACCGAGCCGAACCCCTGTACTATCTTGACCTTTATCCACATTGTTATACCCTTTTGCTGGAGCTGCCTGCTCTGCAGCTGGTCATTTAGATCTCCCTCTGACACAAATTCCTTTCCATTGGACAACTCAATGTGCAGAAGACGATGAGAGCGAGTTAGCAGTATTTTCTATCTCTGCACTTCACCAATTTGACTCATACAGTTCATAGCATGGTCCTCAATATCCAGTGGAAGCTGAACCAAAATCAGCAGACTTGGAGGTGCCAAAAGTTGTCACCACTGAGCGGAAGCCGAAACCAAAACCGAGACCAGTACCAGCCAGAAAACTGAGATGCGCATAGACATATCCCAATAAGGAGAAGTCCCATCACTTGAAGCATCAGGATAATGGAAGATGCATGAGAGATTTGGGAGATGCATGGGAGATTAATGGAAGATGTTGGCAGATGCGTGGGAGATGCGTGGGAGATTTTGGGAGATTAACTTTGCAAGTCTCAATCAAGTTTATGAGCATATTCTGTGGACCAGAATGAGCCATTTCAAGTGGAATTGATACTACTTAACCTCTGTTTTGCCTGCAGACCCAATATAAGGACTAGTAACTTGAATTTGAGACGGGCTTACTCATGGAAGGCATATGAAAATAGTCTGAACTGGACTTGGGTGAGTGAAAGACATTGACAAAGACTACTTGATTGTATAAGACAACTGGAGAACTCACTTAACGCAATGAACGAGGCCAATGAAATCAGTCAAACTGATGACATAATATCACCGAAGCCATGGGAGATTTTGGGAGATTTTGGAGATTTCCCACAGCTCCCAAAAAATCTCCCATTTCTCATGGCCCCCTCCAAAAGCGCAATTCACGAAACGACCGTCTTGAAATGTGTTTTGACCGCCATCGTCTATTGAATCCAAGAGGAGAGATAAAAGTGGAAAGGGTTGTCCCGAGACATGACCGTGAAGAGTAGAATAAGTCTTGGACGATCTGACTGGAACATTTGCACCGAAATTTGTCAACCGGAGAGAAAGCAGATGCTGAGGATCCAATCAGACCTTGTAATATGAAAAAATGAAAGAGAAAACGAACTCAAACTGGGACTCCTTGGAGGAATTGACCTTCAGAAAGCGACACGAGCCATAGGGAATGGGGCCATACAAACGACACCTGAAAATGCTATGATCTCGACAAGGTTCTGCGGTCGCAACGCTGAACAGAAGGTTTGAGAGAGGTTTCCATTACCTCGAGATCCGGGTCGACTACTATAGGCATTTGCAAGGGGAAAGTTCGAGCTAGGCTCACCTCGATTTGAGATCCAGACGCCTCTGTTCACTGAGCAGAATGTCTGATAAGAGAATTATTAGAACCCGGCAACCAAAAAGGATAGGTCAGCAACCAATTGCACATGCAACGACCGATTGTAGCTCCCTGAGCTCCCATGATCTTTCGCTCCATCTCAAACCACCATTGTCTCGGCCTCTCTTTCTGCTCGTAACAGCATATCTCCTTGTTCTGCTCAAGACATTGCTTCACAGACCCGGCGGTGGAAGGGAAGGGATAGGAACGATCAGCAAGAGCCATATCCATGAGGGAGTACTTAAGATAGTACACCGAGGATCTTGTTCTGCTTCATCTCATCTTGAAGGCCTCCTTGGCATCCTTTTGGTCAAGTCACCTTCTCCCTTGTCATCTTCTCTTTCCTGACTCGAAATCCAACTCTTCTTCTCTGGTCGTCGACTTGTCTCGCTCTCACTCGCTCACCGACCTCAATCTGCAAACCACCCTGACCTTCATAGGTTGGGTCCAAGCTGAATCCGTATCTGCGTGAAAAGGTGAAAGTCAGTCCAAGGAAAAGGATGAAGGAATTGTACCTGTCGGTACCGCGCAGGAAATGACCGTAACCCGGTCAAAAACAGGGATGGAAAGAGTATGAAAACGACGACTCACTGTGATCTGTCCGGCGTGGAAGATCTGTCAGGAGGAATAATTATTCCTGCCTTGTTTCAGAGCGAGCTCGAGCTTCGGGCTTCATTGGGTTTCTTCGGATCATTTAACCGTAGTTATTTCACACGGAATCTCGTACATAAAGCCGTAGTTACGCGTGTCGTACCTTACCCTTTTGACCTCCCGCAATATTATCTTCACCGTTCTTCTCTTCACCGGGATGCTTGCTCTGAGGGACTAGATGCATTCTGACAAGATCCCAAGGATTTCCAGAGGGAGTCAATCAGAGAGAGTCAACAAAGCAGAAGGGAGAGAATTCAACAGCCTAGAAGAGAAAAGAAAAGGTAAGGCTGCTCACCTCAATTTCATGCCCCAACCTCATTTTGTCCCATTGCCTTTTGAGGTCGTGCTTGCAGAGTTGAAGCACAAAACCACGACGACCCAGATGAAGTTGCCAAACCACGTATCAAAAAAAAACAAAGCTAGGGTTTCAACGTCCCAGACAGTTAGAGCGCCACAGGTTTGGTTTCACATACCTCAATGGTTCTGTGTGCCTAACAGGCATATAATATATTAGAATACCTAATAAATGACTGATAGTGCAGTCCTGGATGGAGCTCTAGCAGCTCAGGTAGTTGCCATATAAGGTAATTCCCACGGAGGGGGGTCGGGCTGAAAAGGGCTGAAAAAAATAAATGTACCACGGCGGTCCGCGGGTCATTTTCATGGCTGCGAAAATGACTGGCAATAATGCTTTATCTGATGGCAGGGGGATAAAAATATCTTCGCCGGTCATGAACAGCGCGGCGAAAATCGATCCGGCCGACGTTTGCGGTGGGAATCTTCGCCCAAATGTTCGCGGCCAGCAAGCATTTTTTGTTTTCCCGGCCGCCAAAATATACTTCGTGCGTGTAATTTTTTTTTGATCCGGTTGCCCCTTGGTCTTCTGCCGTTGCTGCATCACGTAATTTAGGCTTGATTTAGACTCCGCGGGATTCCCCGTGTTCATCAAGCTATTTTTAGCACAAAGCAACTTTTTACCTCCAACCAGCTCGATGTCTCAACGAGCGACGCCGAATCCATTCACAAGCAGTCCAGCCTCCAGCTCCAACGAAGCGATCCACGCGTCAGCCTCTTCAATCTTGAAATGTTGGATCATGCTCATAGGTTTCCCGACATTATTTGTCGAGTTTGCCATCCTCGCTTTCTCCGAGCGGAGCAACGATCTTATTCTACACAACGTCACCAGATATTTCGCCAGACTCACTCAATACTACGTCCTCTGCTATCTCGTCGCTCCATCCATTGTACTTGTACCGCCTCTTGAACAATGGGTATTGGTCCGTGTTCTAGTCTGGTGGTATCCAGTGCTCGGTCGGAGAGGAGTCCTCACGCTTTGCAGAACCAGCTTTTGGTATCTGCCTATTGCTGTGATGAATACCGAGGAAGGGATAGCGGAGGAAAAAGTCAAGACAAAGGCGGTGCTCACGTCGCCCTTCACATTCATATTCTTGTTCTTCATTCTCAACGCCGCCATTTACGACAGAGCACCGAATTCTCCAATCATCTCTGGCGCTTTCCAACAGCTCAGAGGTTTCCCACTGCTGCTCGCCTCCATGGGTCTTCTCGTGATCCCAGCAAGCTTCTTTTTTGTGGTTCTGCCTATGGAAGTCTTCTCCTTCGGCAAAGGGTTCGAAGAGGAAATCCGGAATGCCAAGGCAATGAAGAAGTTGAGAGCGGAGATAAGCGGCTCAACGCTGCGAGGACAGCTGGTTGATGATGAGAAGAGCGCAGTTTGAGGGCGATAATCTCAGGTTAGGAGCGCTTTCCTCATCTCCGATCCTTCGGTGCTTCAATCGACGTATTCCTTTTCCGCTTCCTCCTCGAGTCATCATTTCTATCTGCATTCCCTATTTTTTGACATCTTGTATCTTGAACGTGATCCGGATTGTAGCGTCACCGAATTCCTGCTTTACAACCACGCGATAGTCATTAGCTCTACCTTTACCAAGTAATCGATTTGTAGCTGCATCTTGGCAGTTTATATTCAACTTTTTGAACCATGGTGCATGCATTGAACCAATGAGAAAAGAGCTCGAAGAAATACGAGGTAAAACGCATGATAGCGACGAGGGATTCTACGAACTAAGACAGGGTCCACCTCCAATGATATCCGTACCAGACTTGCTGTTATAAGTAAGTAATCGAGCTATTGCTATAAACCCCATGACAGTCACAGTGAATGAAGGAGATCTTGTGGTCCTGCTGCCGATTCCAGTGATCGATGTCGTCGTCACAACAGTTCGAGTCGTCGTCGAGGTTAGAGAAGGATTTATGGTGTTCGTAGTGGTCCTTGTTGTGGTTTTAATGCATTTCGTCGTCGAGGCCGTGAGAGTCGAAGTGCGAATTGTGATCTTTGGCGTCAAAAGACCTTGACAGTAAGGCTGGAGCTTGCTTGAAGGAATATTCTCCATCGAGGCTGGCGGAGCTCCACAGTCTGCACGTCTTCCCGCATAGACATAATTATAGCCATAGATGCTGTAAGACGTAGCAGCGCCCCTTGTGAAGGTGGTAATCGTTGTCGTAGGAGTTTCTGAAAACGAATGAGAAAAAGAGGAAATAAAAGGATCCTTACGACTTACGAGTAATGGAGGTATGATCCGTGTTAGTCGTGATCGCTGTCTTGGACGCGGTGACTGTGGCCGTGTCGGGATTTGGAGCAATAGCGACCGTTGAATCTGGAAGAGTCTTGGTGACGACTCTCATCGAATCAATAGTGGTCGTTGGAATAGTCAAGGTCTTGGCCTTGGTATGGTCGAAGTACATGTTACTTTTGTCGTGACCTGCTTCGTCGCAGTTGAAATCACTGTCGTTGTAAATGGCTTGATAGCCAGGCATGAGCTCATCATTCTTGAAGAAACTGGTACGTACCGCTTCCTGAGACCGTCATAACAAGCTGCCAAAGCACAATCAAGGAAACGAGGGTTTGAAATGGGTTTTAACCATGCTCTATTGGAACCAACAAGAGAGAGGTGAAAGTTGAAAAAGCTCCACCGCGAAATGTGTTCTGGACATTATATAGCAGACCCAAGGGGCGTCTGAGACTCGCCTGGCGATGGATCGCATCCCGAGACATGACCGCAGAGAGCGAAGAAGGTCTCGGAGGACCCGTCTGAGACATTTGCACCGAAATGGGAGGGCTCTACTTGGAAAGCAGACGCTGAGGAACCAATCAGAGCTTGTAATTTGAACAAAGGAAAGAGAAAACGAACCCAAACTGTGGCTTCGTGAAGGAAATGAGCTTGAGAAAGCGAGAAGAGCCATACCTCCAGACGAGACTTGGATAATGGGACCCTGCCACGTTCGCGATGGTCAACTAAAGCTTCAATCTTGACCTGGGTGTAATATCGTGTCAGATAATGAAAGAGGTCATAATCTCGAGATCTGGGTCGACAGCTATGTGAAAGTCAGACATTTGCAAGAAGAATGCTCGATCTAGGCTCACTGTTTGAGGATCAGACTATCTAGCCATCTCGGTTCATACCAAGCAGAATGATTTGCAGCGCTCAAACCGCAGAAAGTCTGGCAAGAAAGCTATTAGGACAAGACGGCCAAAAAATGATAGGTTACTCACGTTAGCAGTCAAATGCGACAACCGAACCCAGCGTCCATGATCTCTCGCTCCATCTCGAACCACTTTTTATCACGGTGTCGGACGAGCTAATGATGAGGAATTCTGCTGAGGCTGGTAAGACTAGGTTCAAGGATACATCGCTGACATTCCGCTCTGGCTTTATGCTCAAGACATCGTTTCGCATTCGGCGGTGAAAAGGAAGAAGATATCTAGGAATGATCAGCAAGAGCCGGACCATGAAGGCATGAGACGCACCGAGGATCTTGTTCTGCTTTGTCTCATAAGGTCTCCTCGGCATCTTCTTGGTTAAGTCACCTTCTCCCTTGTCGTCTTCTCTTTCCTGACTCGAAATCCGACTCTTTTTCTCTGGTCGTCTGACTCGTCTCGCTCTCGCTCGCTCACCAACCTCAATCTGCAAAGCCACGTTGACGTTTATATGTTGGGTCCAAGCTGACTCCGTATCTGCGTGAAAAGGCAAATGTCAGTCCAAGGAAAAAGATGAGAGAATTCGATAGAAGAGGCGAGAATGGCCCAGCGGGAAATGACCCCGGTCGAGAACAAGCCTGAAAGAGTATGAAAATGACAACCGACCGCAAGATTCCAAGGATTTCCAGGACTCGTCAAAACGAGGAGAGGTTCAGAAAAGCTGAGGTGGAAGAATTCACAACAGAGAACAGAAGAAGAAGGGGAGTTCGCTCACCTTGATTCGATGCCTCAACGCAATCGACTGCACCCCGCTGCTGCTACGCCCATAATCGCTTCCTTCTTTTGTTTCGTCGTTTCGTTCCGTTGCCCTAGCCCAACCTTTGCTGTGCTTGTGCTGACTTGGAGCAACCAAGCCAAACCACCGACACCCGCAATGAGCTCATATGACACCACGTTTGTCCTGAATTCGGGTAAGCCGGGTCGAATAGCAGAGGATTGAATATCTCACCTCACGTAGATTCAGATTTGTATTTCGCTAGCTTTGGTCGTCAGAAGGACTGGGAGAGACAAAGGCGCAGCGGACATGGGCGGCTGGGAATTTCGCGCCAATTTTGCCAAAATTTCTTCCGACTGCGACTGGATTTCTGCTGAATGGACTGGTGGAAAAGTGGCACTGGTCGCAGTCGAACGATGAAGAGGACATTGGAGCAAAGGAGATTCAGCGCTCAGCCCTAAACGTCGCGGATCAGCCGAGGGTCATTCAAGAGGAGAGAGACGAACGGTCACAGTGAGCCTGAATGCGCAGATGACTGCGTCTTTGAGGAAACCAATGCTGTGCAACAGCCTGCACAAGCCAGCCAAACATTTCGAATGAGGATGGTATTCCAAGCGACATGGCAGGCTCCCGCTTGATGACGACGATAGCCATGGTCGGGAAAATACCCCTTGTCGATTCTAGACATACAATTCCAGTAGCTAGATTTGGCGTCATGGCTGCTGCTGTCTCGAAATTTGGAAATTTGCCCGAGAATTGAGCTGCTCAAGCGTCCGTGAATCTCTAAAGCGTCAGCGGCCATTGGTCTCTTCAAGCTTCATGGGCCAGATTATCATCTGTAAAAACCGGCGAATTGTCTCTGTCGAGACTCGACATGAGGAGCAGAAACAGGATTTGCGATCAAAACAAAGCCAAATTGTGGCTTGTCCTCAAACTGTAACGCGCTGTGACCGTCACCGGTGACGGCCACAACCCCTTCCCGATTCGACATCCTTTCAACGCGACATCTCTCCTTTTACTCATCTTCTAGACCTTTCGATAAGTCCATTTATTTATCTATTTATTCATTGATCGTTCCCGTAGTTACCAAGTAGTATATATAGGTAGAAAGAGTCATTTGTATTTCTCCTTAGTACACCGAAATCGACTGTTTTATCTTGTTCATTTTGGTCGCTCGAAGCATCTAGCTTCATCCAACAACTCTCTGTGTCACCGACAGGACAATTGTCACGCCAGTGCCACATATTTTGAACACAAAACAACAGCAAAACTCGACTCTTTTTTTTCTCCATCTCTCTCGACTCTTTTCTCTCTCTCTCTCCTCTCTTTTCTCGCCTCGCCTCGACTCTGGTCCTTTCTGGTCTGATCAACTGGATTCTCCAACTCGAGGACGCGGCATAGTTTGGTAATTTTTTAATTTTTTTTCGTATCAAAAATTTTCCATCAGGTCGTAACTATGTCCGACGTACCGCATGGATATCCAACCCGCAGCAGAGGCGATGCTCCTGATGCACTGCCTCTTCCCTCTCGTGCTCGTAGAACCCGAGGTGCGCCTGTTGACCTTTTGTCCATGGACGCTGATATGTTTTCCTTGTCGGGTATGCCGGCACTGACACCTTCAATTGTCAGTACGCCTCGCGTTTCAATCAGCGGGGCACCGGTTACCCGACGAAGGTCGGCTTCTCTCGGGGCTGAACGAACACCCGCTGCGGCGGGTACCGGCTTCGACGCCGAGAAATTGGGACCTTGGGCTCCCGGTGGTTGGACCGCCGCGTCTTCACTTTTCCGCAAGGGAAGTATTGACACAAACAAAATGGATCTAGAATATGATCCTTACCTTGAAGTTGGCAGTTTAGAATATGGTAGACGTACCGATAATGCTAACGATGTTTGGCAAACCATTGGTCGCAATGGTAAAGCCTTGAAGTCTGATTCTGACTCAGTGACCAGTACTGGGAATGAGAGTGTTCCTATGGCTCAGGAAACTCTTTCTGCAGAACAGAAGATGGCCGTTGCGAAGGCTGAATCTTCTATGAATGATGAACAGCGCATCACATTTGCTCGGCGCTCTGGAATGGTGAACAGACAACGTGTTAACTTTGACTCACCAGCTTCTAAACCTGGTCCCTTCGGAAGATAAAGGCAAGGGTGTTGATCTCCGTGGTCGAGATATTGCCGGATTCACGGATGAGGATTTTGACCCAGAAAAGCAGCGTGCTGCTTGGAACCGGTTTACTGTACTGAACAATGAGTCTGACTCTGTAATAGATGAGGAGGAGGATCAGATTGCATTTGACCGGTTTGCTGCTCAGGAGATTGCAGAGCGGGAGGTACCTGGGTTCGGGCTTCAAGCTCAATATGATGAGCTCGAACGTGTCAGTCGCGAACAGGCAGAGAAACAAACGGCAACAGAAAAACAGCTGGCTGAGGTACAGGCGGAGCTAGCCTGGGTGAATGAGACTCGTCACCGAGAAGTTGAGCTAGAAGCGTCACGAAAGACAAGGGAACTTGAGCAAATTCAGCGTGCTGCTCAGGAGAACTTTACACGACAACAACGTGAGGCCATGGATGCCCTGGCTGCAGAAAATGCGGCAACTCTGAACCGATGGGCTGAACAACATGATGAACGAGTTCGGATCACGAATGCGGAACATGAGGCTCGTGTCATGGAGTTCACTAACCAAGCTGCATTGGATCGTAAAAATCAATTCAAGACCGAGGTGACGCACTTGGGGTACAACCAATATGACAATACTGGTTTCGGACATCCTATTGATCAGGTCGCAAAGGACAGTTATATTGGACAGGTTTTCGAAGACTTGAAGGGTTCGGATAATATGGCCAATGCGGATATCAACAATGATGGGTCAACTTTGACACCTCGACGGAATGTTTACCTCAAGCCTGTCGAACCCTTGAAATATAATGGCCGTCAGGATCCCGCTGTGTTCGCGCGCTTTGCCACATGAATGTCGTGACTATCTCCGAGCAGGGGAAGTTGAAAAGGACCGTCAGGTTTTGCTGGCTGGTCACTTCCTTGAAGGGAGGGCTCGCAAGACCTATGAACGTGAGGTCGGCAATAAACATGCTGACTGGACATTGGAAGGTTTACTCACGGTTATCTTCAATGACTGTTTCGATGAAAGTTTCCGTGCTGGAATCCGTGACCGAATTCGGACTTGCCGTCAAGGAAGGAAAAAGGTCAAAGAGTATGTCTTTGAACTGGAGAACTTGCTCAAAATGCTGGGAAGTGAAACGGAACGAAACAAAGTACTTACCTTATGGGATGGCTTGAACATCGAGATTCGCATGGAATTATTGAAGCAACGTATTCATTCGGAATATTCTACCTGGGACGAGATTGTATCAAGGGCTAAGGTCATAGAAACCGCTTTTCGGGAAGCTGAACGTGAAAAGACAATGAACGAGTTCAGTGCTAGATCTCGAGACCGGCGGTGGGTTCAGGGAAACTATGACCATAATCAGCGAGCTGACAGTCGTCGTGCCCATCCTACAACAGAGAAGCACAAGTATAATGACATACCTCGACATCAGAAGGACTGGAGTCCTAAACCGGCTGCAAAGACTGGGGATGAACGCGCTAAGGAGTTTTGGGGAAAACCTGGGGTTCTGACCTGAAAATTCGAGTCAGGACGCACCCTGGAAGCCTAAAGCTCCTTGGAAATCAAAACCTTTGTCAGAAGCTGAACGTGCTGATTACCTGGCCAAAGGTAAGTGTTTTGAATGCCAGGAGGTGGGACATACCAGTAAACAGTGTCTGAGACGCCATTTGAAATCAAATAAGGGTGGTCCGCCAGGTCAGCGAGACCGTCCAGGCCCTTCCAAGAATGGAAATAATATTTCCTCATCTCGCATTGGTATTGATCTTGCAGACATTGACCGGAGGGCGCGCTTGAATGATACAACACAGCCCAAAGCTGAACCAGGGTCAGCGGCAATTGGATTGGATCTGGAAGATAAAGGATTACCTCAAACAGTTCGAGAATCTCAAATTGACCTGGACTTTGAGGATATGTTTGTTTCCGGTGGAGATGGTACTCTTCCTGAATTACAGGACATATCAGATTCGGACGATAATTCAGCGGTCGTATCCTTACCTGAGTTGCAGGATGTATCCGATTCAGATGATGAACTTTTTGTGACTGTCACGGACAGGGCTGAATCGGATTCTGGTGATGAGTCTGGTTATGAGACCGCACATGATTATCTCTCTGACGTTGGAGATGAGGACAATGGGGACATGACACTGCTTTTCAACATGAGCATGCCTTCGGATAGATATCTGGAGATGACGGACTTAATATTGGACTTTGATGATTCAATCCGGGCCTGTAAACTGGGGACTCTTTACGGAATGGAAAACATTGACTGGCTAAATATGAACGCACCTTATCCTGGGGACATTGAGATTCTGGACCCAGATTATATTGCGACTGAAAGATTCAGCCTATACCGGGCATTGGGGGATTATTCGGGTGACGAATGTTTTATTCTGGAGGATTGGATGCATCTAGAGGATGAGGAATCTGAAGGACGCCTTGAGATCCCTCCTGAAATCGTCTTCAAGGGTGATATTGCAGCCTATTACTGGAATTATTGTGACAGAAAATATCTCGGTTTGAATTCAACCTTACCAATTGGCCGTGGTTGCTCTCGCTCCCGAATTCAGCGCCTGGCTAATGCATTAGGAGATGTCCTGAATTGTGGATTGGATCCGGCTTGGGATGAGTCAGGCTTGGATGAGAGCCATTACCGGTTTTCGGTTGAGGAGCGCTGTGATGGTTCAGTGATTCAAATCCATGATAGGTGGCTGGAACTTTGTGTCATCCGCCCGAAGTCCATGTTCCTGAACCCAGAATTGCGGATTTTTGACTGGTATCTGAAGACGGTGATCAAGGTTGAGAATGCGGTGGCTGCGAGCTGGGCTGAAGACATACCTGGGTCTCCTGACCCGGGTGAAAGTCTAAATAACCGAACCGAGGACTTGGTCGGATGTTCAGAGGTGTTTTTGGGCCGGATAGAACCTTCGACTGTGGATATGCAGCGCAATGCTGCAGTAGTTCGTGATCTGTCTCGATTGGTACCTAAGCCCATTGTAGTCGTGGTCAACATTGATGGAAAACCCTGTACAGCGCTAATTGATACCGGCTCCCTGGGTGATTTCATGTCCTCTGGCCTTGCAGATCAGTTAAAAGTCAAACGGGAACAGCTAAGCAAGCCAATCCCACTGCAGTTGGCTGTTCAAGGATCTCGCTCGAAGATAAATTTTGGGACCACAGTTGAATTCACGTATCAAGGGATAAAGGAACAGCGCTATTTTGACATTATAAATGTCTCACACTATGACTTGATCCTTGGTACACCTTTCCTCTTTCAACACAGTGTTTCGGTTGGTTTCAATGACGCGCGGGTACATGTCGGCAGTGTCAAGAGTTTGCCGATAGCCGGGGACCGAGTGAGTCGCTTGTCTTCGCAGAGCATTGACGCGGTGGATGCTGACTTGGAGCGAGTCCGAGAACACATTCTGAATTATGCTGAGAGTGCTGGTCTTTTCGTGGATCCTGCAACAGTGGACTTACCTCCTTTGCGTGATATAAATCATAGCATTCCTTTGATTGACGAGACAGTGATCTATCCTTGGCGCCCGTCAAGATGCCCTGAGGTATTCAGGGAGCAGTGGGCGCTGAAAAAGCGTCAGTATCTGGCTAACAGACGATGGAGGGTCACCACAGCAAGGAACACGAGTCCTCTTCTGCTAATTAGAAAACCGAACAAACCAAAGGACAAACCTGAGCTCCGTGTTGTTGCTGATCTTCGTGCTCGTAACAAAAACACTGTGAAGCTGGAAGCACAACTTCCTTGGATTGAAGGTGTGCTTCGCAGGGTGGCTTCGCATCGGTGGAGATCATTGTTTGATCAGACAAGTGCCTACGAACAGATCAGAATTGTGCCTGAACATGTATCTCGAACAGCTGTAGCAACACCGGATGGAAATGTGGAATGGTTAGTGATGCAGCAAGGTGACTGCAATGCACTGGCGACGTTCCAAGCTCTGATGAACCATATTTTTGGACCCTGGATTGGTGTGTTTGTCGATGTATATCTTGACGATATTGTCGTGTATTCTGATACTCTGGAAGAACATGTTCAGCACTGCAAATTGGTATTTGATGTATTGGCTAGGGAAAAGCTTTACCTTGGTCGTCACAAGGCATGTGTGTTGCCAGATGAACTCCGTGTACTTGGACGGATCGTTGATGCGAATGGGATCCGAATGGACCCTTCAAAAGTTGATGCGGTTGTAAATTGGAAGATCCCAACAAACAAAGCTCTGCTCGCCGGTTTCTTGGGGTCAGTGGGATTCCTGGCTGATGATATCAGCAGCGTTAGAACACCTATGGGAATCTTGCACAAGCTTACTGGGAAGAATTCAAACTGGGAATGGCGTGATGTTCATCAGCGCGCTTTTGATGATATTAAGCAACGCACGAAAGATCATCGATTTCATGCCAGAGTCCCGCTGGATTACAAGGCGGGTGCGCCACAGGTGAATATGGTGACCGATGCTTGTGGTTCCGGTGTTTCTGGGGTCATCAGCCAGGGAAATGACTGGAAAACAGCAAAAGTTGCTGTTTTCTTACTCTGCCAAACTGAATCCCGCCCAACAAAATTACCCGGTCCATGAACTGGAGATGTTTGCGGGCGTGGAGACAATGAAGCGCCATCGAGACATTCTGCAAGGTGTACATTTTAAATGGTTCACTGATCATAAGGCTTTGACCTACTTACTTGACCAGAAAGACCTCTCGGGGCGTCAGGCTCGCTGGATGGAGGCCAATCTGAGTTTGACTTTGAAGTCATTTATGTGCCTGGGACAGAAAACATTTTGAGTGACGCTTTGTCTCGTATTTACTCGAATGACGCACCTGGTACTGTACAGGCTCCTTCAGAATATACTCAGTTCGACGAGGAATACCCGCCACCATCGATCCATTCTCTCGATATCACAATGCCCGTGTTTTGCGGTGCTGAGGCAGTTGCGTTAACTGGCGAGAAAGCAATGTTGAGTAGTTTGGATCTGAACTCTGTGACAACACATTCGAGCACTGGAGCTCGCCCAGAATGGACTCTAAAGCCGAAACGTCAGTATAAGCGCAAAGTGGTTACTATTGAGGAGGTACCAGACGAAGGTGATATACCAGCGGCATCAGGCTCTCGTTTGACCCTTGATCATCCCATTCTGGAAAGGGTTGAAGAACCAGTTGCCATGACTGGGCCACGACTGGATGACGGTGACGACGGTACTGATGTTCTACCGGTTGATGAGGCACCAAGACAGGATGTGAGCCAGAAGGCAGATGTTACTGAGAATGACAAGGAGATTTCTTTGGTTGAATTCATTCAGATAAAATGCGTGGTTTCCATGTTCTTGACGCTATCCGTCGGGCCTACAAGATGGACCCTATGTTGAGAAAGGTACAGGTCGCCCCGAAGGAATTCCGAAATTTCACTGAGCAGGATGGTCTGCTATACATGAAATTGGAGGAGCGGCTTGTGCTCTGTATTCCAGGGAATATTGTGGTAGATGGTACGGATCTCCGTGAGGCGATTATTTCAGAAGCTCATTCTCTACTTGCTCACCTAGGTGTAGGGTCCTGTTTACAAAGTTTGAAACTTTGAAAACCTGTTTGTAGACAGTTTTTTAAAAACCGGTGTTTATAAACGCAGTTTTTTGGTTTTCAACTCCTCTGGGCCAGACTTGGACCTCTGATGCATTGAGTACACAATGTTGGCCAATATAATGGTCCTGGGTCTAGGGACTGCTGATTTGCTGCACTTTATACCGCTCTGGAACATGTTGGAAAGGATTTGAGAAAAGCGGGTCGGATCGGGACTCTATTTTTGGCAATGCGCTCTCGTCACGAGCTCCCGATGGGCGTGGGAAGCCGCCATCAACGCTGAGCGGTCTAGTTTAGCCTTCACCAATCAGGGAGAAACTTCTTGAATAATCTTCAGATGCATCAGCTGAGACAACACCATCAGAAAGACCACCAAAACCCGCCGGATTGCACCTTACCTCAGGTGTTTATAAACCTAAAAACTGGCCTTTTTCGGAGATTTTCAGATTTGAGATATAAACAGGTGTTTATAAACGTGGTTTGCAAAGATGAGATCTAAACAGGACCCTACCTAGGTGCGACCAAGACTCTTGCTTATTTCAGAGACCATGTCTGGTGGAAGACAATGGTTAATGATGTGCATCGCTTTTGTGAAAGCTGCATAACATGTCGTAGGAGTAAGCCGAGCAATCAGAAACCATATGGCCTCCTAAATCCGTTGGAGGGCGCGTCTTACCCCTGGGAATCTATTGGGATTGATTTTGTTGGTCCTTTGCCTGAGTCAAGTGATAGAGATTCGACTTACAACTCAATAACAGTCATTATTGATCTGTTGACTGGGATGGTACATTTGGTTCCAAGCTTGATTACTTACAAGGCGCGTGACATTGCCGAACTTGTGTTCTCCGAAGTTTATCGGCATCACGGCCTGCCAAAGAATATTATCTCTGACCAGGATGTTCTGTTCACATCAGGCTTTTGGACGCACTTGAACAAATTGCTGAACATCAAAATGAAAATGTCATCTTCATATCATCCGGAAACGGATGGCGCTACTGAACAAGCCAATCGAACTGTCACCCAGATGCTACGTCAGTGCGTAGATTCCGATCAGAAGAATTGGGTACAGAAATTGCCGGGTGTCGAATTTGCGATTAATTCTGCCCGTTCAGAGTCTACAGGCTATGCCCCGTTTTTCTTGAACTCTGGTCGCATTCCTCGTTCGATGCTCTGGAATTCTCCATCAGATGATGAATTCCCGGGAGTACGTATCTTTGCAAATCACGTGAAACAAGCCATTTTTGCGGGTCATGATAGTATTATTGCGGCTAGAGTGAAGCAGACTCGTGATTCTAATCGGAAACGTCGCCCTGCTCCTTTCAAGGAAGGTGAATTGGCATACATTTCAATGAAGAATATCACTTTACCAAAAGGGCTCGCTCGGAAGCTGGCGCCGAAATTTATCGGTCCCTACAAGATATTAAAGGACTTTGGGAATGGATCCTTCAAGATGGAATTGCCTTCTGAGTTGAAACAACGGGGAGTTCACCCGGTATTTCACTCACAGTTGTTGCGCACGCATATTCCAAATGATGACCGACTGTTCCCGGGCCGTACTGCAGATCAAGTTGGCCTTACTGAAGAAATGAAAACCGAGTGGAATGCTGAACGCATTATTGAGCACAGTGGCTCTGGGAAGAATTCCATGTTTCATGTTCTCTGGAGCTCAGGGGATAAGACGTGGATTCCTTGTGTTGAGGCTGAGCAGATGTCCGTCTTTCCGGCTTACCTTGAGGAATTGGGAATTGAAAAATTATCAGACTTGAAGCCGACTCCAGGGATTTCAAAGATGGATGCTGTGGACCTTATCGTTGGCTCAATTTTCAACCACGTACCTGAAAACAGGGGCGATGTCTCTATGAATATAAATGGGGGCAGAAGGTTCACTCAGAAAATTCGCCCTTCTATTTCACGCCAACTTCATTTGATTCCCCGTTGTGCTCATAACTCTCGCTGGTCGAGAGATACATCTTGCGCTCCACCTAATTCTAGACACGGTCCTCGTGAGTCAAAATGCAAAAATCTTGCTCGGATATGTGACCTTGTAGCTGAACATAATCGTAGATTCGGTCGCCGCCGAGCTCGATATTACTGCTGCTGCTCCTTTGACACCATGGCTCCCAATTCCGAATTCATCCCTCACGTTGAACGACTCGATATCGACGGTATCAAAGTTGCTGAGAATGGCACCGGCATTCAGGCAACAGATCCCACCGACGGCACCTCTCACTATCTGAGCAGAGAGCAGGTTGCCCTGATCATCGCATTCTCCAATGCTTATGCAAGGGCCGCGGGTTGGCCTGAGGGCAAATCTTTACCTGCGGGCTACGATATCCTTGCTGAACTCATCTACAACACTCCAGCTTTCTCCGGCATGCTGGTTGTACGTCGTCCGGATGAGAACTTCCTTTATTCGGACGATCCTGCCAATGGGTCACTCACCGTTGATCATATCTGTGGTCCGCTGATTGTCAAGGCTCCTGGGAAACGTTCAGCTCCCGTGGATTTCGACGATGATGACAGTATTGAAGGGATTGCCCTCCAACTGTTCAAGGATGACTACAAGCGTCGTCGTCGTAATGCTCATTTCGCCTCCGTACGTCGGGCTCAGTCGGGCAGAGAACAGGAAACTGCTTCCTCCAACAATGCGTCGATGTTCCATGAGAACAGTACTGACTGACATAATTCAAAGCACTCACGTAGTACTCGGTATAATTCTGAGACATTCTCCAAGTCTAGAGGCAAGCAGAGGTTCACCAAGCCTCCGGCTCCTCCTTCCGGTCGTCGCTCGCCTTCCCCGCCGGATGACCCGTCCCCGGCTCCTCGAGCCTCCACATCTTCCTCGACCACACCTCCTTCGAATTCTTTGCCTGGCCCAGGACCAGGATCTCCTGATGTTTCTACAACCCCAGATCACCCTTTGAACCTGGTTCAGCTCTGGAACCGCCAAGATAGAAATGTGGCTGCAGCCAACGCTCATCCTTCCGGATCTGGAACCGGAACCGCTGCTGCTACTTCCACTGGGGTCCCTGCAGCATCTGCAGGTTCGCCCTCAGTGGCCTCTGGATCTAACAATAGTGCTGCTGGTCAGTGGAAATTTTCGTTCAATTTGCAGCTACGCTTACCTTGGGTTCACTTCTTGTTTGACTTACTATTTTCAGGGGGATCTAGCCAAGCCGTGACTCCTACTAATGGAGAATTGGATAATGCCTTTGGTGCGATGGACATTGACGGTATTAACCAGTGGGAATCTGTGGGATAGAGGCCAACCGTTCTGGTGGCAGATACGAGTCCCCCTCTCCCTGTTCTCACTGTACTTAGTGCTATATTGTAAAGCAGGTACCATTCCATTGTGGTTACTACAAGACACTGTGATTACAAGACAGCTGTGTTCACCTTAGGTTAACAAGATCCAGGTACGATTGGGGCTGGTAGGTGTCAATCGTGTACTTAGAAACAATATCTTACGGGCCCTAGCCAATTCAGAGGTTCATCACCAAATGCCACATTGTCAGCTACTGGCTGAGCATGGACATCACAGACTGATTGGACTCTGAGGATGAGAACAAGGGAACTCAATATAGCAGATGGACAGGTGACACCTTTGGGATGAAACATGTCTGAGCCATCCAATTGGCTGGCAATTCAGGCTAGATAGCTATTGGTTGAACTTATAGAGGCCTCAGAGGGTATAAAAGGTAGGCATATACCACAGTAGAACAGCATCTTCCCTCCAGATCCTCAGCAGCAGTATATCAAGGGCAATATCAGGCTTCATCACACATTTCTGCAACTGATTAACCTCAGTTGTGTGTCCTAGACATGGATCAAAGTATCGTGATCATTGCTGTCAGCAGTGAAACTTTATTTGACATTGTTCGGTATATCGATCTCGGAGGTTCTATCCAAGAAGACCCAAGAGTCAGTGCCCTTCCACAACCCTCAGACTCAGACTCAATTAGAGGCTTACCTAGTCCCACATCGTGAGCCTTAACATGACTGTATGTACCGCATCTATGGGTCATGGACCCATAATAAGTTGTAGCAAGCCATTCCAAGCATCAAAAGAGCTTCCAGCATAAAGGGAGCTATTTTCCCAACTGACATCACAATGCAGAACCACTATGAAGCTTACTCCCATTGTCCGGGATAGCTGGGCTTTGTTGTACCACCTTCAATTTGAGCTCTGATTACAAAATGGCCTAGAATTGGTCTTAGAGATGAATAAGAGAAGCCAGATCACGACACTGGACAGGCCAATATCTTGCATTAATATTTGCTGTGCAACCATATGCACATTAGCTTGTCTTCGCATTTGTAGGAGAGTGACCCTTTCTTGGAATCTCATTTGCTCTCGCTTTCCTCACACAAACCCAGAGGGCGGAATTTCTAATCTGAATATGTTCCTGTATGTTTTGAGCCCAGAGCAGGTCGTTTCTTTCTCTGATCATTACATCAAGCGCGAGATCGTCGGTTCAGATCAATGATGGCGGGATATCGGTCAGGCTCAAATAAGACGGAACAGGACCTGGAAAACATATCCTTTGGTTGACGAACCTCTGACGGGATTCAGGCTGTCCGAGGCCTCTAGGGTACCGTTTCGGAGTACAAGATCGGGCTATTTATGTTGTTATGTCATTGACCTAAATGGGGAGTCGTCTACAAGGGCAAGATCCTATCGAGGCCGCGTCAGCAAATGAGAGATGGGAAATTGATCATGTGATGTATCCCCGTTGGGTACTTTGATGATGCACTCCCCAATTTCGCTGCCCCCCAACAAACAAGACCCATAAATGGGACTCGTAATGCAAGGCAGAGCTGTATGCTTATTTGAGCAAGGATTCATGAAGCAGACTCAATGACAGTTTGAAATGGTCGTCGCCATTGAGACTGTGTCAGCAGATGAGAGATGGGAAAATCCATCACGTGTCGTTTCCCCGTTAGGGGAAATGATGATGGGATCCCAAAAATCGCTCTCATCCAACAAACGACTCCCATAAATGACTTGTAATTAACCGTGTCACATACAGAACCTCAAAGTATTAATAGTATTTTTTAAATTATCGCACACGCCCGATTTGCCTTGGGGTCGAGGGCTGGAGCAAGTATGACAACAAGGTCATTGAGGCTCTTGCTTGGATGGGGAAGGAGACATTGACGTGGAGGTAAGGCCGTCAGTATTGGTGCTTAGGTTGGTATGACCGCTGACCGAAATATGGGTAAGGACAGTCAGAGTTGGTCCATAAGTTGCTCTCGAATGCTGTGAAATGCTTGTTCGGGCTATCGTGACGATTTCTGGGTCCTTCTGGAAGAAGCGATAGCAGCGAGTGACAACTACTAAAAGGTTGCAGACCATCAGCGATATAGCTGCCTAACGGTCGGCTATAATCAGCGTTCTGGACGAAAATATCGACGTGGGACGGACCTCGAAGTGAGCAGTAAAGCCAAACAGTTCGAGACGGAGCTCCGTGTCGCCAGGACCAGCTGCGTACACTGTATGCACGGTGCAAGATACAGTGAGCAAGATGCTCGCGGCAAAGATTGTCAGAATCAAAATGCGCTCTTTATGTGGCAGGTCGACGTGCCATAGGACGAGCAAAGGGAAAACCGCGAGAGCGACGCTTGAGGCGATATCGGCTGACAGGAATTATTCAAACCGAAACAAGGAAGATTATGGAAGCTTACTGGTGAGCTGAAAAATCATTACAGAGGCTACCGCTGGACATGTCACAAAAGGGGCATTGTGCCAGCTACTTCCTTTCGCGCAGAGCCAGAGCTTCCCGATGAGTACACCACATAGCATGGCGAAAAAGGACACGGTCATCGCTATCGACATCTTTCTGCTCTTCGAAGGAGCCAGGATCCGCGTGATGGAGGTAGAAATGCTAATTTTGGTGATCCTGAGAAGCGCATTATACAGAGAAAAAAACGAGAACCAGAAAAAAACCCACCAGACTACGAGGGTGTAGATCGACGGCGCCAACCAGCCGAATGCAATGAGCTGAGACCTGTTTCCTTTTACTATAAAATACAATCAGTGGGGCCAGGGAGATAAAAAGGTGGACATACAAAGTGCAGCTTGCTGTGCAAAAGAATTGCAAGCAGAAAAATATCTAGAATCCAAGCAACCGAGGCCCAGAAGTCGTCCCACCAGAATTTGCGAATCTGAATTCTGCGTTGAATCCTGAAAGCAGTGATCAGGATGGCAAAGACCTGGAAGACGGTGACTGCGATTGTGAGAGGATGAAACAACGGACTCCGCACGATTCGAACCATACTGTAGGTGCGAGGGAGAAAACAAGCTAGAGAACCGGTTGCCATCCACTGGACCACAGTCAGGTAGCGTTTCCGTGAGAGAGACATACTACTTATATCTGAATTAACTGCAGAGTCTCCCACTGAGACATGACGAGAAATCCCGACGCCCTTAACCGGTTGCCATCCACTGGACCACAGTCAGGTAGCGTTTCCGTGAGAGAGACATACTATATCTGAATTAACTGCAGAGTCTCCCAGAGACATGACGAGAAATCCCGACGCCCTTTACTGAAGTCGAGCGAGCAGTCTGTTTTCAGTTCCAAACCAAACGCCGAGGTTTCGATTCCAGTCCAAGCATGGCGACGGCGACGCCGCTGTTGTGACCCCCAGGACGTGCCAATTCAATCTGGACGTGTGGCTCGCCCTAGATACTGCCATTCTAGGATGTTGCTTCTTTGATTTCCCACATCAAACTGTTTCATAAGGCGCCGTAATCAATCAGATTACATGATTAGTAGGGTCAGAGTAGCCGTTTCTGGCCGTTTCTGATGTCGTTTCTCGAGTCGCTTCTGGTCCGCTTCTGGGATCACAGAAACGGTGTTTTTTTCAGAAACGACCAGAAGCGAGAAGCGGCTCCGGAGCCGCTTCGTCGCTTCTCAACTTCACGTTTCAGGCCGTTTCTTGCAAACAAAGAACAACTGATGATTAATTTATTTGAATACATAAGCAGATATTCCTATTTGGGTAACAGAGGTAATAATAATAATTTCTTCCAGTCCGACAATGACCGACCGTATGCCGCGGGTAGATGGAATGGAAGGGACCGAGAGAATATCCCAGTCAGACGGGTCAGAATCCGACGAGTCACTGTCCGAGGAAAAGGAGGAAAAAGAGGAGATAGAAGACAGAGATAGTGACGATGCTGGTCGCTGGACTCTTGTTTTGGGCATGCCACAAGAGAGAGCACGCAGTCTGCATATCCGACGGAGCCCTCATAGCTGGTGGCTTTTGATATGCTGCCGATATAGCTTGAGAAGCTTTGCTACATGACCTGGATGCCCAGTGGCCATGGCGGTGAGAGTCAGGACTGCTGATTAAGCAGTAAATAATATAATTATTTACATAATATACAGTTAATTTGTAGGACAAGTCCAAACAGCAGAAGCAGCCAAGAAGCGAGCTGAGAAACGATCTCAGAAACAGGCGGTCAGAGTAGAGGCTGTTTCTGGCTGTTTCTGGGTCAAAAAAGCGCATCAGAAACGGCTCGAGAAGCGACATCAGAAACAGCCAGAAACAGCTACTCTGACCCCTACTATTGTATAAGTTGTATTCTGCAAGTTTTTCCATGTATTATTACTTTACTCTGTATCCTGCAAGCCTCAAAAAAAAAACACAACTGTTCCAAACTCAGGTCCCTCCAAAGTCGTGGGAAGAGTACCTACCACTCGCTCCCGCTCCCCTCCCTCGCAAGCTCGGGGGGTCCCCCGAGCTGCAGGAGTCTAGCACACTAAAGACTTGTTCCCGCTTTTGACATATATGGAGAGGGACCCTCGTCATGTCTTTCCAAAACTAGGCCCGCTGAAAGAGAAAAAACATCCAGCTAACAGAATAATTGAACTTACACCACCACCTGAGCCATTACTGCATAATATCCTCCTCCTCTTACTGTAAGCGGGATGGTCGAGGTTCAAAATCAAATCATTCTCGGCTGACAGTGATTAGTCACTAATTTCGTAGTTTTGTATTGGAGGGTATTCACTTGCATATAGTATTTTACTGCATGAAATCACCTCAAAACACCACTAAAAAGATCTCGGAGGGCTAAAGAGGTACGGTTTGAGCAAGTTTCGGTAAATGCCAGCACACTCGGCAGGACGGCACAAAGTGATCTTATTGGATGTCATGTGATGGAATGCGCCACAGAGGAAATGCTTTGCTCTGTTGTAGACCATTTTGTTGTGTATTTCCAGCAGTCTCCAGGACACAACTGCAATACTTTTGAGACCAATCCAAGTCCAGCATACCCTTATAAAAGTCAATTTAGCTGTAATAACACTGTATTGGCCAGGTTGCACTAGAAGAGTGCTGTCCTATAATAAGAACCAGAAACAGACTACTACTCAGCTTTTAAATTGAATAGATAGTAACCAGGCCTGTTGCAACCCCTCATCCTGATTTTATTGGGACTTGGAGATTTTGCACGCTGGCAGATAAGATTAGATTAATCAGCCGAGATGCCGAACGTCATCACCATTTTCCGTACTCTCTCAATGCGCTTATTTCCATGATTCCAGGCTCCTTCTTTGCTTGATCATCTTCAACAAAGGCATATGGAATTTCAGTAGTAATGCGGATTGCTAAATCAAAACTATGAAATCAGTGACTAATACCTGTCAGCCGAGAATGATTTGATTTTGAACCTCGACCATCCCGCTTACCGTACCCTATTGACTCAATCTCCAAGAGACTGGTCAACCAAGGGTAGTGACAGCACAACGGGCATGTCAGTGGTTTTTTAGCGAAAGTTCCATCCAAAAAAAGAGGAAATAAGATTCAGTAGCCTACAAGAAAAACAATGGTCAGACGGCAGCTCACGAGCGTCGGATAAAGGACTCGGAGCCCAATTGAAAGTTGATTAAAACGTCGGACGTGTCAGCAGAGCAAATGTTGGCATGGGAACTCACGTGCTCATCCCCTTTGGGCTGATGGCCCTGGAGTAAAAGTCGGTCTTGCCCAACAAACGAGCCCCATAAATGGGGACTCGTAACCAGTAAGTCTCGCGTCGCGAGACCTGGAGGGCGTGTGTAACGCGCTGTGACCGTCACCGGTGACGGCCACAACCCCTTCCCGATTCGACATCCTTTCAACGCGACATCTCTCCTTTTACTCAGCTTCTAGACCTTTCGATAAGTCCATTTATTTATCTATTTATTCATTGATCGTTCCCGTAGTTACCAAGTAGTATATATAGGTAGAAAGAGTCATTTTGTATTTCTCCTTAGTACACCGAAATCGACTGTTTTATCTTGTTCATTTTGGTCGCTCGAAGCATCTAGCTTCATCCAACAACTCTCTGTGTCACCGACAGGACAATTGTCACGCCAGTGCCACACAAACGTCACCACCGTGATTCCGCTATCACCCCGCAGCATCCGGCGCGGGTCCACCTGGCTGCTATATCGAGGTAAGCCGCGAATTCTTATTGGAGACGCGTCTCTGAGCCTTTTTTCCGGTTTTTTTTAGCCAGCCTTTTTCGCAGTCGCAGCCCGATGGAAATACCGCGATACCGCTAGCGTTTAAGCTCCACGATTCCTCAACAATGAATCGTCAAGTCGGCGGCGGTGAGCGCTGGAAATTCGTCACAGTGAGCAGAAACCGAGCCAGTCCAATCAAAACTGACCATTTCGTATAGGACCATCGTAAGGCTTGGCCAGCCTAGCTTTGTATAGCTCTAGCTAGCATGGTCCCATCCTCGCAGCTTCGAAACCATTATTATCTGCTGAGCTCTGCAGCTCGCCGTTGTACGACGCCCAGCATCAACGGAGCTGAGCGACCGTTACCATCAGGAAACACCCAAATGCTCCGGACAACCCCCTGTCTGACATAGTGATCAGTAGTCTCACGAGCTACAGGCTCGATCATATAGCTCTCAATAGCAGTCAGTAGCAATCAAGCAAACGATCGGTAGTGTCAGTAGTATTGGGGTGGAGCTCTGTAGTGGCAATAGTGCCTCAGAGCAGGGCCTGCTATTCCTTGTAGCTGATTATCTTAGCATTGAGACTACCACCATGATCAGACTGTGAGCAAGCTCGAACACGAAATTACACATTTTATCAAACCTCATTGTAACCCAGTTCTCCAGATGGCATGTCAGGCCGGAATTTACTGTGAAGCCCAATAAAAGATAGATACCTCCGCTCCTATGGTAGCATCAAGTGGTTTGGTTCAAAATTTGTTCCCTCAAAATTTAGTTCTCTACTAAGCATCCTTCCCGGCATTCCAGTGGCAACCGACACCAATCCGCAGTGTGGCGCAGAGACCAACCAGGAGTCAGATCGCTATATAGAACTCGAGGTATTATAATATCATGATCAATACACTCAATATATATTTTCATGCTCGTATTCGAAATTTTAAGCTAGACACAGTAATACCTTTTCAAGACCGCTAAAACACTCTACAAATCCTTCAAAACTGCAGGGCGCAGTACTAGTGCTAGAAATTCTTGAGCTTCACCTCACAGATAAATTTGTGTGCTGACAATGGCACGCTCATCATAAAATACTAAGAGGCTTATTCATCGGACTTGAGGAAATTTTGATCGCGAGGCAGTGCTCGCACGTGATGGGTACAAATAACCGCAACATGACCCTTTTTCTTTGTTTATCGCTCTTCGTCTTTCCCTCCATCATCACTGCAGCCCATTCCTTTTCTGTTGCCCAATTTCGCGCCAAAGCGATAATTCTCATCTTCAGGCAATCTCTAGGACATCTTTTCTTCTCTTTGGCCCGGATGGCTTCCGTCGCTGCTGTTCAACCGAGACGTTCATCGTTTTCTCTCACCAGTTTCTGTAGGTCAGCCAGCAATAGCTGTTATCATTCTCTTATCATCATTCCTTCCAGTTATTCCGTTTCATCGCTATCTGGGAGGTTTCTTACTTTTATAACCCGCCTTTGGCGTAGTCCTCCAAGCAAGATCTGGACACCTTGATTAGCATTTTGTTCACTTTTTTCCCGCTCATCATCGACTGGCCATCTCGGCATTTCTCAAGTGTGACATGTTTCTTTCCTTCGTGAGTTGTCACCTTCACTGACCTCGCCGCAGAAAGTCTTGTCTTGGTTCCGGGTACTATATCACCCTGGATCGTTTCACACTTCTCCCTGCATTGTATACGGTTGGCATGATGAGATGATATCTGCTTTGCATGACTCATTGGTATGTATTGCTTTCTTTGCCTTGCGCTTCATGACTTGATTGCCTCTCTTTGTAGGTGGGTCTCTTGCCCTTGCATCTTCTCTATCGGGTCCACCGCGACAATGCGAGCCTCTCACTGATGTATCATTATTGCTACTTATCCTGTGAGCCCAGTTCCATCAATTGTTTTATTGAGGTTCCGACCACATGCCGACTGGTAGATTTCTGACGTTTCTCTGGTTCATCGACTCATTGCTTCTTCTTTCAGGTATTAAGTCATGTTCTTTTGAGGTAAGCCTTCATTGATGTTGACTTTCTAGGCCCACATATCTGCAGATTGCGCTAGCATTCAGTTCAAGTCTTGACCATTGCTTCTCGGACTTCTTTTTGCTCCCTTCTAGTGAGTCTTACGTTCGGTTGGTTTCCATATCAGCGTCTTGACAAGTCTTTTTTTTAGTTGGATCATTCCTTTTTGGCGTGGTAAGCCTTTGTCGGTGCCGGCATTACTATTAAGTCAGTGCTTTGTTCTTTTTTCTTTCCTCTGATGCTATTTCTCCTAGTTTACCCGTTGCTTGCAGCTTCTTCCTGTTCCAACTGTTTGAACTTGCATTCTGTCACTGGTGAGAGTTCTTTTCTCTTTGTTTCGTGCATGTCTGACTCTTCCTTGCAGCCTCTGGTCCCTCATGTGTTCATTCTCGTTCAATGTTGGGTCGCAATCATATGTCCAGTTATGTTATAAGTGCATCCAACCTTTATGATAGGGCTATTGTATGTATGTAGTCATCAATGAATATTGCATTATCGAAATAAACATCAGCTGGATATCAGGAATCCCAGAGCGCTATCATGGGCTCGGTAGTCAGGATAGCATGTTGATTCACTGCGCTATAGAGTGCTACCATGGGTTTCAGTCTGTGCTCAATAGCTCCTGGTAGCACCCAGTAGCACCACCCCCTAGCTACTGATCGTTATCTAAAGGGGGACCTTACTACTGTGCTATTCCTGCTACTGAGACATGGTAGCTAGGAGTAGCTAGGATAATTTTTCCTGATGACGCTGACCGAGGTAAGATATCGCATGCTCTGCTAGTCGGTCCCAGCCTTACCGGGATCCAGAACAATGCACCCTCTTATTGGCTGGGTTATCTGGTGAAAAAGTCGGGAATGTTGACCCAGGACGAAAAGAAAAGGAAAGAAAAGGAGGAAGATTATGGGAAGCGGAGCAGCAGGACCGTATCGATAGCACGGAATGGGGCTGGAAACCAGGTGAGCAACCTCATCATTTCCGTCTGCTGTCCTTGTTGAATTCTCTCGCTTTAGCCCTGTGCCGTTTGAGTTCGCTTCACCAGCTCGCCAGAGACATTATCGTGATCCTGGTGGGTATCTCCTTCGCTTTGTGCCGTAGCGGTGGCAGGGCGACGACCTTCCTTGCGTCCGCTTCTAGTCTTCCTCTCCATTCACGTTTTGGGCTGGTCGTGTCCTTACGCTACCACTGCCAGCTGATTTTCTCATCTTCTACCTAATTGCTTCCTCTTTTCGTTGGACTGACGATTGCCTTTTCACGCAGATTTCCCTGTGGTCCCAACCTCACCCCATATTTCGTTGAGAGCCAGACCTAGGCCGAGACGAATGTGGTAGAGGAGTAGGGTTTCGGGGGACGATACGCTGACGAATGACCCTTCGACGAAGACGAAATGGACGAGGAGGAAGAGGAGAGACAACGCAGAAGCAAGACCGGTGCGTCTCATTCTCTCATTATGGCTCTTTCGCTCATTAAGTATTCCTAGCATCTCATATCTCCTTCGAGGTATTCATTTGACTGCGACCTCGGGGTCGTCCATGAAACCAGCCGTGGTGGAGAGTGAACGTGATTTCAAGGTGAGCCATCGGCTTTATTTGGCCCATTTCCGTGTCTTCGTTCTCTTTCGCGGCTTTTTGTTTCTTCCTTCATTCCGTTTGGTCTTTCTTCATCCGCTTTCGCTGCCGCTTCTATACTTTTGGTGATGCTGATCTAATGCTTGGCCGTTTATGCTGATCATGAGCCGTAGATTCAATCGTCCCTTCTGGTCTTCCAATCTTGTACCGGGTTCCGTGAGGTCTTTTACCGGTGTAATGAACTCTTTCACATCGAGCTCACCAGCTCGTTCGACGATGTTCTGGTTCATCAAGTGCTCTGAACTTTTCGTCTTCCCCAAGCTCCGACCATCCTGTTTCACTGTAGAAGCTCTCTTGAGCAGAAGGAAGACAATGATCAAGGTACAAGCAAATGCTCTGCTATCACCAGGTCTATGTCAATGTGTTATCTTATCAGGTCGGCCGCCTGTTTGAACGAACCTCGGGGAAATGGTTGGTTGGCATAAAACGAGAGGTTATGGAAGCTAGCTCAGTCATCGTATTTGGTCTTTCAGGCGAGTGAGCTATCCTTTTTTCTTTCTTTTGTCCTAATCGAGCTCTTGACAGACATTATATACCTTTGTTGGCCCAAGCAATTGTGCCCGATATCAACAGAGACGGCGGAATAGCATAGGTCGTCTTCCAAGCCTGACCCTTGCAGTAGGTGCCTCCATTCGAAGGCTTCTGTCGCGGCTTCATTTGACGCCATTATCGCGAATCTGGTAGCGTTTGCATTCTCTTAATCTTTTCATCAGGACGTGGTCTCTCTTTTTCGTTGGGCTCACGTTTTGATGCAGATATGGGTTTTATTGTCTCGGGTAGACGAAACCTTTCATTGCGCCGTTCGGGATGTATAACGATTATGCACCTTCTCAAGTCTACCTCGACGTTTCTTCTGTGAGTCCACCGCGACATTCAATCTTGTTGCAAGGCTGACCCATACCCAGTGCTCCATGATGATGCTCTTCTTTGTCAGAAAGTCTTGGTATCGTAAACGAGAAACAGAGGCGAGGCTGATGGGCTGCGCGCTTATGCGAGGACCTGACGTAGGATTGTCTTGATATCGCAATGGAATGAACAAAGTACGTTGAATGTCCCCAGTTATTCGATGGATGGTCCCTAGTCGCTCGTATACGCCCGCCGGTGGTCTGAACTACCTTACTGAGACTCATAATCGGGTGGGGAGTTTAGTGTGCAATGCGCGACCCAATGGATGCGTGAAGTCCATACTGAATCGGACTGCAATCTCAAGCGAAGAATACAGACCAACTCACTGAAAAAGTTGCCTTTCAACAGCTGCACCTGTCGCCGATCTTCCTCTAGGTTATCACATTTCCACTGCTCTGAGGACTAGCCAAAGGCACGTTCTTGGAGATCTATGTCATCTAAGTACTTGTGACGGTCCAACGCCGACGATTGCCGAGAACCGGAGTGTATGTAATGTCACGCGGCTCGGCCCCTATTGCACCTTGTTCCGCCCCCTCGCGCTCTGATATTTGACTGAAGCAATGGCTGTTCTCAGCAGCTTTCCGGCGGACATATTGCTTATCATAACTAACTTGCTGCACTTGGACGCCCTACCACTCCTTATGGTTTGTCACTGTATCCCTCTTTGTCGTCTTGCTCGGCGCTAATATTCTTCTGTGCAGACTTGCCACGCATTCTATGCCCTTGCCGAAAAAAGAATCTTTTGGATCGGGATCCTAGACCAATATGGGAAACGAAACCCGCTACCTCTTCCTCCTTTCACGGATTTGGCTAGCCTGACGCTCGAAGAGCTCAAGACTGTGACCACCCGTGCCAGGCGCTTGGAGCGCAACCTGGCTAAGACGAAGCCTCAATTCATTGACGGCCTGGTGAAATTCTATTCATTTCCGGGGATGGTCGTCCAGGTTGTCTTTGTGATACCAGGGACCAAGCTTGTCATTCTACATTTCCAGGGAACAAAGCTTGCTTGCATGGACATCGAGTCTGGCGTTATAGTCGCTGAGGTGGCGTTTCTTCACGAGTTCTGCTATGTTGAATGCATGCCGCATTTTGTCACCGGTAAATGTATATTTGGCCTTTCGGTTTCGCCGACTCGCAAGTGAGGGATCTCATCACAGAAGGAGACTGTGGCTTATCCGAATTCCAGGATTATCACTTTTGCGGTGGAATACGGGTCTTCTGGGACGAAGATCCGACGTCTTTGCGTGGTGGAGAGCAAGTCGGTCCACATATTCACCACGAGTATCAACGAGACCTGCATGGCTCTGGCTGATTGGGACGGCTCTGGCAAGGTCCGTTTGGACTTAGTCGCGCTTTCCACCGGCGAATCCACCGCTCTGGATCCCCCTATCCAGGTCAGTAATTCGCCATTATGCTCAATGATATTCTGATTTGCAATAGGGTCGAATTCTCATGATGTACTTCAGCGGCACTGTGCTGCACCTCTTGGTGAATAGCCTAGACGAGAAGGTCCTGCTACATCGTTGTACCACCGAGGCCGGATTTACACATTCGGTTACTTCATGGGCTGGTGAATTGCCTTGGGGCCAGGGCACAGGAGGAATTCACCCAGTTTCTTCCAGCCAGTCTCTCAGCTCTTATCTGGTCAATTTCAGTGTGGAATCTTCCGCCTCCGCTTCGCAGGAGCATACCTTATGGAGAATGGGCGACGTGGAGGAACCTCTCACTCTTCTTGACCTGCAAGTCTACGAGGGCGCTTCCAGTATTGCCCAAGCTGTTTCCTCGTGGGGAACATCTATTCTGAACCTCCGAATCGACAGCGGGAACGAGCTGCAACTCGAGCTCATCCGGCACAAGGTCGATGATACGGGTTTGGTGACTCGTCTTATCAATTTTCCTCGGCTACCTCCCGAGATTGAGGATAACAGGATGTTGATCAGCCAAATCGAGATTGATGATTTTTTGGGCGTCATAATTCTAGCTGGATCGAACGGTGACGAGGATGAGCTTCAGACCGAATTGTGTTGCATTCCATATGCGTATTAGATGTAATTCAATCAGAACTTACTAGGTGGAAAATATCAGTGTTTTTCCTTCTTGGAACCAGCGAGGCACCTTCGTGCACCTGTACTCAATCCACCATCAATGCCTTTCTCGTCCTTGCCGGATGGCTGCTGCGGATTATCGACGGTTGAGCTTGAGCCTGTGAGCGGTCAAAGTAGTGTCAACCCTCTGCATCATATTCAATCCACCTGACGCAATGTAGGATCATCAACTTGTTTGATTATTGGGTCTGGCTCGGAGAGACGAGATGCAATACTTATCCTAATACACTGTTCCTGGAGCGCCGGTCGTACCACGGCGCCACCGACCGCTCTTTTCGCTCATACCGTGCCTCGAAGGCTTTCATTGTCTGGTCAATCCATCAAAAATGATCTCCACCTAAATATCAATCGTCTATGATCATGTCCCCACGGCTCGGTTCGTTGCCGGTTCGGCACTTTTTCGGCGAACTCGAACCGATCCAACATCACGTGCCCTTTATTGTTCTCGCTCCTGCCCATCCTGGATTGAAATGAGCTCTGCACGGGTTAGATCTCGCGATTATTCTCAAGCCAGAATACATAACTGATTTACGGAATCATCAGCTACTACAGACAGCCAGGCAAGGCGACCGAGCGGCGCTAATGAAGCTACAGACTTTGTGCCACAAAGACGAACACAGCTTCTTCAAAGTCCTCGATGTCATATTTGGGCATTTCAGCATGCTATTTCCGACCATAGCTGATAATGAGACAATCTCGAGCGCTGTCCCGATGCTCGATACGATTACCAGCTCTTTGTTTCTTCTCGCCACCGGATTGTGTACCTGGAAAACAAAGCGTTCCTTAGATTACGTCGCAAAGCGATGGAATCCTCTCCGCGACTGGCTCTTTTTTCTGCTCGAACAAATCCTCGAACCGGAAGCCATGACTGGAGATCAGAGGCTTGCAAGGGGTGTCTGGAATTCAAATGTCAAAAGGTATGCCGGTTTTCGACAATAACTTCGCTCAGACCCCCCCTCCCTCTTACCCTCCTGCCTTATACAGGACTATATTCCCACGAAACGATGACAAATCACCTTAAGAGGAAATGGATGACACCTTGTCGGTGTGTCAGGGCTGCTGACTGTTGCCCACCACTGCCGTCTCTCCTTGTTCCCCAATCTCTGCATTGGTGTGCTGAGTGCATTTAGTTGATATAGTAGCATCAGATTATATTTCTGTGACCTTTTATAGACTGCTGACTCATGCTCAGCAGTCTCTGGTCACAAATCTCCAAATGTTTCTCCCAATATGGCTGGAGTGGTCATCTGGGACCTTCTGCAGATCATAAAATCACCATAAACATCAAAATAATAGTCCAGAACAGCTCCAGAGAGCCAAAATTATCTTGGCAAAACTGCCTAATATTTCGGCGGTAAGGTCTGGGGGACCCCCCCTCCCCCCTCGGCATACCTTCGCCGAGCTGCCCGACAGACACCCCTTGGAGGCTTGACACTGGCTTGCACGACAACGTGTTCAGCAGCGCCGTATTCATCCCGGGAGAAGTGTTTAATAGTTATTAACTATTAAAAATAAAGCCCTTTCATAGGACATTCCTGATCTTACGCTGCCAATCCCATTGAATGTTATTATTTTATTATAGTAACAAAAAGCCCCTAATCCCTTAATTGTAAAAAAAAAAATATAATTGAATAATTAAGGGCTCAGCCTATTATATACAGCTTCAATTTTTTTGCCTTTAAGTGTATTTTTACTTTAGGATCGGAGCGGTATATGTAAATATAGATTACATGTTACATATAGGACGCGGAGCAAGGGTCCACTGCTTTTTTGCCCCTCCAGCTTGCAATATTTCCCGCCTTCCGGGATACATCCCTCTGGCAGTTCGATTATCCCTCTATCATATTCGCTCGAAGAGGGGACTTGTGACGCCAAATATGGCAAGGATGCTGGCGCAGGTTATCTTGTCGGAGGAGGCATATTTCACAGAGTTTGCTGAATGTATGCTTGCGATTCCTCGCTCGACCAATATTGTCCTAGCAGAATTTCGGCGACTGATGCAGCCAGACAATTTCGATGCTGAATTGCTTGGTCGTGTCTTGGCACTCCTAACAGGATGGTCTGGCCGCGCGCTCACTCCACGTCTGGCATTTCTGCAGGCTCAATAGAGATCTCTCTGGCCCTCTTTTCACTCCTGGCTTCCGGAGAACAATGTCTCAGTCGAAAACTTCCTCTCGACAGTGAATTTAGGTTGCACCTTCTGCAAGCGATCGCGGAATCCCTGGTCAGGCACATGAATGACATTGGTCCACCCTTTGCAATGGTGGCGATAAAATCCGGTCTTTTGCAGGGCATTGATGATACGATGGAATTGATTCGGCAGCCTTTAACAGAGGTGACCGAAAGGCTCGACAAGATGTACGAATTCCTCCTTTACCGTCTCCGAATTCTCCAGGCACATCCTATCGTGTTGCGCTTCCAGCGTAGGTATTACATGCGCTGCGCTTCTGAGATCAGCAGCCACGATAATGTTGGATGGAAGGATTTCAAGGAGTGTCTCGAGTCAGTGGTCAAGTGGCGTGGAGCGTACAAGAGGAGCTATCGCACTGTCTGCCAAAATCCGGCCGTGTGTCATCTCTACCATTTATTCAGAATTCGGACTGACAATGTGCTTGAACAGTGTCCCTCTGGACCAACTCTGGTCAGCGATGCGAAGCTATGCGGAGGCTGCTTGTCGACCTGTTACTGCTCACGGAATTGCCAAAAGAGCCACTGGAGGATGGGACACCGGGACGCCTGCTCAGCTCCATCAGGTAAATCAACCTCGCTCGAAAGCATCATTCCTGACTCGATCCCGTATAGCACGCCACTCATTTGAAACAGCCTCAACTCTTGACAAAGACTGGGCTTTACATTCCTTCCAGCTCGAATATGATTCCTTCATCGAGGCTCCTGATGACTACCAGAGAATCAAGGATGCACGGAAGGACTTGCCGGTAGTTGTCATCTTCGACTTTCATCTTCATGTCCCCTTCATCGATGTCTACTCTCGGAAAGAATTTCTACAGAAGCCACCGAGAGTGACCGAAGGAGCCGAGATGGACTCCTGGGAGACTGCCAAGGCTATGGTGAGGACAGGTGACGGCGATACATTGCTGTATACATTGCTCCCAGACACAGACGGTGGTTTCTTTCCGATATACCAATGGATCAATGGAATTTCGGAGGGAAAGGGAGAGGATGGTGGTACTCTTGGACATGAGACCGTCGAATGAACTATAGTTACGGTTGATGATCATAGAGTATCAGTAAGGATAGCCCATCCTTGTATCCCTTGCTCAACACTCTTGTTAGATTTAAATCCTCCTTGAATAGACCCTTATAATCTATTTGCTCCCCCTGAGGTGCGGGTTACTCTGAATCTGTGCTTGGCCATTGCCTTGATACACATTTTAAATCAGAGTAAAAATATACCTGGGGACTCGTGAATACTGCCGGAGGACGGACTCTAACTCCACTGGTAAAGACAACAGAAGTCTGCAAGGGACAGCAACCAGGCTAAATGCAAATGCTCTGCCATTGAACTCCAGTCCTACTAGATCTATGACAGTGTGCCGCCTTATTAGGTTGGCAGCATGGTATTTGACAAAGCTTAGTCGGGGAAATGGTTGGATGTTAGTGAAACGAGAGGTTATGTGAGCTGTCTTTTGGAAGCTGGGTTCGGTTGTCGTATTTGGTCTTTCAGGTGAGTCAACTATCCTTCTTTTCTGTTCTTTGTCCTAACAAAGCTCTTGCCAGACATTATGCACATTTGTTTGAGCAAGCAATTGTGCTCAATGGACGAATCCAAGAAAGAAGACAAGATCAAAGTTGGACGCTGGGTTAGTGAGTGACAGTTGGCTCCACTAAACAGGAATGGAATGGAGGCAAACGATCGTGCTGTCTCTTCTGCTCTCTTGCTGAACCGTTCCACTCAGCTTTGTTGAGCAACTTGGTTTCACGAGCTCGTGAATCTTGAATTCTTCTCCTTCTACGCCAGACTATACTACGATCATGGTGGGTTCCTCCTTATCTCTCCCTGATTTGATGGCCATCCCTGCGTTGTTTCTTGGTCTCTCCTAGACAGACTCCATGCGTGACGATCAAGATGTACTACCATGGACTGATGTTTGTGGTATCTCAAAGCCAGAAGAGTGTTTTTGTTGTGAGGGGGAGGGACCATTCTAGTATCCACAGTCATAAGTACCTGGAGACCTCTTGTTGAGGTGTAGTTCTCTGAAGCTCAACCATGCATTCAAGGTCGCTCTCTGCGCCAATTTATTCTAGTCCATTTCTTGACTCGAGATTGTCCAGTACAAAAATGAATAGTATAGATGACTCGATGGATAAATACAGTACAAGCTGACGAGCAACCTGTGCACCCGAAGCGGATCGCTCATACAGAACTAGTTATTGAGGATACACGCTACCGCCACCGGCAGCCTTGATGCGGGGCCGCGGTGCTTGTCTGATTTCGTCTACAGGCAGTCACACCGGTTCATCGAGATTCCGATGCCATCAATTAAGCCTGTCAAGTCATCAGGATGATTCATCCTCCGGCGGGTCTTTCCGGGACAATGCTGTGTACTTTAATCTATCTTTATTCTATTTATCTGCTGATCACACTTCTGATGTTTGACAGATTGAATGCACGTTGGTTGCACATTGTTCTGTATCGACCACCGCCCTTCTGTTCTCTTACCATGGATTCAGATTCACTTGACAAGAGCCTCGAGCTCTTGCGCGAGCTCTGTTCAGCCTTGGAAGCCATTCCAATTCAACTGAAGGAGAAGCGGCTCCATCTCTATAGCGAGCTAACAGCAATCAAATCCATTGTTCAATACCAGCAGCGTCCTCTCAGCCAAGGCAGAAACATCGTCCTGAGAGAGCTCCATTCTCATCTTGCGTTGATGGCGACCAAGCTCGAGCTGTACTCAATCAATCAGAACTGGCCGTTTGGCCTAGAAGAACAGCAGAACATCCTATTGACTCTGTCACGGCTCAAACTTGCACTTCTTTCATTAAGGTGAATGTTACTCACACTTCAAGTCTATCTGGCATGCAACTCATGTTGTGTTTTCAGCGATGCTTCCACGGTTTCTGCTGACAGAAATGGAATGAATGGTGCGTACTACCAGCTATCACAGCTCCTAATTTCTCTGAAAACAACTCCAGATGCTCTTGACAATAATCCTATCCAGCGGCACTCGAGACCAGGCAGAACACTGCACTTTGGAATGCAGGGTAACTATATCGGTATGCTCTCACATTCCCTCTTGGTCTAGCATTCAACCAAGGTCACTAGAAAGTGCTGGGGGACCAGTGTTATCAAATAATATCATTAATGAGGCAGACCCCGCTGTAGGACAGAGCATAAATAGACTGCACGACCGGGAAGATGGTCAGTGTCTCCATAACCCTTGAATATTTGCTTACATCAGCACTGTAGATAAGGAACGTGGTAAGTTGGAGTCTAAGGTGTCTTGTGATGATTCATTGCCTTTCAGTTAAGCAACATGGAGAGTTTCTACAATGGATTTCACCGCTAGATTTCCATTCAACACAAGCAACAACATTTGCAAGATACACTGTTGGAACAGGAACTTGGTTGCTCCAGGATTCTCGGTTTCTTGATTGGCTTCTGGGCAGCGTGAGGTTTCTGTGGTGCCCTGGGAATCGTAAGTTACACTCTATGCTGCTTGTTCATTCCAATCATTGTTTCCATAGCTGGTGTCGGTAAGACCATCCTGGCGTGAGTTCAACCTCCCTATACCTATCTCAATGTTGATCGGCTGTAGGTCTGTCATTATCGACCATCTTCAGCGTTCGGTGGCGACTCCAGAAGATGTCGTCATCTACATATATTGCGAATATAACAGGAAAGCCGAGCAAACATCCATGCAGTTATTGGGAAGCATTCTCAAGCAGCTGGTGGAGCGACGTCCAGCTATCTCCCAACACCTGCTATCACTCTACAAGATTCACTCATCACGCAAGACTATGCCAACCTTCCCTGAGCTCATGGATGCTCTACGCACAGAGTTGCAGTCATATACTCGAGCCTATCTCATCGTTGATGCATTAGATGAATGCAGTGATGAGGCCAGAGACTTTTTCCTTTCAACAGGATCGCCTGCAGGACTACGGTCACTCACAGACAATCTTCAGCTTTTGATGACTTCTCGAAACATGCCTTCAATCACTCATGCCCTGAAGGTCCAGGGTGAGAGCACACTTCATATTGAGGCACATGTGGAGGATCTTCAGATCTACATCCGGAGATGTCTCGTTGGGGTAAGAAGACTCAATCGACTAGTAAAAGATGACAAAAGTCTGGAAGACAAAATTATTGAGGTGGTCATATCAAAAGCAGCTGGAATGTGAGTTCAACTTATGTTTGGTGTTCCATGAATCTTATCGAGTAGGTTCCTTCAGGCTAAGTTGCACTTGGACTCCCTTGCCAGGCAGACAAATGTCAAGACACTTCGTAATGCACTGGACAGGCTGCCAGAGGACATCTGGAGGTCATATGATAATGCCATGCTCCGGATAGATGCCCAGGGCGAGACAGACTCCAACCTTGCATACCACATATTCTACTGGTTGTCTTGTTCAAAAAGACCCCTGACGGTTCCTGAGCTTCAGCATGCGGTTGCTGTATCATCAAATCCAGAGATGACTGACATGGAGCAAGAAGCCATAGTGGATATTGAGACATTGACTGATGTTTGTGCTGGTCTCATTATTACCGACAAGTCATTCACCAGGTCTCGACTGACTGTCCGGCTTGTTCGTGGGTCTCCATTAATAATTGATGCCAATTGTAGACTCATTCTTTTTGACCTCACAGATTACACTATGCAAGAATATCTTCAACTCAATCAGCAAAGACTTTTTCCTACCATACATTCCTTGATGGCTATCACATGTCTCACCTACATGTCGTTCAATACTTTCAGCACTGAGGAATGGAAAGTTAGCAGTCGTCATAGGCTCTCCACTCAATATCCCTTGTATGAGTATGCTGTCCTCTTTTGGGGAAAACATGCTTGGGACAACCAAGAGCAGATTTTTCCTCATGTCCAAAGGTTTTTGAAGAAACCTGTAAATGTGGCTCGGGCTTCAAAACTTTTTAGAAGACGCAGATATTTCCTTTCCCAGTTGTCTTCACATATACTCTATCTCCCTATTGTCTTTTCCTTAGTCCAAGTGCTGGAGAAACTACTGCCTGACCATGATATGGGTCCAGCAGATGGAGGCCTTCTACTTTTGGCCTCCTTGCTGGGACATGCTGAGATTGTGATGGTGCTCTTGACGAAGGTGGATCCTAATACCCAAGATGTCCAGTTACGCACTGCACTATCATACTCAGCAGAGTACGGTTCACTCAAGAGTGTTCAAATTCTTCTCAAGCTGAAGGGTATACATCCTGACTTACCTGATAAGGATGGTCGTACTCCCTTCATCCACGCCTGTCATCATGGGCACACTGAAATTGTGCAACTCTTTCTTGACCAATACAATATCAATTACAATTTCAGGGACCATAATGGATGGACTGCACTGTTTCATGCTGTGGACCAGAAACATCTGGATATTGCTCAAGTTCTTCTCCAGCATAGTGATATACAACCAGACATTCCAGATAACACAGAAAAAACACCATTGATTTGGGCAGCTCAACAATCAGCACCATCATGGACATATCTCAAACTCATGGAAGCCCTCCTTGAGCGGGAGGATGTCAATCCAGATTCACAGGATGAACATTTACGCACTGCATTATCATATAGTGCAGGAGGTAATCTGAAGAATACCTCACTCCGTTATGATCAAGTGTTGTGTCTCCTGAAAAATGGTGCCACACCAGATTTACAAGATAGATATTTGCGTACACCTTTGTCATATGCAATTGAGCGTCGCCAGTCTAGGATCATCACACTTCTCCTTGAAAACCCTGCTGTTGATCGCTATGCCCCCAACCTTTATTTGCACACTCCTATTTGGTCACCCAATGCAGAGAGGCTCTTGAAGGAGTACAGTGAATTGAAGGTGAATTTGAACTTTGTCATAGCTGTTCTTAATTCTGATAATCTCCATGTACTGAAGAAGAATCACTTGACTGGGAAGTCTGATACCAAATTTTTGCTAGATTCATCGCAACCTCTCATTGCCGCCTCATTAGCCAAAGTGCGAGATGAAGGAGCATGGGCATGGGGCTTCCATAGTCCTCAAACCCAGGATCAATATACCAATAACCTGGATGTACTGTTTCTAGAAATGGTAACACCTGACGGTGGTGGTTTCCATGGCAGTATCCATAATTCTGTCCATGGTACACAGACACAGGGATTTGTAAGCATAACCACACTTTCTAGCACCACAAATACTTGCCTTTTAAGTAACCTGCCACTTGTTGGAGGCAGGTACATTATTTCCCCCAACAAACAAGGTGTTTATTATGAGGTCCGTGTTCTTGAAATGGAGGATGCAGTTGCAGTTGGTATGTTCAATCAATCAATCAGCATATCTAGCTAATAAGAATGTTTAGGTCTGGCTTGTCGACCATATCCAGCCTGGTGTTTCGTTGGGTGGAACCGGCTGAGTGCTGCCTGGCATTTAGACAATATGGAGAAACACTTTGAGACCTGGAAGGGAAAAGAATATCTTCCAGGCACATGTCTACAGAATGGTGATGTTGTTGGAGTTGGGTTCATTCACAGCACCGGGACTCTCTTCTTCACTCTGAATGGTTCACGACTGCCAGATGCATTCACCGGTATCTTTCTTCCACACTCCAAACATGATCTTTTTGCTGCTATTGGAATGCGTGAAAAAGCTATGGTAGAAATCAACTTTGGTGCCGAGAAGTTCATGTGGTCTGAGGGGAATGAGTGGGCATGGAGCGTTGAAGGAGTGTTTAATGTCTTGGACCATTCAGAGGAAGGGAGTGGACAGAGTGATGAGTTGTAGTTGAAAAGATCTCTATTTGATTGCAGATCTACACTTTACTCGAATTTGGCTCGAATAGGAAAAGCACAGAAATTATAACTCGGTGTTATTAGTTTTGCCAAAGCTCAAAGATATCAAGGTATTCATGTTGCAAGTGTTTCTTGGTCTTCATGACATGTTTTCAGGTAAGAAAAGGTGATATGGTCGAGTTGGACGAGGCCGGCGGTTGTGCGATCCCGATCACACGACAACCCTCAACATCCTGTTTCAGAGGACTGGGATATCAGTACCACAAAATCTTTCTTCTCCAAGACATTTGGAGGCAACGAGCAGGGTACGATGGCTCCAATAGTCGCAGGTGAGTTGAGAAGCTATGTCATTCACTTGTGGAGGCTCATGGAATGTATTATCAGAACACATCGCAATCTACGGGATTGAACCGGGTCTGCAGTTCAACCCGAATACACCAAGGGCGGCCAGTACCCAGGATTGTTCCTCGGTATCGGGAAGGCTCGGGATTGATTCAAGGAAGGGGAAAGGGTCATCACACGATGCAACAAAGCCTAAACCTATATAGGATATTATTTGATCCATCTCAGAGCTTGAGCAAATGTACCAAGACTCTGGCAATTTATCAACAACCGGGAAGGTATCTGAGAGTGACAAAGGCTGTGATGTACAGCCTTGCCATAGGCTTGGAATCCTTCCAAGTAAGTGCAAGGCTGATACCATTTAAGGCATAGTGTTGGATGATGTGGGTTATTCCTGAGAATGTGACACAGGAGTCAATGAAAATGGTATATTAGATTGGACTTTCATACCATGTGATTAGGCATTCCTTGTCCTGAACAACAACATTGTCCTGCCTTCCTTGCTCCCAGTCAATGTGAGCTCGTACCGTTCAACACATAGTCCAAGGCTTCAATCACCTTTGAGATGGGCTACAAGTCTTGAGAAACAACCCAAGCCTTGCAGGAACATGCAAGGCAGTTTCCAAGGCTTGGCGGGACCGAATGCAAGGGGGTATCTGAGCCTTGGATGCCGCATTGGGATGAAGCAAGTCAATGCTTCCAAGGCTTGGATGCAGCATTGCAACTTTGCAAGGGTATCTGAGGCTGGAATCAGATCGTATAGATGCTGCTAGCCTTGCGTAAAGTTTTCTTGGGGCATGAGAGCCTTGTAAGGTTTGAGCAGGGCCATCAAATTAGGCATGCCCACCATGTCACTCGGAAATGAGACCTGGAAGAACTGGCGGTTTCTATGCCATTGGAGCTCAGAAGCTAGCAACTGCTCGCCCCACTGGGCCACAACACAAACAGCTTCGTCAGTATATTAGAGGCTCGCTTGATGCAATTATATTACACTAATTCAATTTGATCTCCGCTTAATTCCACTGTCGTGAGTTAGTTCAAGCTCAAACCAAGCGCAACTACCAATAAAATAACAACGACAAAGGTCCGGGAAATCCCGCGAAGTCTAAATCAAAGCCTAAATTACGTGTGATTCAAAAACGGCAGGAGACCGCCCTGGAGTCTATAGGTTGGAGACTCCGAAACAAGAAAGCTATTATGAGTCCCACTTGTGGGCTCGTTTGTTGGATCTGAGCAAAATTCAGTACACTCGGATCAAAGTCGTACATGGGGATATGTCACCTGATGGATTTCACATCTGCCACTCGGCTGGGCCCGAGTTCCCATGTGAAATCTTGCCATTTCCTGGCCTGCTCGGGGCGCTTTACACCTTGGAGTTATTGCTTAATACAGCTATTTCGGTAACGATAGACATATTGTGGAGCAATGTAACAGAACTAAGTTTGCTTAGTATTGTTTGCCTCCATTACTCTTTTTGTCAACTTTGCGTCATTGCCCCACCACCAACTAATGGCTCCACAGCCCAGTTGTAGAGAAATTAACAAGGGAACCACAATTATCTCAAGATAGGGCCTTGATCAAATGTTCAGAGGATCATGGAACTTGCTAGAACCTAAAATATGGACTGAATTGCTTTCTCAGCCGTAGTTGGAGCAAGCCAGACCAAACAAAATTATTTATATCCGGGTGCTCCAAAATATGTCTATCGTTACCGAAATAAGTAGCTGTAACATGTACAATAGTGACACTTGAAGCTTGGAGTGCCCGGTGGCTGGTCTTCTGAGTCCTCTCACCTTGACAAGAGACGAAAAAGATGCAATGTCTGCATGTATTTCCCGTCTGTGCTGTGTGAAATTGTTGTAGGTGAGAAGATGTAACACATAGACTCTATGTACCACTGGAAGGGTGGCCTGTAACCCACTGGTTGCATTCCAAGGCTCACTTGTCTCGTCACATAGTCACTCAGCAGTAATTGTATGATATCCCGAGCGGTACACAATGAGCAGCGTGCAATTTCCTCTTAATTTATATCATCATTCCAGGTCTAATTGATTTCTCATCTGTCCTCTCTGTTCTGCTCATATAATATGTTGGATAGAGGCAAAAAATGGGGACTCGTAGATGCCCTTTTCATCCCTGAAGCTCTCGCACTGATCTACGGGATATGTTGAACCCTAGCTTTGGATCCAATTTGGATCTTGACACTCGGTCAGGTGCTGGAGAAGTTAGCGATACCATATGTAGGCGAAATTTCGGCACTGCAATGAGGACCCAGATCCGGGTCATGGTTATGTCTGATGTCATTTATCCAGTGGTTAGAAATTCATGGCGCTACACTCTCGATAAAAAGAATCGAGCGCTTCAAGTGCAATCGAAAAATATAACATGTTCAGAGTGAGAGATTCCCGAAACGATGAGCCTCATCGGACCACAGAAGCACCAAGTAACGGCAGAGGTAGGACTGGCCCGGATTCTGATGCGAATGAAGGTCGACTGCACAACGGCCCATTGGGGAGGAATCGTTCATCAGTATGTGACCACGGAGGCCCGGCGCATCTTGCTCCACAACAGACGAAAACTTCTCATACACCTCCTACAGGAGATCGTGCCACCTTTCCCTTGTGATTTTGCAACAGTCAAGGAGGCGACGAAGATGAAGGTACCAAGGTCCTCTACACCGTGGTTGCGATCTCTCATCTTCGCCGCACCAATCTTCATCATGAACGCCGTTTACTTCAGAGCCCCAGAGTCGCCCCTCATAGCTGGAACTTTGCAGCGAGTAGGCTCTAATTAGTAACGCCCTGGGGGAATGCGGCTTTACGGTCACCGTGCTCGTCGGAGTTCTGCGCACTCTCGACAAAATCATTGCCTACAACCTCAAGGATCACGCGTATGTCGTGTTAAGCGATAACAGGATTATGCAGGTTCTGTAGAGAATACAAATCAGGACTCAGTCGTGAAGGAAGAGACTGTATTAAGAACCTGTAGAGAATACAAATCAGGACTACAGGCCATGTCAGTGAAATATAGAATAAAGAATGAATAACGAATCACCTCAGTCGTGAAGGAAGAGACTGAGGTGGTGAAACGCCGATCGGAGACATAAATAGTGAGGCGCAGAGATAAGATAAGATATAAGTAAAAGAAAGAAATATAACCAAGTCGGAAGAGTCGTCAATCTTTCAACATGTCGAGGATGAGGAGCGTAAAACGGAAAAGTAGCGTTGCCGCTGCTAACTAAGCCGTAGCCGATAGAGCCGAAGCCGATTTTAGCCGCGGCTACGGCTCTATAGCCGTAGCCGATAGCCGATGGTCGGCTATCAGCTATGAGTCGGCTAGAGCCGACTTTATTTTTTGAAATTTTTCAATATGTATGGCCTATTTCATACTGTTCTCATCAATATAATACTCATGAACAGAGAAAACTTCTTTTATATCACTCTTCTAAATTATCCCCAAAATAGCCTACCCGGGTGGCAGAGCACCGCCGAGGACTGGACATTACCCAGTTGTCTACCCAAACTGCCAGAAGTATATGTCCCAGGTTTAAATACCTGTATGTGCATCTGAAATGACCAAATGAGCTTGTGCGAGCTCAGATCACCACACGCTTCCTGACATGATTCTTTCAGCAGTTCAAAAAAATGGCACACAAGCTTGTTGGAGCACCGCCAATGTATACTGCAGGCTCTACAGTGGAAATGAATGTTGGCTTGCGGTGCTCGAGCTGCTGAGCCGTTAAAGCCGTAGCCGTTAAAGCCGTAGCCGAAGCTCGGCTACGGCTGGCTAAAACATCGGCTCAGCTATGGCTCCGAGCCGCCTAGCCGCGGCAACACTAGGAACAAGGGTTGGGTAGCCTCGTGTGAGGAGAAAATCTGGGAGGAGAAGCCCGAAGACTGACGAGGCGATGGTGAATCGCCCAGTCTTGGTTTACTATCACACAAAGAGTTTCCATCCTTTCCTTTCTCTTTTCAGCCATTCATATATTCATTTGACCTTTCTTCGTGCTGTGCTTTGCTTATGCTATCTACTTGCTTTGATTCTCTACCTATCTCGCTGAAATCACAAACATCAGTCCAACGAAAAAGAGAAAAAAGTTCGATAGAAGGTAAGGCAATGACATCAAGACAATCAAAGCCCAAAAACAAGAATGCCCAAGAAGCCCGAGTATCAAACCCACGCAAAGGAAGTCGTCGAACTGAAGAGAGAAAAGGAGAGACCCACCACAGCAATCGCCATAAGGCATTTTAAGGATTCCCGGAGCTCGTGAAACAAGTCGTTGAACAAAACTGAGCGGCACAATTCAATAAGACGGCAGAAGAAAAGATTGATGGCGCGGTCGCTTACCAAGCATTCGCATATAAGTGCCTGGTCGCTCTTCTATCTGCTCAAAACAGCTTCTACCATGGAACTGTTCATTGCAGCTGCTACGAGAGACCAGAAAGAAGTTTGAATCGGCCGATACAACCTGCACGTCATGATCAGCATAAAGGCCAAGCATTAGATCGGCATCACCAAAAGCATAGAAGCGACAGCGAGAGCGGATGAAGAAAGACCAAAGGGAATGAAGGAAGAAAATAAAAGAAGAAAACACAAAAGCCGCGAAAGAGAACAAAGGGACGGAAACCTGGCATGGACCAAATGAAGCCGACAGCTCACCTTGCAATCACGTTCACTCTCCAGTCTCGACTCTCGAGAGACGACCCAAGGTCCCGTCAAAAGGATACCGCAGCGATTAATCGAAATATGAACTACGTCTGGGAATGATTCAGCAAACGAAGAGACAAAATGAAGGAATGAGACGCACCGAGGATCTTGCTTTGCTTTGCCTCGCTTCCTTCTCCTCGTTCGTTTCGTCTTCGTCAAAGGTTCACTCGTAGCGCGATATACTCTCCCTCTCTGACTCGCCTCACCCGCCCCACCGCGTCAATCTCCAAAACCACCGTGAGGTCCGAGATCGCTTAGGTCTGGCTCCCGACGGAAGCACCCTCGAGAGCACCCTGTACAGAAATCGATATCTGCGTGAGAAGGCAGTCGTCAGTACAACGAAAAAGACGAAGGGATTCGATAGAGGATGAGAAAATGAGCTGTCGGTGTCGCGTAGGACGGCTGGCCGAAAACGAGAATGACGAGGAAGACGACGACGCAAAAACAAGAATGAAAAGCAACACGACGCAAAGCAGGTTGTCGCCCCACCACCGCTGAAGCACAAAGAGAGAGAAAAATACCGACCAGGATCACGAGAAGATTTTGGGGCTCGTCAAACGAGGTCAGAGGTTTAACAAGGCTGAAACAGATGAATCAACCGAGAGGCCAGAAAGAAAATGCTGTGGTTACGCACCTCGATTCCAAGCTTATTATTTCCATTCCATGCCAAAGTTGACCAGTGCTGCTCGAGAAGCGTCCCATAATCGCTCCGGACCCCTTCTTTTGTCCCAGAGGATCAACATTCCTGACCATTTCATCTGACGACCCACGACGAGACGATAATTATAAGGCGGTGCATTGTCTTAAATCATGGTAAAGCTGGGACCGCATAACAGAGCATGCGTCATCTCACCTCGGTCAGGGTCACGGTCGCTGAGATTCGTCGAGGCTGGTCTGACCGTCTTCATCGACGACTTCAAACAACAGCGCGGTAGAAAAGCTCAGCAGGTGATAATGGTTGCGAGGCTGGCAAGGACTGGAGCTACGAGGCCTTGCTAGCCAAGGCTTACGGTCCTGAACGAAAAGATGGTCAGTCTCCATTAAAACCAGCTTAGTTTCCGCTCACCGTGCCAAATTTCTGTCGCTGAGCGCCGATGAATCAAGGGTTCAGTATTGTGGAATCGCTGGTTCTATCAGCGGGGCTGGTGCCAGCGGTATCTCGGTATATCCATTGGGCGACTGAAAAAAGTTGGAAAAAAGAGCGACTGAAAATGGAAAAAGGCTCAGAAACGTGTCTCGGATAGAAACTCTTCACGGCTTACCTCGACAAGCAGCCAGGTGGACCCGCGACAGATATTGCGGGATGATAACGGAATCACGGTGGTTGACAATGACGTTTGAGGACAAGAGACAATTTGGTTCTGTTTTGATCGCCAAATCTTGTTTCTGCTCGTCATAATCCGCACGACGGAAATGTTTACAGGCGTTTAGCAAGAATAACCTGTCCGTCCGTCGTGCTTGGAGCGACAGATCACCGCTGACGCGAGTCAGAGGTTCACCGAGGCTCGAGTGGCACATTGTAGACCAACTTCCAGCATTGTCCAAAGCAGGCCACCCCACAAATGCAGCGACTGTCCTGGTACGTCTAGGAATCGACAAGGCGGTGTTTCCCAACCCTGGTGGCAGAAGATAATGTCGCATAGCATAGCTATTGGCAACAACCTCGGTCCTTAAGGCTTAGGCTCTAAGCGGTTTTCTACGGCGATATTTTGTTATTTCCTCAATGACGCAGTCAGGCTCACGTCTTCGCATTTAGGTTTACACCGTCCGTCTCTCTTGTCTTTGAATATTATTGGCTAATCCGAATCTAGCTCGGAGCCTCTTAAGAGCTGAATGTCTTTCCTTGCTCGTCGGAGCCAGTTCTCTCGACTGCGACAAATGCCTTGCACCAATCTTCAATGCAAGGTCTCGCATCGAGACAGCGCCCCGTGCTATCGTAATTTGGTCATCGCAGCCTCCAGAGTGCGACTTGGGACCTCAATCCCACATTTCCCTCATTATTCCGAAATACCTGTCGCCACACTCCTCGGCCGACGTGTTATTCTCAGAAATCGGATCATCTCCGTCGATGAGTCATTCCAAAGACTCGTGGTCCAGCTCTGACTCGACGCGCTCACCCATGTCAGCTCCAAATGCAATCTCCTATGCCATCGTCAATGTCTTCTCTACCAGTCCATTCGGCGGAAACCCTGCTGCAGTCGTCTTGCAGGACGTCCCAGAAGAAATCATGGCCAAGTTGGCCCGAAATTTCCAGCAGCCTATGACCGCCTTCGTCTCTCCTAGTCATTCCAACGACCCAAAGCTAGCCAAATACAAAATCCGCTGGTTCACGCTGGGAATGGTCGAGGTGCCTCTATGCGGTCATGCTACTTTAGCCGCCGCACGTATCCTCTTCGATGGGCTGGAGAGCGAAGCCACTGCTATCGAATTCACGGCTCCATCAGGTACTACCATCACAGCACGAAAGCTCGACGATGGGCTTCTTGAAATCGAGCTGCTTGCTTCCTCTGGCCTCAACAAAATCGTTGGTCAAGAGCGGGAGAGATTGTTAAAAGTCGTGGAAGCTGCTTTTGGACGCCCTGTTATCGTGCATAACATCGTCACAGGTGTAGGAGGAGCATTAGAGCGCTATATCCTTTTCGAGCTGGATCCCAGCGAGAATTTGGGAGAATGTATCGTCACAGATGCCTTGGTGCGTTTCCTCATTCATGGATGAATCGTATGCTGATATACAGTAGAAAGATACAGGCTTCCTGATGAACATCTTCATATCCGATTCCCCTGGCGCAGCAGAAGACTTTGTCGTTCGCACGTTCTCCCCAGTAGCAATTCCTGGGAATGGTGAAGATTCTGTCTGCGGTTCTGCCAACTGCATCTCCGGACCATATTGGCACAAAAAGAAGGCTCTATCGCCAAGCGCCGATATTGCAGTAACAGCTGTCAGCCCACGGGGCGGCAATATCAGTATTCGTTGGGAGGAAGAAACTGGAAAGGTCAAATTGCGAGCTCGACAAGCCGTTTTTGCGCAAGGCCAGGTATTTTTGAATCTCTAGCATACAAGTCCCTTGTTTACCCAATCCATAAATGACACGATATAGATCGATTGAATCTATAACCCAAAGAAAAAAAACGAAATGCATGCAGATTAGGAGTCCATGCTTATGCTCTCCTGAATCTCCACATTATACATTCTTCACAATCCTTGATGCGGTTCATCCAGCCCTGGGCGACGCCGGACGTCGAATTTACACTAGTCCCGCAGTGGATTCCGACGACGAATATGGCGCAAATTTCACTGCAATGCAATTACTCAAAGTCCTCAGCCGATTCACAGGTCCCGTCGAACATCTTTCCTACTTTAACCTCTGTCGCGAGCTCGGGGTTCGCGCCGTCGACGCCATGGTCCGGGCCCGGATTCTCGATTTGCAGTGGACGGAGCCTATCACCTCCTGCATTCGGCCAATTAGTCAGAGTGGGTTGAACGCTGGCGGAATGGGAGGGGGAAGGGGACATGGTTGCTGTGGCGGATCCGTACGACTGGATCGGGCCGAAATTGGTGCCGATTACGCCGGTGATGCGGTATGCGATCCAGGAGGTTAGGAGAGGTCCGTTTCAGAATATGCACCGCTTTCGGAGGTGAACGAGTATTGATAGCTTTAAATGGATGACCTGCGATGTATATACGAATGTTCAGGTGTCTCCAGATGATCTCGGAAGCGGGAACCCATTTTGGATGCTAAAACACCGGACAGACGTACTGGATTTGATCTTCTCTTGTAAATTGTATTGTCCAGATCAGTTGCCAATTGTTCGGTAGCATTTGGGAATTCTAGATTTAAATACTGGGCAGTCAAGCACGCCGACTTGGGGCGTCATAAATTAAAATGATGTATCATCTGACAGAATTCATAGTATCGGAATTAAACAAGATGCTAAGTGCTCTGAGCAAGTGTTCTAATCTCTTAATCTGAAACTGATTCTGGTGTCCTCATCCCACCATGCCTCCCCAGCCGGACCCTCAAGGATTATCTCGAAGCAAACAGATTGCTCAATCAGGAAGGACTGCAGCTAAAATCCTTCGCGATATTGCTGATGCAACAAAGTCCTCATATCTGAAAGGTCTTGCTGGAGCAGGAACGATGATTTTTGAGACCTTAGAGGTAAGTCATCTTTCAAAATTGGTTTCCAATATCTATTTTATTGCTCAGAATATCAAATCTAACAAGGAAAAGTGTCTAATCATGACTGAACAAGCTTATGAGCTCCTCTGCGCTGTTATCAACTGCTGTGAAGATGCTGTTGAACTTGCACCAGCATTCCTTCAAAGTATCTCTGTTCTTACCTCGTGAGCTACACTTCACGTTTTTACTCAAGTATGGATATTGATAAGCCATTAGAACCCTTCATATAGTTGTTTCATTCATGCGAGAGCACACTGGAGGCAATCTTGTCAAGCGAATACTGCATCACCAACAAACCACTACATTGCTGGAGGAGTGCATGTCCAGCCTGCAACATGCCCTAGCATTATTCAAGGCATGTAACCATCTGAATCTTGATTCCTTGCATTTCAGTGTTGATTGTTTCTCAAGGTTCAATCAGGCATCATGACTGCTACTAGAATCAGTGAAATGCAGGCCACTGCACACAAGCGACACCTAGAACTATTGGATGTTATCAATCAGCTTGATGAACTGGAGCATCTGCGGCAACTGAGGCAAAGGTAAAACATTTCTCAATTTGTTGTTCATAGTTCACCAGGAATTTGTAGCACTAGCAGTGTCTCAGTACTTCTACCTCCTGTACCCAAGATCATTCATGGCCGTCGAAATGAGCTTGAACATATTATCAATGCTCTGTGCCAGCATGAAACCGCCAGAGTGGCTCTCTTAGGACCAGGAGGTATTGGGAAGACCAGTCTGGCACAGGCTATCCTCCATGATTCCACTATTGTGGAAAAGTTTGGTGGTCACCGCTACTGGATCACTTGTGACTCTTCAGAGTCTGCCAGTGATTTGAAACTTGTTCTTGCAGCTCACTTTGGAGTTGTTAACACATCAGATCGACTACGTGACATTCTGGTATCTTTACGGACAATTTCCGGACCTATACTTCTCATTTTAGATAATCTGGAAACACCTTGGGAACCACCCCACAAGAGACTTGAAGTTGAGGAGCTCTTGTCACATCTCACTGGTGTGCACAACTTGAGCTTGCTAGTATGTACATCAATTTGTTTCATTCACTATAGCTGATTATCAAATTCCTATCCAGATTACTATGCGTGGAGCAGAAAGGCCAGCTCAGGTATAATGGACAAGGCCATGCATTCCCCCTCTTGGCCCCATCGACAGAAACGCAGCTCGACACACTTTTGTGGAAATCTCTGATGCAGATAAGACTGACCCTCAACTGGAAGAGCTCCTGTTATTGATGGATGGTCTGCCTCTTGCCGTATCTCTGATGGCCAGTGTTGCGGAAGCTGAAGGTTGTGCTACAACACTAGCTAGATGGAAAAGTGAAGGCACTGCTCTTCTCTCAGAAGGAATCAACAAACAGAACAACTTGGAGAAATCAATTGAAGTCTCCTTGCACAGTGCACGATTCAAGTCTATGCCAGCAGCAAAGGAACTTCTTAGCATTCTTTCCTATCTGCCTGATGGAGTAACATCATCAGAGTTCAGCCAAATCCATCTCCCATTCATTGACTTCGACCACTGTAGATTGATGCATTGTCGCACATCATTAGCATATGTCACAAATGATGAACGCTTGAAACTCCTTGCACCTATCAAGGAGTATATTCAAAAGTCTTATCCACCACCATTATCTACTATTCTCTCTATCCGTGGCTACTTTTTGGATCTGGTGAAGCAGGCCAGCGAGATATACAAAACACCTGCCCTTCTTCACAAATTCATTGTGAATATTGGAAACATTCATTTTGCAATACGCCTGGCTCTCAGCAACACGGACCCAACTACAGTCAAACCGGTTTTGATTCTATTATTTCACCTCATCAATCTTTATTTCATTACACAAATCAGTTCATTTGATCTCATCCTCAGCTGTTCAGAGATTATCAATCAGATGCCAGACAATTCCCAGCTTCTTGGCTCTTATTGTATTGCAACATACTGGACAATTCCTGATCATGAAGCAAAATATAGAGAGGCAATCTGCCTCGAATCCATTGGGCATTATAAACAAGCAAATGATATGATTGGAATTGGTGGGTTTAAATTTGGAAATGTTTGAATTCAAGAGTTGACTTCTTTGTCTCAGTTTGGGCATATCAATTGACCTCCTATCAATATTGGTCTCAATCTGATTGTGAGAAGGCTCTCACCTATGCCCAGATGTCAATTGACATAGCATCTCAAAACAATAATTCAAATGGTATAGCATGGGGGTTTTTCCGTCTTGGAATGGCACAACATTGGTCAGATCAGTATATTTCTGCACTCAGAAGCTACCAGACAAGCCAGGATTTGGCACATGAACTTGGAGATATAGTCGTCCAGCTGCACTGCTTGATTCAGAAAGCAATTTGTCATAATAATATGGGAAACCTCCGCTACAGCTCATCAATCTTAACAGAGTCTACCACTTTGATTCAGGCCATAGGACTTGACAGTACTTCAGAAATATCAATGCTGCTGGTTGCAGCTTATGCACAATGGCATTTTCAAACACAAGATTACCTTCAAGCCAGTCACATGGCAATGTCATCCCCTTCTACATTGGCCCTAGATGTGGTTGCCCGTGCTAACAGCATCATTTATAATATACGAGTACCCAGTATATCTCAAGATACCATTCACCAACAACTTGTCATGCTGCCCCATTCCAATAATGATCTTGAGCAGATGTGGGTTGAGATAGCTTGGGCCTTCTACTATTTTCACAGGCTAAAAGACTACAAAAAGATGGAGCATTGCTGCTATCATGGTCTGCAGCTGAAAGTCACAATGTTCCCTGAAAGAGCATCCTGTATGCGACTACTAGGGGATGCAGCAGTGGTCAAAGGCTCGTTTTCAACAGCAGAGCAACACTTTGTTATTGCACTGGCATATTTGGTACTGGTGTCAAGACTTGAAGTGCTTCACATTTTGCGCCAGCTAGGAGATATCTATCTCATCAGAGATGGAGATGAATCAACTACATTCAGTCTGTTTGACATGCTGCTGGAGGCATATACAGCTCGGGACATACATGGTTGTAGAGCAGAATGCATGATTCGTTTGGCTGAGCTACTTACCAGAAGAGGAGAAATCAAACCTGCAAAGGAATATCTAATTCGAGCTATCCCTTTGTTTGAATGCTCCCTTCAAGAAGATCAAGTGCAGTTATGTCAGGACAGGATTGCTTCACTTGGAGATAATTCAATATGATCTTTTTTGTATTGTAGTTGAGTTGATATTGTACAATAATGTATTGCTGAAGGATTAGCTTTGAAGTTGGAATAATCAGTGTTTGAGTAACAAGGAATCACGGTGAGAACAGCCATGGACAAAAATGATTCTTTCTTCCTTTTTGTATTAAATAAGAGACAAATGTACTCACAACTTTACTGGGTTGAACCCTGTTTGTTTTAAATCTACCAAATTAACCAAAGTCATAAGAAGAGCAGTAGCAGTAGATTTCTGTTCAACAATCTCTGCTGACTGGCTGAGCTCCAAGGAGATCCAACAAAAAAGACACCAGTGTGTTAGAGGCCAGCCTACAGTGGCAGATATGAGTTCCCATGGTTTCATTTGTTTCTTCAAGCTTGTAGACCTGGTGCATCCACACCCAAGGATTGGCAGCCAGAAAGGGCATACTCAACATTACTCATCTCATATCCAACTCATATCTATTACTCGCAACTATGGTAACCACATATACAGGGCATGAACCATGCAGTGGCATAGATTCACCGTTCCTCTGTCACTGTGACTCATTGCAAGATACAAGTGATAGGTGGGCAGTGTATGATCAGCAGCCAACAGAGTAGTCTTTATCTGCTTCTGTGATTACCAGACCAGGAGTTAAGTGAGGAAAATGACTCTTAATGCTTCAAATCAAAACACTCAGCATGGTGGCTGTAAAAGGCATGTGAGTCTTGGTGGATTATTGAGGCATAGCAAATAAGGAAACCATGACAAGTGGCCTGTCCTTATTGAGAAAACCTTAGTAAAGAATTGGACTTTGAATAATATGTACAATTACTATAAAGCTAGCATGTTTGTATCAATAGTACTCAGTGAATCATTACCTGTGAAACTCAAGCTTACAGCCAGAGTGTAGTGGAACTTTTTATCTCATTTTATTGTGGTGCACAAGGATGTGGTGATCTGAGGTGCAATAAAATCTTGTTTTTGAACAAACCCCTTTGGTGCAAAAACCTATTGAAGCAGTAGCCCTGCAAACATTGAAGTCATAGCCTGACAACACATCGAAGCAGTAGCTCTGCACCTATTCCCTTTATATTCCTTGTGAATTAAAACCATTTACACAAACCATGCAAGGTTCACCATCAAGTGAACTAAGCTAAGTTTCTGTTTGCAAGAGACAAGTAGTGTGCAATCAAAACCTTACAACTTTGTTGAAAGGCTTTTCTCTTGCTTGAACTGCCTGAATTACTTAGGGTGTTAAAAGAGAGTTAGTGTGCATTTGGGATTTTAGATATACATCTGTTTTGAGGATTCCTGTCAGAACCCGAGGTTTCTGTCATCGTTCAAACGTCAGCAAAACTACCAACGTTGTTGGACTTAGTTCATAAAGCCGCAACAAGTGACGTATGTCAAGATAACGAGGACTTAGATTGATAAAGAAGGGATTGACATGTGATGATAAGATAAGAGATAGAAGCATGACATGCTTGATCCAGCACAAAGGTCATGGGACAACATGAGATGCGGAGATTAAAACCTCAAGGCATTCGGACACAACAATATGTGGCGAACAGACAACTAGCGCATTGTAGTGAAACAGGAAACAGGCGTGGAAACCCAAAGGCACTTAGTAAAGAAGGCATGGGAACATGTTGCTAAAAAGCATGGTTGTAGGATGTTTTGCATTGTGGAAAACGAACAGTAGTCACATGTTTACTAGTATTTAAGCTGTAGTTAGAATATTGTATTCCTTAGGCTTTCAATTTCGTATCCTTTACCTTTCTACTACATTCTAGCTCCTCCATCGCCTCTCGACATCGAGTGGAATAGATCGAGACTGAGAATTGAGTGTTTTTAGATTGAGTTCTCACAATTCCATTTACATTGACAGCCCCACTGAAAGGTGCCCTATTAGCAGGACATGGCAAAGGCAGCTTTGGTTCCCTTCAAAACAGCATAGTCAGATGGGTTTTAAAGTTAAGGGCACTATCAATGAATACTCCCAGGTATTTGGCTCCTGGGCTGGGGTGAATGGCCTTCCCTGCAATGACAACTGGCATAAGTTTGTTGGCAGTTGTAGTTGTCCTGCGGGTATATGATGGACCAGCTGGTATTTGCCCACATCAAACTTCGGTGCCAACTCCTTTGCCCAGATGAGACCTTCTGCTCCCAACTTCTCCAACTTCAAGATGTTCTCCCTGATTGACTTGCCCACCACCACCATCACCGTGTTGTCAATGTAGCCAAGGATTCAGTCCTTCTTTCCTAGGATGCCCTTTCCTATTCCAAGTAGACCTGAGCTGTATATAAAATACAGAATGACACTTAATAGCAATCCCCCAGACAGACGTTCAGGTCACTTTCCTCCAGCAACTAAGGATTTCTTCATGAATGTCTCCAAAGGCTTGTATGTGCCATCACTTTGTGGAACTGCAGCTTTGTCCTTAAAATGTCTCTCCCATTGTTACCTTGCTTGCAAGGTCTCTTACCCCCCCCTTATTTTGGTGCCACTCAACTCGCCAAATACACATGTACAAATAAAGCTCATACATTAACCGTTGCACCAGTCACTTTGTCATTTTGTATTTTCCCAACCTTTATCTATCGGCCCAAGCAAGGTCTCTGCTGAGGCACTCGGCATTTCCCCTAGTTGAACAAGCAGGTCATATTTGGCATCCAGTGACTCGATATTCTGATGCAGAGAACAGGGACAGGTTTTGGGATTGAAACCTGGATCACTGTGGCACTTCATGTATGCGCCACAAGAACATAGAGTTGCTGTGGGATTGAAGAAGTCGTAAAGAACAGGGGTGCCCGACGGAGAGCATCTTCCTTTCCTTGAGCAGTAGAAAGGTTTGTACTGTCGTGAACCAATTTGGCCCAAAGACTATTGCAGTCGCTGGCAAGTTGTCTCGACCGGCACATCCAATTCGCTGATAGAGTCTCGCTGGACCTGCCTCTGTGACCTCGAAGTCAAAACCATGACCTGATGGACTACGAGATCCATTCCATAGGTCAGTGTATCTGTGACAATCACTATTCGTAGGTCTGAATGACTGTGACCAAAATCATTGAGATAGTCATGGCGGTACTCTTCTGAGAACAGCGAGTTGTACAGCTTGATGATCAAGCGACCACAAAGGAATTCAGGGGAAAGAGAGTTGAGGAAAGTCATGATGCCATGTCCTGTGTGAATCTGGGAGCAAAAGAGAACTGTCGGAAGAAGCTCCTCAATGCTCTTCAGACTGAGCGGCACAAGGAAGCTGAGATCCATGAAAGTACCGGTGGTGACAGCATGTTGATTTATACGGGGAAGATGATATTGGGACAATCCAATGAGTAGTGAGCGTTGATGAAATGGTCCTTTTGGAAACCAAGCCGTTTTGCAATAGTGGTGGCTTCTGCGATAGTCGCAGTACCAGTTACAATGACCCAAATGGTCATGGAAGGAAGGATAGAACGAAGGGGTGCCAAGCTATTATATGGGGCATGGAATGTAGTGCCGACAGCTGCAATCAGATGAATTTCGTCACCCAGAAACCAGCGTATCATTTTCCAGTACTTTGCATTACTGAAATATTTGGCAAACCGCTGCCCACAAATCATCTGAGGGCTTAATATAGCCAAACGAACACCTTTTCCATTGAAAAGTTCACCCAAAAGATTTCATGGTGGACTCTGCAAAGCAGCATGCCTCACGGTGTCTTCAGTGATAGCCAGTGCTTGTATGCTATATTTCTCCGCAACACACGCCTGTGGAAGGTGTTTTTTTAGCTTGTGAAGAGTCAATTTGGAAGGTTCATGTACCTGTTGTTGTGCAAGAGCCTTAGTGGGGACAACCAGGAAGCCAATGCCCGTCTCATGACGCGCCTGTGCGAGAATCAATTTGGAATCAATGGTGAGAAAAGCAGGAGGGTTTTCCTGCCTGCCGTGGCGATAACCAAGAAAACATCTTTTTTTTTTGTCTATTTGACACGCGAGTTTGAGCTGAAAGTCACATAGAGAAGGAACTTTTGCTGCTTGGCACAGCATCATGTCTACCCATTTTTCAGAGCCAATAGCTGGTGCTTCAGGTGAGGTTTGGGAGGCGGAATTAGTCATGGGTAATCTTCCAGTGGAGATTCAGTGGATTTAAATAAGGCATAGCGCGGATGACCCCGCCGGGTATCCGCCATCCGCACCTGTAGGTGTGGGAATTTCCAAAGTCAGAACGCGACCTGCGCAATACCTGCTGGCAGGTACCTATCCCATGGCGGATGATTACATAACTATTTCACATACTGAAATTTCCCCTATTAAAGCCTTTAGTTAGCTAAAATTATCAGTGTCTTGACTATTTTAAAGCATGTCATAATGAATAAACCCATGAAATGAATCATTTAAGACAATATAGGTGGTAGTACCTATGGGTATTGAGTTCTAAAACTCCTTGATGCTGCCTGCCATCCGCAGGGACCGCTTCCCACGGTCTGTCCCACGGGTATTCCCATGGATAGACCTGTGGGTACCGGCAATCATTTTCTGGGCCGCCCATCGGCACCGCTTATTTTCAATCCCCGAGTCAGTACTTCACGAACCCCCATCATCAATTCCAGACTCTACACAGGGGAATGACTTTTCTTCACCTGTCATTGAGTCTGGTTTGCGAGACTATCGATTTCTCAACAATGACAGCCGTGGGAAGGACACCACGGCGACGACAATGCTGGCCGGCTGTTGGCCAAGTTGGATTTTTGCTGGCTCATAGGGCCAGGAGATACACAGAGGAAGTATCATCTTATCGTTCTGCCCACAGAATCACCAGACTAAGTAAAATCAAGGGCAATCGCAAGGCAATCGTGAACCAGAGGTGATGAAACACGTCACCGGGTGAGGCAGTGCCACCCACGTGAGTATCCCCTTCGGGACTTTGATGGCTGTTCCCTGAATTTCGCCTGGAGAAAGCCATCCAATCGGCGCAGGAATTGCGCCACCGTAGATCATCAGCCAGCCAAGATTCCGGATTCTACTATGTAGAATCTGCTCATCAGTGATCACAAAATCCAGAGAATAATCCTTCAGTCAATGGTAATGTTCAAGGAGATTCGACCTTGTCCAGTAGTTGACATAAGCCAAGCATGGATGATACCCGATCGTTTTTGTACGCGCCTCTTTTGCGACATGTTACCTTGCTTGCAAGGTCTCCTTATTTCAGTGCCACTCAACTTGCCAGATACACATGTACAAATAAAGATCGCGCGTTAGCCGTTACACCAACCACTTTGTCATTTTTTATGAGCCGTTTGCATTTTCCAAACCAGTTGCTCTGATCTTTTGGACGATATTGTATGCCTATTTCCTGTTTCTTTGCCTTTCCTTGTTTTTGCGCTCTGTTGTTAGACACAGCTCGACAAGCGGCTCTGTTGAAATACCGTGCGACAACATCAGTACGTGTTTATGATTATGTCCTAGTTCGACCTGTCCGGTGCCATGTATTCTGTTCACAGTTAAAGTTATTTTTGACGAATGTTTTCACCTGCAGGGGGGGCCTGGGGGAATGCCTCAGCATGGATCATTGAAGAATTTGGCAATGACTTTTTTCCCAAGCAAGGTCTCTGCTGAGGCATTCAGCATTATCTCTAGTCCCACTCTTCAGGTTTAATTGCGGCGTTTGAGTCAGGGTTAATCTGAATATAGCACTGATTATTATCATTAGAACATCGTGACATAAGTAGAGCCGCGTAACTTTTTTTTTTGCCACATTGAACGCACGTTGGTCCATACCGTCCACTTCCCTCCTTCCTCTCGACAATATCAATCTAACTCTGCTGTCAGACTATGCCTCTGGGTCTGTGCTTCCCCTTTGCAGGACTTCCCAAGCTATTTCAGCGGCCTCAATCCATGGCCAAACCGCTTCCTGATGTAATCGAGGCCAGACACCCAGATTCGGTGATCATGACAGAACTCGAAGCGTATTCGGTCAACGGGAGCCTCTCAGAGTCCTTGCGCAAGCTCTGTTCAACTTTGGAAGCCATTCCGAATCAATTTGGGGGAAAACGGCTCCAGCTCTCCAGTGAACTGACGGCGATGCAACCAATCGTACAATATAAGTATCCTCTCAGCCAAGCGAGCAATATAGCCCTCCACGAGCTCCATTCTCATCTTGCGGGGATTGCGACGAAGCTTGAACAGTACTCAATCAACCAGAGCTGGCCGTTCAGCTCAGAAGAACAGCAGAGCATCCTATCGACCCTCTCAAGGCTCAAATCAGCACTTCTTTCATTAAGGTGAATTTTGCTTGTGCTTCGAGCTTATCTATCACGAGGCTCATCTCGTGTTCTCAGCGATGCTTCCACGTTTTCTGCTGACGGAAACATAATGAATGGTATGTGCTGCCAGCATCACTGCTGCTTGCTCTGAAACAAAGGCCAGATGGACATTCCCTTTCGGTTACTCTCAACGATAATCTTATTCAGCGGCACTCGAGACCAGGCAGAACACTGCACGTCGGAATGCAGGGTAGCTATATCGGTATACTTTCACATGCTCCTTTGTTCTAGCATTCAACCAAGGTCACTAGGAAGTGCTGGGGGACCAGTATTATCAAACAATATCATTAACGAAGCAGACCCCGCTGTAGGACAGAGCGTAGATAGGCTGCATGACCGGAAAGATGGTCTGTGCCTGTTCCACACGCTCTAAATGTTCGCTTACATCCGGACTGTAGAGAAGGAACGTGGTAAGCTTGAGTCTAAGGTGTCTTCCGATGATTCAGTGCTCTTTAGCTAAGCAACGTGCGGACTTTCTGGATTGGGTATCACCACTCAATTTCCATTTGACGCAAGCAACTACACTTGCAAAACGCACTCACGGCACCGGAACCTGGTTGCTTGAGAATTCCCAGTTTCTGGATTGGGTGGAAGGCAGAGTAAAGCTTCTGTGGTGCTCAGGCGGTCGTACGTCACTTTTCGACTTCCGCTAAATCCTACTGATTCAGCATTCTGTTCGTTAGCTGGTGTTGGTAAGACCATCCTGGCGTGAGTAGAATTGCTAGATATGCATCTTGATGTTCATCGGTCTTAGGTCTGCCATTGTAAACCACCTCATCTCACTGGCGAAGCCAGACTCGGACGACGCCGTGACCGTCCCCGTCATCTACATCTATTGTGAATACAGCAGGTGGCACGAGCAGACAGATGTAAAGTTATTAGCAAGCATGCTAAAGCAGCTGGTGGAGCAGCGTCCAGCCATTTCCGCACCCCTTCTATCTCTCTATCAGACTCACTCATCACGCAAAACTCTGCCGACTTCCGCTGAACTCATGGACGCTCTACGCACAGAATTGCAGTCATATTCTCGTGTCTATCTCATTGTGGATGCATTGGATGAATGTGCCGACACCGCTCAACAACTTTTCCTTGGAACCGATCCACTCAGAGAAGTGCGGTCACTCGCAGAAAACCTTCATATTTTGATCACCTCTCGAGATATATTCAATATACGTCAGGCACTCAGCGGTGAGAGCACGATCTCCATCACGGCACATCACCAAGACATGCATGCATATATAACCCAAAGAATTCATGAAGAACAGCGATTGCGACTCCTGGTCAACTATGACACGAAGCTCAAAGAAGACATTATCACCCAGGTGATTGAAAAAGCGGCAGGAATGCAAGTAAACATTTTTCCAGATACTCGCAGCTTATGATAAGTACAGGTTCCTCTTGACTCGTCTTCATCTCGACTCTCTCACGCACAAACATAATGTCATGGGGTTACGGGAAGCCCTCGCCACATTGCCACATAACATTTATCAGTCGTATGATGATACTATGGAACGGATCAAGCAGCGATGTGACGAGGATTCTATCCTTGCACAGAAGATTTTTTTGTGGCTGACCTATGCCAAGGAACCGTTGACGCTACTCGAGCTCCAGTACGCATTAGCGATTACCCCCGACATGACAAAAATGAATATGGAAGCGATTACCACCTTGGATATCTTAACTTCTGTCTGCGCTGGCCTGGTGGTCATGGACAATTCATGGGGTCGTGATACTCTGCAATTTGTCCGTGAGTTGCATTGTCCACTCTTGTAACATGTCCACTCAGAGCCAGCATAGATTATACAACAAAGGAATACTTCCAGCGCAGCACAAGCCAGCAACATTTTCAATTGGCCCAAACACTCCAATACTTTCAACTCGACCCCAGTGTTCCAGTTCCGCATTTCCACATCGCGATAACATTTATGACCTTCCTTTCTTTCAAGGACAGACCAGTTCTGGGCCATCATTCCTCCATACATTGGGGACATCATGCGCGCCAGTGCGAGGCGGTGTTGTGCAAAAATCAGCAGGCTAGCAAATTTACGCTTCGATTCCTCCAGAGGGACAATGATTCATACGCACCTGAGGTCGCGTGGATTGCATCATTTGGTTTGGTAGAAATGATGGCCTTGATGCTTGACAATGGCACAGATGTCGAATCTCGTGATACCTATGGCAAGACACCATTGCAGTATGCCATGGATTACAATCAGGCTGATATGGTTCGGTTTTTGCTCAACAGAGCCATTTCTACTGGAAAGGTCTGTTTTTGATTATACTGTGCATTACTGCATCACTCAATTCTGGTCCTTCTCTAGCCTGCGGACTATACAGTAAAATATCGACGGGAGATTCACCACTTCGCAGCAGCGCACAGATGCCAAGATATCTTACAAATTCTAGGCCCGGATTCCTCAGAGCAGTCAAACGAGCCGTATTAGAGGAGTTCAACGAGTCAGATTTGTTGAAGGACTTGGATGACCTAGACTCCAAGGAGTCGAACTAACTTGAAGCAGATCCGGAGGATCTGAGGGGATGAATATCTATTCATGTATACAACTACTCTGATCTGTTGCGGTAGAATTCACTGGGATTTGTTGTGAAACTTACATCTCGCCAGCTGGTTTGTCTTGTATGGCCACTGGAATCACGGCTGCTGCATGCATAAGTATTGTTGCATCTGTTCAACGAGCCAGAAACAGGTAAAGACTCATCTGGTTGAATTGAGAGACGGCATCCTTCAGAGTGTCCATCCAACAAGAGCCACTCTTAAATCCGCTGGGCAATGGTCGCCAGGATATACATTCTCTGAGCTCATTTTGGCCTTTCATACCTCCGGAATATGATCGTTTTCATGAGGCCTTCCCATTCCCTTGATGGTCATCGGATCACCTATTCATTCAAATGCATGATACACTACCAACAGTAGAGGCACATACATTAAAATGTACAGGGCAATCGCCCTGAGCCTGGGATTTAACTTTTAGGGCGACGTTAGACGTTTTAACGTAGACTGAACTCCACGGACCACAAGCCCGCGCGCGTGACGGGTCGGCTTTTGCCATTTCGGTTGTTCGGTTGTTCGGTTGTATCGGGTCCCCTGGCCTGCGTCAAAACTAACTGTCGACTACTTCTTCTACTCCCATTGCTCACATCAAAACCACTCACTCAGCTGGTTTTGATATAGCCTCGGTTTCATAATAAAAGATGGCATTCTGGCTTGACCGGCTTTTACGGCGCTTCCTCCGGTGGATTTTTGACATTCCTCAGAATGGCTTTTGGTGCATTGTTATCAGGTGAGAGTGCTTCTGTCTAGGAGTCTTGGGCATAATGGCGGTTGACGTTTCACGACAAGCGACGGTTTGGTTCTGTTTTGATCGCAAATCCTTGGTTCTCCTTCTCGAGTCCACCGTGACCACGGAACAATTTGCGGGCCTTTAGGGACAACAACCGCCAATGGAGCTTGGAGCGACAGGTCTTCGCTGATGCTTTAGAGGTTCTACCGAGGCTCGACGCCACGACGACAAATGCAGCTACCGTCCTGGCACGTCTAGAACTTGAGAAGCCGTTAGTATTTTCCGACCATGATCGTCGTCGTCAAACAAAAGCTCGTAATATCGTGTGGAATCATTGTTCAAGGAATGGCGAAGATTCTGTCTGTGGTTCCGCCAATTGCATCTCTGGACGCTCTAGCGCTAGGCCCGACATTGCAGTAGAAGCCATCAGCCCACGAAGCGGCAATATCAGTATTCGTTGGGAGGAAGAAACAGGACAGGTCACGCCTCTGCAAGCTCGACAGGCCATTTACTCAGAGCCAAGTATTTTTGAATCTGTAGGATACAAGCGTCGATAAATAAATACGATATAGATTGAATCTACAACCCAAAGAAAAACAACGAAACACATCCCAGTATCCAAAGCACTGGCTTCTCCTTGCGGGCTCCGCTCCCGGCACTCCCAATCCCCGGGTCTGTTGGATTCGATGTCTGGAAAGCCGGTAATGATCCCGTTGTAAACGCAATAGTTGTAGGAATAGCAGCCACGGTGCCAGTTGAACCAGTTGAAGAAAGGCTGGGAACACTAGCGCTAACCCCAGTCGCACTCGACTTCATGACAACAAAGAATGCGCCAGTGCCAGGTCGGAATAACGCGATGGCATTCATGGCGCCGGAGCTGTTGTGATCATACGCATACGCCCGATCTGCTGGAGATTGCAAATCGTAACTGACAGAGGACTGATGTTAGAACAGAGACGTCAATGAGACTGATGAGGCTTACCCGCCAATTCCAGTGCGCCCAGCACCCTCTGAAAACACCGACGTGAATGTTGTTGCGCCACTGTGCTGGACGATGAAAAAAGCACCAGCACCGGGTCGATAAAATGCCATATAGCTGAGGAATCCAGAGCCGTCATAGTCGTAACTGAACCCGAGGTCACTGGTAGACAGCAAGTCGTATCTGGAAAGCTTCAATCAGAGCTTCATAAACAAGAGAAATGTGGACTCACCCTCCGATACCCGACGTGCTGGTGAAGACGGAACTAAACGTCTTGCCATCGCTCCCCAATCCCACGATGGTAACATTCCCCGACCCAGGCCGATACAAAACAAGATGATCCACCAACCCCTTGCCCCCAAAATCGAATGAAAACACCCGGTCGACGGCGTTCGACAGATCAAACCCTCCAATGCCTAACCCAGGCGCACCTTGCGAATACACCGCACTGAAGGTATTGTCGGCATTATGCGCTATAACAAAGATCGCCCCAGTTCCAGGTCGATAAAACACCAAATGGTCCTGCTTCCCAGTTCCACCATAATCGAATGCGAGACCCAAGTCAGCGCCGTTGAGAAGGTCGAACCCGCCAATTCCGGTTGACGAGTTGAATACCATGGACATGGTAGGACCGCCGACGATGGTGACGAGCCCAGTCCCGGGTCTATAGAAGACAATGTGATCCATTTTGCCGCTGTGGTCTGAAAACAATGAGAAAGGCAATGGAATAGGGAAACGTCATACCAAAGTCAAAAGCAAACGCCAAGTCGGCCTTATTGGAGAGATCAAAACCTCCCAAGCCCGGACCTGATTGGTATAACGCGTTAGAAGAGGAGCTCAGCGGTTTGAAGGAGTGACGCACCTGGGTCACCGTGAGAGACAACAGCGTTCAATTGCGGCGACACGATGAATATCGCGCCTGCTCCTGGTCTACATCCTCGTTAGAACACTGATAATCGGCGCAGGAACAAGCTGACCTATATAGGACGATATGGTCCTGCTTTCCAGTTGACTTGAAATCCAAAGCAAAGGATTTATCGTCTGTCGAGAGCAAATTATATCCGCCTATGCCTTGACCCGGGGCGCCTTCGTGGTATACGGCGCTAAAGGCGGGATTGACCGTAGCTCGTTGAACGAAAGTAGCTGCCTGAACGAAAGAAAAGGCATAGAAAAAGATTGTGAGGAGACAGAACTGGGCTGCCATTGCGAATGGTGGCGAGAAGAAACCGCGAAAGTCGGATAAAAATAGCTGCGGATGTCGTTTCGAACCAGGATCAAAAAAAAAATCAAAATGATGTAGATGATGCACTGCTTTACACACTGTTCAACAGCCGGAGGGCAGACTAGGGTAGCGGGACCTGAACGAAGGCTGCTGTCAAAGCAAAGAACGAGAACGAGAGATGTTTCGCATGGTTGCGAGCGCTTTTGTAGGGACAGCTTCATCATCATCTAAGTCAGATCACAGTCGCATCCTGTCATTCAGTGATGATCATGGTCGTCAAGATATAAGATATGGATTCCCCTGAGCGCTTCTGAGGTCGATGTGCGGATATAGAGAAGGCGAGACAGAGACTAGAGCCGTATGGTTTTCGTACGTCCAGTGGTGGCGAGTGGAGGAACGAGGATATCGAAAAAACAAGGTTTCACATCATTCCCACGCTCGCGTCATGACTCCGGTTACTTGACGTGAAATTAACGCCGCTCGGCCCGCGATCCCCCGCAGGCTGCAAATCTGTGCAAGGCCAAGGCTGGCGACGGAACAGAGTTGGAGACTGCTACCCAGGGATTGAATATATTTTTACAGGCACAAATTCAGCCTCCCAACCAGGTGTTCGGGTGGTATTTCTTTAATAAAATGCATTATTTTTCATTTTATTGAAGAAATACCACCCGAACGCCTGGTTGGGAGGCTGGCACAAATTGGCTGAATAGAGTGCTGTTCAATTCTTGATCGCATCACAAATCACAAATCAAATCATTTGAAGCTGAGCTGCCGAGACACGTGTCAGGGGCAGCTCGAGCTTTCCGATCCCTGCTCACTGCCCGCTCAAAGGCGTCTTCTCCTACTTATTTAGGTCAAAGGCGCTGGCGGTCAAGTCCCTGAATATTAACTCCACATATGTACTCCTATATAGACACACAATTTTATGTTAAACATTATTGATGCTGGAAACCATGCTCTAGAATATTTAAAAAGGGTACAGATAATCGGTGTCAATAATACAGCCAGATAATATTGCCTGGAAGATGTAACCTAATTCCCAGCATAAGTGATTCAAAGAAACCTATTGAAGCCTACAGTATAAGACTTCCAGAAAAATAACTGACCGCTCGAGGTCCAAACTCAATTGAAAGTCAAATTGAAACCGACACGTGTCCCGGCAGCTCGGCTTCAAATGATTTGAGTCGTGATTCGTGATGCAATTTACTGCAAGATAGATAGATAGATAAATGACATGGTATTGTGCCTAGTAGAAACACCGGCTTTCTGAAAATCTCCCAATGAGGAAAAGTCCGACCATAACTTTCAAAATCCTCATTATTGTTCCAGCACAATTAGAGCCCCTCCGAAGTGAACAAACAGGCACAGCGCACAATGCCCCTGCTGTGCAACAGCCTCAAGTCTCTAGATGCGATAACTCGACAGAAACTTCACGATCCCCAGATATCCGAGAACAGACTGATGACTACAAAGAACAACTTGAATGAGCAAAGATGACAAAGCTCCAAGTGGCACCACGGATCAATTTCGTGAGGAATATGCTCATGGAGAATTGCCGATGGATGCGGTATCATTGCAAACCATTCTCGTTCTTGAATGCAGCAAAAATAGGGCATCGGTTCATTCACTGTTTAAAGTAGTCTTTAAAGCGAAATGCAGGGAATCAAAGCTCTGACAGCTATTACCGATCCGCCGCCGCCGCCAATGCCGAGGCCATCAGCAAAATCACAATTTACTTGTCCGCTTTTTCCGTATTTGCACTTGTGGCAAGCGCGAGACTGGAAGACCGGCTCAGAAAAAGACACCAAATCCAAGTTGACACTCAAATATATCTTGCGAGGCACCTAATTGTCCCAGATATCAGGCCGAGTTAGACATGTGATGGGGGCCGTTATTTCGGCCCAAGTCGAGGGCCCTTCTGTATATTCCCTACTCATGGCTAAAGTCTGCTAAATGTAAAGACTTGATAAATCTCTTGCTCGATGTTCACATAATCCTCAGGCGTGACCATGACATCTCGGTGATGCCTCGGGGATGTGAAATCATAGCGCTCATCGTTGACCGACATTTGATGGCGGTTGATTCCCGCTCCACTCCCGCTCCTTCCTCCCGCCCTTCCCGCTCATCGTCCCGCCGCCAACTCAAAAAAACTCAAAAAGGCAATTTTGTCAATTAGTCGTAGATTTGTATTGTACATATGGGAAAAATAAAGAAAAGGCGGAATGATAAGATAATATAAATGTCTCTATTTATCAGTAGCGACATCCAGCAGGTTGACCCACCATTCCAGAACTTCATCGTCATCATCACCACTCGCGTCAGCATCAGTCAATCCATCATCGTCATCGTTGGATGGCTCAACATCGCCAAGCCCACCTGAGTCATTTTCAATTGCCTCAGTCGAAGGTGGTGGTGGTACAGCCACAGAGACCGGTCTCTCGTGACGTTTCCTGACAGTCAGGGCTCCAGTAAACCCTGGATTCTTCGATAACTTTGTCAAGCGTTTGACGTGAATGGCGTCACAGCGGCCGCGCTCCAAACGATGCTGGCGTACTTGGTAAGCCAGAGCGGGATTGGTTGCCAATAGCTCCTGTTCACAAGCTTCTAAGAAAACCTTCTCATCTGCCATATGGGTCCACAGGTGAGTGATTTCCATGTTGCACCGGATGATCTCTTCATGAGCTCGCAAAATCTTGTAATATTGATCTTGTAGAGACCGACCAGCTGGCTTTGCCCAAGGCTTGTCACGAATGTCCTGGCGGGAATCACGAAGCATTTCGAACTCGGAAAGGAAGGCGCACTCGATAACTGTGTCCCAGTCCAGTGCAGGTCGTGGTGGCTTTAGGTTCGTAGCAGCAGTGTTGTAATTGTTCAGGGCAGTTCGGATCGCTTGCGAGCGAGTCTTGACTGCTTCACCAATATGCTTTCGCATTTTATAACCTATTAATGAATCAGTATATTCAAAAGAGAGAAAGAATAACGATGCACCAGTCTGAGCCTGATTCATTTTCTCCAACTCTAGCATTCTCTCTACAACCAAACCCTCTAATCTATCCAGTCGCTTCTGGTAGACTGCCATTGCGGCTCACTCTCTGTTTACCACCCAATTACTATCTCCCTCGGTCCAGCGGTCTTGCGGCAGAATCTCGAGCCTCTTCTCCAATGCCTGTACTTCTTCCAATTGTGCATTATAGCGCTCTCGAGCCTGTCTGCGTTTGGTCTCGATGGTGGCGGTTTTGTCACGTTCGGGCCCTGCAATTGTCTCCGGTGTGTCGACTTTGATCCAGACTTGCTGTACTGCATATAAAGCATCACTAATTGACAGTCAACAAAGAAGACAAGCGAAGAATGAATGAGAAACGCACCAAGTCTCCTTGAACTTCACCAGCAGCAAGTAATATTCTATCTCGAGCTTCTCTTGCTCAGGTACCTCTGCCTTGACCCTTGTCTTCAAGTACTCGAGCTCGTCTTTCAGCCATTCTGCAAAAACATCCGTTGATATTATGCCCATTTCCTTCATTGATGCCTTCAAGGCCGGTTCAGTCGTCAGGATCTCCAAGGCTTGCTTGTAATTGTTCACAAGGAACATCGAGAGGTTGGCATATGTATGATAAGAGTCGTGGTGTCGAGTGTACTCTGTAATTGCTTGGCGACGATGAAAAATGGAGGCATGGCGTATGGCAGTGGCAAGACCATTGGAACCGGAAAAATATCGCTCACAGGTCTCGAAGTCTTCAAGACCCATGCCATTGAGATAGAGAACAAGTCGGAGAAGCTGACAAAGTCGATTATGCGAGTATCCATGAAAAAGTCTGACTAGCGAGGTATAGAGCTCTTCTAGAGCTTTCGGTCCAAGACGGCTCCTGCGCAGAGTCACATCAAATGCGCAACCAATGTCGTATCCTCCGCCCAGTCGTTTGGGTAAAACACCGAAAAAGCGATTGAGGATTGAGATAGCATATTTCATGAGCTCGCCACTGTTAACCATGTCGGCCATGAGAAGCACGAAGCCATGGCGACACAATGAAAGGAAGATCCCAGTCTCGTCGTAAATTCGCCACATGGCCCGGGTATTGGATTCTTGGGAATTGTGCCAAGAGTCACAGCCGGCTGGTTCGTCTGCTGGGACCTCGTCTGCTTTGGCTGGATCCAGATGAATGTCCCATTCATCAACCTCCTGGCGTGACAAGAAATAATCGCTGCCTCCTTCTCGACTGTCCATCCTCTCCTTCGATGGTCCCATTCTCTCTGCAAGCTCATCCACTATCTTCTCGCGATGATGCATCCTCTTCAAAGAATCATTGCCGTCCATTGTAAAGAACATGCTGTATTGGAGCTCGTCTTCACCTTCGAGTTCGTAGAGACATGCTGGGCAAGCATTCGCAAGCCTCCAATTAGGCCCATTGCGGTCAAGAGCGATTGAAACTCGCTGCCTGGTTCGCCGCAGGACGTCAAGGTAGACATCGAAAGCGATAGAGAATTGTGTTGTGAGATATGGGCGAAATGGAACACCATGCATGTCACACAGTGTCTTGACGAAGGGTAAAATGGTGAGACGAGGACACCGGACGAAAAGTGAGCGATAAAGCTCTAACGTTGCTGTGGAGATGGTGACATTGATTTTGACTGGAGAACAGGGAAAAAGTCCTTGACGGACAAGCGCAGTACTGAGATATTTGTCGGAGGAAGTTTCGGTGTAAGTCCCAACATATGAACCTGCAGTAATAAGAATATAGAGGAAAAGAAAGGACATGACACGTACTGAAGAGGTCAACGACCTTGACCTTGTGGTTTTCTATCACCTCTGTTGTACCGTTCTCCTTTGCAGACCACGCCATATAAGAATCCACCATGGACTCCATCTGTGAGGCAAATTGAAGGACCCGACGTTGTGTACGATCTCGGCGGTGTGTCCTGTTATCCTTATATTTTCTACAGCTGGTTAGCAATCCTTCTGACTTCACAGGATCATAGACTAACCTTTTCTGGGTACGCTCACAGCGCACTTTGGCCCAAAGTTCCTCAATTTCGCCCCATTCTCCACCTTCATGACTGATGGGTATAGCTGTTTCACCCCCAAAAACAGCCTCTTCTATGCCCATGTTGACATCTGACTGGTAATCTGCCTCAGAAGACTGCACCAGCCGGCACTGCAGTGAACCCATCTCTGACCTTTGAGGCAAGAACTTGAGTACGCGTTAACGTCTGGACAGGACGTCCAAGGCGCCCCATATTGCCTCCAGACTTGTAGTGACGTCCAGCGATGGTGCTGCTGTTGGTTCTGCGGCTATTGCGAATAGCACCGCTCATCGTGGCGGTCAAGGTTGAAGACGATCACGGCCGTGACCACAGTGACAGCGTGACTAAACTACGATTTCACCAAGGTACTGACCAGTCAATTTTCAGCATCAACCCACATTCCAGCAATTCTGTTGTGGTACGTTTCTTTATTCAAGTGAATAGGGCTCCATGAAGTCGATGATGGACAATGAAGGGCCTGGGACTACATTGAAAAGTAGAATTCATCTGTTTGCTCTACCAAAAAGTCACCGAAACTATGAAACGGTATTTATACACCTTGGATGGCCCCAAAAACTGCAGAATATGAATCTAACATACTCTAACTCATATTCATGCATCCCCGCCCAACAAGATCTGGTCCAGAAATTTGTCAAATCCAAAATGTTTACTTCGGCTTGAGAGACCCGAGTCAGACCAGTCAGACCAGACATTTGGGATTTTGGAATTTTCTCTTGCGCTACTTCACGGATGGCCACAGAACACACAGACTCTTGTAAATACATGATATACATTGACTATACTCAAACCAGAGCCACCGGAAGTCACAGATGAGAACATGGTTTTCATTGCTCTGTTTTGAGGCGAAACCAGCTTTCTTCCCCAATTCACGTTGCTCATTGGTCTCAGAAGTATCAGAAATTATACCAGATAATTGTGAATCTAATAATACACATTCAGTGCCTAAATTGACGTGTAGATACAGAAAAACGACATGATTATTCAGCATGCCCTGGAAAGATGCTACGAGTCAGAGCCGTGATGTGACCCAAGCATGCGTTCAACATGTATTCCTCAGCGTGTCTCTTTGTGACCAGCCCAGAGAAATAGCGAAATGCACCAGCGCTATATGCAAGTCCGTCACTGATGAACAGTTTCCTGCATGAATTCAGAATCACAATGGAAAAGATATAACAGAGGACTTACCGTTATGTATAAAGAGCTGGTTCCACACCTTGAGTGACGACCCAGCATTCATGTTGGTCTCCAGGTACGGGGACCTTCGAAGCATCAATAGCGCCACAGTGAAAAAGTTGAGCAAAGGAGCGGAGATGTAAGACGAGCAGTGCGAGCTCGACATGGAGAAGGCTGGGGTGTTTCGTAGCCAAGAGGTGGTGAACTCATACCCAACCAAATGTCAGTTTCCGAGCTAGCAGACATTTTTTGGAGCCCAGCGAGCTGCGAGACATCAATGACAGCTACCTGATTTTTGCTGGGTGACTGAGCCAGGCTTTGATTGGCATCATTGGCTGAAAGCATCGTTAGAAATACTCGTCAAACAAAAAAGCAATGATACGCACCAATGGATCCCAATACTCTATCCTGTATCCCTGTCGTCTGCCCCATGGCTTCTTCATAGGCATCCTGTATCTCTGTAGAATATAATTAGTACAAGGGAATAGGAGGGCTTTGAAGAGGATCTACCAAGGAATTTGCTAGTGGCTTGTGAAATATTGCCAGCCGGTGAAAAATGAGTCAATAAATCAGTACAGGTTCAAACCCAAAGAACGGTGGTGCCAATGGGATTCAGGAGAGGCAACAAGAGGTTTCAATAAAGGATGTGTTGGTGTAATTGAAGCCTTTGTGCAAGCACATTATAGCAAAGAAAGAGCGAAGAATATTTGCCTACCTGGGCATTGGAAGCACCATAAGGGCTCGACCTGTCAGGAGCTTTCTGTGAGGAGCCTCTGGGTGTTGATGGTGTGGACTGTCACTTGTCATTGATATGCATAGTGTGGATTTCTTGGATCCAGAACATGCACAACAGGCGCTTTCTTTTTCAGGCAATATTTGGCATTGTTGACAACTCCACGTGCAGCTGTTGTGGCCTGGATCGTGTCTTCATCTTGACCCTTCACCATGTCCAGTACCGATACACAGCCTGATATCTTCGATGGACCTCCTGTCCCTATTACTCATGCTCAGCGCTATCCTGATCTTCCTGTTCAACCAGTCGTCGAGCGAACCAAAAAGCGAACTTTGACACCAGCCGAACGGGCCAATCTCAATCTTGGTCGCGATATTGGTCGCGAAAAAAGAACCAACCTCAATAATAAACTGCTTGAATTCATGGCTGACCAGGACAAGAGGCTGGAGGAGTTGGCTTTGTCGGAAGGTTCCACTTTGGAACACTGTCAGACACTTCTGCGAACCACCCTGAAGCAAAGGCGCAAGGAAAGTGCGCAGAACGCGTTTGTGAGCTTGAAAGCCATGGAGCTCAATGCAGGTGAGTTTCTTTTTGAATTATCTATGGACGATTACATTATTGATACACTATTAGATCGTGCTCCTGGTCAGAAGCTGAAGCTGAAGGACATTCAGGCTGCAGTTGCAGCCGACAAATCTATGCAGGAGGCGACAGAGGAAGAGAAAGAAAAGGTCAAAGAGCTCTTGGCAGAGAAGCGTCTTGAGAAGGCTCTGGGTGCTCGTGCTACCCATTCAGGAGAGTCAAAAGATATGGCAGCTTTTTCACGAAGAATGGGCATAGAGGTATGTCCTTTCCTTTTTGCTTCACGGTCTTGATGCTGACCCAATTGAAGTTCTTCAATCTTCACCAGCGTACTGGAGCAATGGGATTCGGCTTTCTCACCAGAGGCGACATGGATTCTAACGGAGCAGCGTGCTGGTGGGCATGCGGAAATGCGGTGGATTTTGTGAAGAAGAAGTTGAACATGGGGATGTGGGATATGCAACGAAGCTTCGAGAGCTGGGCTGTCGATGCTTCTTCAGCTGGTATGTCATTTCTGTGTCATCACGATAGACTTGTTCATTTTCTACAGGTCCTTCCAAAGGTCCGAGCAATATGAACAAGAGGAAGAAAGCCTGTGCAACAATGATTCTGAGTAACCTTCGTACGTGATTTAATTTAAATGTTGACTTTGCTAGCTTGCTCATATTTCTCAGTGTACATTACTCACTCGAAGGACATTCAAATGAGTTACGCCAACTATGACCGTGAGATGGTCATTGCTCACAAAGTCCATCTCATCGGCTGGCCGCCCCATGTCCCCTTTGCTGCTCCATCAACATTGACTCGTAGTGGAGATGTTCGTGACCTTCTGGAAGCCCTCGAGTCCGGAGCTTGTCACTGGGAAAAGGTGAACAAAAAGCAGTTGGATGCAGCAAGAGCTCATGTCGAGGCGGAACCACCAAAGAAGCGCAGTGAAAGGTCAGATGCTGGAGGAACTCATAGAAAGAGCAAAGGAAAACAAAAGCAGAGTGCTAGCGAGGTCGAGCGTAATGATGATGAAGAGGAGGCTGGTCCCAATAAGCGCCGACGTAAGTCAAAGTCGCCGAAATTGAAGGAGCAGTCGGTGCAAGCTTTTTCCAGCCCAGAGCATGTTGCGAGCGATGTTGATGATTAATCTTTCTTACATAGTGGCGCAATTGTTATTTTTTTCAGTGTTTCAAAAGAATTTATAGCTTTTGTGTTTTCTTTATTTTTCCCATATGGACAATACAAATCTACGACTGATTGACAAAATTGCCTTTTTGAGTTTTTTTGAGTTGGCGGCGGGACAATGAGCGGGAAGGGCGGGAGGGAGGAGCGGGAGTGGAGCGGGAATCAACCGCCATCAAATGTCGGTCAACGATGAGCGCTATGATTTCACATCCCCGAGGCATCACCGAGATGTCATGGTCACGCCTGAGGATTATGTGAACATCGAGCAAGAGATTTATCAAGTCTTTACATTTAGCAGACTTTAGCCATGAGTAGGGAATATACAGAAGGGCCCTCGACTTGGGCCGAAATAACGGCCCCCATCACATGTCTAACTCGGCCTGATATCTGGGACAATTAGGTGTTGCGAGGGACGTGGGAGCTGCAGTGAAACTGATTGGCACTGTGGGATGCTGGAAAAGGGTCCTGGTCGCCGTCGTCACACTCTCACAGATGTCATCACCTCAAACCGTGGCAACGAGCAGACCTGTACCACAAAATCCACTGAAAACTAGCTTGTACAGTAATGTAGTAGTGAGGTAGAAATCACTTGAAAAGTTGTGAGCAAGGTTCTGGCTAATAGTCTGGCTTTTCACACTATGTGCGGTGTTCTACTTGTCAGATTTTGGACATAAAAAGTTGCGTTTCAACTTTTTACATATTTTACGTATTCCGGCGTGTTTTTCTGCGTGTTTTGCGCTTTTTTGCGTGTTTACAAGCGCACAAAGTTATTTGTCATCTTGCTGATGAGGTTCAATGTGACAAACAGGGTTCAGAATCCTGACAGCTGTCACCAAAAAAAATTTGTAATAGCCGACAATGCGATGAGACAAAGCCTGAAGGAAACACCCCCTGCTTTGCCCCCTGCCTCAGTACAGCTCTGAATGGTGCAGTGGGGTATGCCAAGAGACAAACTAATGTGAAATATTGTTTTATATAAAGAAATACAGCAAGCAAAACCCTGAATGTGGGAGCGCTAGCGGTCCGAATTCTTCGGCTCCTGCAGAAAAAGGAAAAAACGCCAATGCTGGACCAAATCAAGCCCACTGTTGCCGCCTCAGGGTCTGGACAATACAAAGAATGTCTCTGAGGGTTCTAGGCCATAGTGGAGCAAGAATATGGACGGGATTCAGCAAACAAGTTTTTGATGATGGTGGTTACAATCCAAATTAATTGAACAGCACTTACTTGAATATATTGGCATGCTCAGGTTGAACGTAATGGAAAATTCAAGGTCTGCAGTCCTGATCACGGCCCGTCAATCAGGCTATTTTTGGTGCACAACCTTGCCTTCAACCAACGACATCTTTTTTCAATGACAAACTACTGGAAGCTCAAGAACTTCTTGTATTGATATGTCTACCCAGCCCATTGCTTCACGACCATTGATGAGCTTGAGGAGCTCATCAGACTCAAATATTCCAATCATCTGAATCAACCAGAGACAAACGACATAGCAGGAACAGCCACAACAGCATAACCCATCTCATACACTATGAAGCAAGTCATACCTTATCCATTTCCAGTACCTGTCAGATCACCAGGCAAAGAGCTTGTCGGATACCATGACAATCCTGTGAGCCCATGAATGACAAACAAACCAAGTCAACAGCAGAGTAATAGATTCAGCATGGTTATTGGCTTGATGGTGGAAAGAAAGACCCACTTCAAGTTAGATCATCCAAGTAGTGGGAGAAACAGGTTGGCCAATATGACATTTCTCCTGACCACAGCAGATGCTCTCAACATCTCAACGGTCAGGCGCCACCCACTTCCGAGTACTCTATAATGACATGGAGATCGTTACATGTATATGTACTTTTGATAGGTTTCCCTTGAACCGTGCAATTTCGCCTTTTAATCATGAAAATTCAGAATTCAGAACTCGGATCATTCACCTTTCTTAAAGATTGCAACTCCGGCAACATGGACCTCTGGAACTCGGATATCTATGGCTCGCTGGGAATACAGGTTGCACTTGGTTTCCTATGTTCGTGTAGATAACGATCTCGGATTTGTTCGAGGACTAAATAGTCATCAGAAATTTCTTGTCGATCGAGCCAAGCATGACCCATATTCCACTTGCAACTTTCAGGATGACTTCCAAGACATTCCTCCCTTATCGCGTGAATCCAGATTTTTGCCACCAGATAAGCGTCGTCCATATCAGATAAGACTTGACTCTTGAATGGATATAGAGCCTCTATTCGCTGGATTTCTTGAGCGACTCCGAGTCGATCATCTGTGATAATTGAAGTTCAAGTTGAAGCTTGAAGCTTCCAGAATGATCGGAGTTTTGAATACAGCATGAAAAGATCAAATGAGACATTCAAAGCAGTCCAAGATACGAAAAAAGGCAACGAAAACTCGAAAGTGAGCGAGTAATGAGTAAAGATTGACTGTATACTGTTTTCGAATGTAGCCGGAGTAGATAAATACCAAAGGCTGAGCAAAGCAAAGCACGACTCGAGGTCCAGGAGATCAAATGAATAGGTGTTGAATAGAAAACAGGATCAACAGGATGGAAAAATCCAGGTTGAAGTTGCAGTGCCACAGTAAGTAAGTAGGTAGAATGATCATTACGTTTAATCATCCGACTTCTCATCTCTTCTACTTACCGACACGGCAGACACGGAACCCAAGCCGCTTTCTGGCCGATTTTCCTTCATCACAATCACAGCCTCGCCTCCCTTCTTGTAAAAGTCGTGAATGTTGATTAGAATGACCGCAAAATCGTATACTGCGATCCCGATGACGCAGAAGGCAACATAGAGCAACTCTTCGTGGAGTTTTTGAAAAGCACCAGCGACGAGGGGCGAGTCTGGCTCTCGGGTGTAAATTGCGTCGATGATGATAAATGGGGAGGCAAATGCAACCCATTTCAGCCATCGTCTAAAGTTTAGTGCTTCAGATCTTGGACCTTTCAAGTCTGCTGCCTCTGTTCCAAAAGGCTGCAGCATCGTTGCGACAAGATGCGCCACAATTTTTTCTTTTATAGGTGGCCGTTTGTGACGAAAGACGTAGCGTAGGATAGACTGGTTGACATGCGGCAACGTAGTGAGCCCCAACAAGTAAATCGTGCAGAAGAGAAGATACTGAGATGTTTTCGCAGCACCGTTGGTGAACATGCCCAAAACGGAGCTTTTGCTGCGGTGAAAGAAGACCAGAACGACCAGCTCGAGAACTAACGTCGTAAGGATGATGGTGGTCAAGACAGCAAGGATTATAATAACTGTTTTGTCAGACGGAGAGTCCGAGGTGGAGACAGTTCTGGTATTAGCTGGGGAGGTGGGGGACATTGGTGTGGCGACCTCGCGTTTGTCCGAGTCCGTCATCTGTCTACTCGATGCCTGAACCTCTTCGTTGGCATTTACTCGAACGCCCAAATGGTACATCAAGACGTCGTCGATGGCAAACATCATGAAGCCACAGATCCCTCCCCAAATGAAGGCATTGGTTATCAAGGACCGAACTGGAACCCCACTCAATAGCGACTTGAAAGTATGGGTGATAAAGCCAAACCCTTGAACATAAATGATGCCTTTGATGATGATGGGTACCATCACAACAAGAAAGGATATCCATTCTTGGAGTGACAATAGCGTGCGTCCCTCCGAGTCCGAACTGGCTCGAAGACTCTGCGCGTTCGTCTTGTTGAAATGTGCGGCAAGCTTTTGCCTAGCGAGCTTTGGATAGCACAGAAGAAGGAGGCGCCTGAATAAGCGCCGGTACAGCGGCGCCAAGGCATCACCTGGGAAGCTATACACCAGGAATTGAGTCAGGAATGGCAAGGAACTTATGCCATTCCCCAAGAGAATGCATAGAATGGAAGCATCGTTGCAGCTGGAGTCGAAGAATAAGATGACGACGAGCGCGAGCGCCTCTGTTATAAAGATGAAGCCTATGCAGCTATATTGTATCATCCTCATGATGAAGGCCGCCTTTTCCACCCTGTACTTAGTGCGGACGTTTGTTGGGTTGGGGGTCTGGTCGGACATGATGATGGAGGACTTGTCAGATGTTGTTCCAAAAGAGTTATAAACCCGGAGCAGGAAGGGTCGACGGTGGTTGCCAACGGCTGTTGATAGCCGCGGGTAACACCGGCTATTGCCGGCTATGGTAATTCGGTGATCTCCGGTGTTCCACTTCGACTCGCCACTGAGTGCCACCGTTGACCATTGGTGACCGATGGCTCGTCCGTGGTCACTGGTTGCCACTGGTAGGCCTCGCAAAACATTCTCGAACATTCTACTACTGATACATGTGAAACTGTTATCATGCCATCTTTGAAATAAATTTATTTCATATTATTCGCACTCGCTGATCTCTCCACACCATGTCTTCCACTCCTCGTCTCCATTGAGCTGAAATCAGTAAAGACCATAACCGTTTCCATCCTGTCCTTAGTTCGGACTTCCAACCAAGTCGTGATCGGAAGGAAAGAGTTTCGGAATGATCAGATCAAGATCATATCTCCGATAAATCCGACAGCCAAAGTCCATTCTGATTTACAACAATAGAAGCCCAGATCCAGAGACTTCAGTGTTGAACTTGGTCTTGAGAGCAATGTTGCCCGGAGTCTGGAATAGTTTCGGTCAAGGGTAGAAATATCCAGTTCAATGAACGTACACGTCAGACGAAAAACACCTCGAAGGACTTGAAAGTTTACTGCTTGAACCTGACTGTTGCTGTGATAAATTTCGAATGAGCGACCTAATGAGCCTGGAGAGTGGTACTATCACGCACTTAGAATCTTACGCCCATATTGGTCTCGAGCAATGACCTCGATCTTGCACAAATCTTGCATTGAAGCAGATCAACCGTTCATTTCGATCACATTATAGATTGTTGTCTCCGCGGCCATATATAATTCAACGGCACAAGGTATGGTGTGCATTCAGTCGCTTATTTTGGTGTAAAATCAATGTTTGTATCAATAGAAGATCAACTCCAATTTAAACATTAAATACATCATCATCTTCCTACAAACTCCTAGCGGTTGCATCATCATATAGCTCAAACTCTACCATGACTGTGTGAGTATGATGACCCAGAGACAGCAGAAAGTGACTCACCAGGGCTTGCGGGACTTGGGCTTTCGCGATCGGGCATTGGCTGTTGGAGCCGGTGGGCCAGGTACAGAGGTTGGGAACTGATCAATGATGTCCCCTAATCCGCCCTGAAGATTGAATGAGTCTTGGATTCAAGAAGATAGCTGTGATTAACCTACCACTGCACGAGCGACCAACGCATCATCATCCCAGTTTCGTGGCTTGCGAGAGTTGGGCTTTCGCGATCGAGCATTGGCTGTTGGAGCCGGTCGGCCAGGTATAGAGGTCGGGACGTACACTGAGTCGCCCTGAAGATTCAATGAGTTTTTGATTCAAGAAGATAGCTGTGATTGGCTTACCACCGCACGAGCGACCAACGCATCATCATCCCAGCTTCGTGGCTTGCGAGAGTTGGGCTTCCGGGCATTGCCTGTTGGGGTGGGACCAGTTGGTGTACCAACCGGAGTCGCTGAAAACTGATCAATGATAGGCCCCAATCCGCCCTGAAGATTCAATGAGTCTTGGATTTAAGGGGATAGCTGTGATTGGCTTACCTCTGCACGAGCGACCAAAATATTGCTTTCAACAACTGGTGCGGCGTTCACCCCAGCTGCCAGGGTGACCAAGAGTGCATAGGTGGTAGTAGAGAATAACATTGTTGAGAGTGGATGAGGTTGGATTGGAGAGTTGAAGTTGATAGGCAGGTGAGAGCAGTGAGTGAAAGATGAAGGGAGAGACGACCAGCGCTTCTGGATAACGAGCACAAAAAACTCAAGTTTATATACTCCTGGAATCCAGTGATTACTTATTTGGGAAACGGACTCCTCGGAGACTCTCGGGTTCCAAACCACAATTTTTGCATTGAACTTCAGGTTGCGCGCTGAATTAGACGGTCGCCTCGGGGAGACTCTGCGACCCTCGAGACGTATAGCGCCCTAGGTCGCCTAAATAAGCGGTCTCTTCGGTGAGGTGCCCGTAGATCGTGAATTAGAATGAATGAAATGATTTCTGGAGGTTTCATCTCTTTCCAAGGCAGCATTTGAGCACTCTTCAATCCAAGATGAGATGTGCAGGGAGAGCGATGTACTTTATGAGTCGCCTTGATACTCGTTGGTAAATTTAGACGTCACAGTGTACGTGATGTGACAGGTTTTCCTCATCACTCTATCAACGATCGGTATGCCTGTTCATGAGTATCAATGGCAAGATACTACCTGCGATATGCTTGGCGACAGCAGTCCGACTCGGAGCTGAGCGTTGAACGTAACCCAACTGTTAGCTGAGTTTCAGACTTGCGCGCTCAATTGCAATCCTTACTCCGATCCATCCTACCCTGATTTCGACCCGGCTCACTCTCTGAACACCGTGTACCAACCGATGAATCAACCACCAAAGTCGGAGAAATGCGGCAGAAGGGATTTAACACTTGCCAAGGGTCGGATAGTAGTCCCACATTGAACGCTCTAATGGCGCCTCCAACGATCTCAATATCTTCAAGCTGAAAGTAACAATCGTCAGTATGCCATGTACAAACGTTTCATGTATTTCACACAACTGGGCAGAAACAGATATATATTCAGTACAACAGCCCAAGTCCCAGAGAGGAATCATTGACATAGACGATAGATAGAAATGAGTATCGAAAGGACTACAACCTGACCCCTTGGTCCGCCACCGGAGGGCTCGCCCCAGTACCAACCATAACATGGGCAGCAGTGCTCGTCACCCCATCGATGGTTACAAAGATCCAAGCTGAGATCCTGAATCAGCAAAGCCAAACAGAAAGAGCACGAGAAAGACAATTTACCCGGACCAGGCGGATACACCCTATTATTCGGCGGACTCGCAATGCTCAACGTCTTGCGATCGCGAGATAACGTCGCATCCATGAAGACCAAACGCGAACTCGAATGGAAAGCGTGAGACGAGAATCCTAGATCCATCAGCGCCACTAGCGAAGGTTTCAGTTTCGTTCGAATATGATCCGAAATCCTCACCTTGAATCGTAGACGCTTTAAGCTCAGCTGGAATAGCAACCTCAATGTTGAACTTGCTGTTGAAAGCAATCTTGGTTGGGCTCTGGAGCAGTTTCGGCCGGTTCAGAGATATGTACGGAGGATTGAGGTATTCAGCACGAAGTTCACTTTAGAATTAATCAGTTCGAAGAGCAAACTTTCGAAAAACAGTTGGAAGATCAAAGCGTACCTCTTGAACTCGACCGTCATGTTTATGTCTCCATTCGGATTCGAGCCCGCTAGCAGGATGTTTCTACCTCAACTGTCAGTTATGCGACTTATTGTTGATAATGGTGCACATACCCCATCGGCGTCAATGAGACAGAAGAATGGTACAATCGCGCAATATTTGTTGTGGGCATCTCCTTGTTGCTGAATCGACGACCAAGGGCAGCGGACGGCGTATACAGTGTCGGTGTTAATCTAGACGAAGACCTTTCAGAAAAGAAAGATAATTGTCAGTTTAGATATGGTACGCACACTGGGTGATCGGCATTCGAGTTTCCGACCGGGTCCCCGACGGACGCGACAGCAGCAAATCCAGTTCTAGCACCGTTGGCTGATAGCGGTTAGTCAAGGTACTTTGTAGGGAAAAACTGATACATACTGATCAAAACTTGACCATTGGGGAGCAAAATCATCTCGGGCATTGTTCTGCCTTCCAACATATGTTCGACGACCCAGCCTCGTTTGATGCCAGCAGGGGTCAGGGTGATACGGCTACATTGATCGCTAGCTGGCTTTTGGGACGACAAGTTTGCGCTTGGAATCCTGTCGTCCGTCTGACTTCCACCTAGAGAAAGATTCGAGATATTGGAAGAATGAAAGATGAACACGAACCGCAAACCAGAACTTCGGGGACGTAGTCTGGAGGCGACAGTGGAAGAAGCGTCGCTGTACCGTCCATGGGATTGGTCACTCGGACGCCATTAGGGATATCGGGAAGGATCGTTTCGGTCTTGGCTTCGATGTCATAGATAATCGATTGGTTGTTTGCTACCATGAAAACTTTTCCGTCAGGCAGAGCGAAGATTCTGAACGTCAAAACTTTCAGTTCACGTGTATACGAAACTTGACTGAGACTTGCCTCGGGAAAAGGTTGGTCGGTAAACTCCGTTCAAGGAAGGCAGACGGACGAGGAACACCACCATCTTTGGCAGGGAAGAACTCAAACGATGACGCAGAGTCATTGTTATAGAACGGAGTGCTTTCGTGAATGCCACCAACAACCAACTACGAAGAATGAGATGGCGCTTCAATGGATAGTCCTGACTTACCAATGAACCGTCGAAGATGCGAATTGCAGCTGAATACCACCGCGGAACAGCGAGATGATGCGTTTCGGGATTCTCGAACAAAGTGCATCCGGCGCCAGATGGGCTAGCACATGGTTCAAAGATCCTGTAACACCCCTGTTAGCAAACGAAAACAAAGGAAAAAGGTCTGGTATACCGGACTCCCATACGCCCATCTTTATCCGGAACTTCGTCGAGATTTTCGACCTCTTGTCCACCGACACTGACCTACGAATCTTCAGTATCCGAAATTGGACAAAGAACTGAATATATACCATAGTACCATTACTCAGCAGAGCGCCTGACGCGCAAAAGCTATCCGTCAGCACATCCAACGCCGTCGCAGTATTGGTCTGCATATCCCAAAGGACGCCCCAAGCCGGATGTCCATTGATCTGAAGTTTATCATTGCTCGCCCTGTCGAACATCACCGCAAGAGTCGGGGACACGATGATCATCTCCAAGGCTAGGATACCCGTCGTGCCATTTTGCACGAAATTCCAGCCAGAGGGGTTGCTGGTCGCTGCGAGCGAAGCGGGAATAAAGGCGGAAAGCGCTGCGAGAATCGAACTCCACATTTCTGAAGGGGTGGTTTCTGCAGTACAGAAGTATAGAAGCAATCAAGTTGCTTAAATACTTTGAGGTAGGGTTCGTGAGGTAAATATTCCGTCTCTAGTCAGAAAAGGTTCCGTCTCGAGTCCGTAAAGGACCAAGGTTCCCTCTCGAGTTGGACGGCTCCACTGTGCAAGTCAGCAGACTGCAAAAAAATCGTGCGAGAGGCGAAGGAAGTCCAGCGAAGACCGTCTCAGACCGCCTCCGGTATAGAATTGGGGCGTGAAATGGTCACAAGGCCTTCCTGCGGGTTCTCTGGGAAATAAATTGATCAAGATTTGATGAGACAAAGATGTTCGAAGCACGAACCTTTTGTGAAGACATTCTACGGGTCAAAGGGCTAGGTCCTCGATAAAGATTATCAGGCACTACAACACAGATAAGCTATTGAATCAAGGCGAACAATGGCGATATACAGACCTCTCAGGCTTTCACCCGGGTTCGGGAATGCATCCCACCGTCTTGTTCGGGACATCCCACCGTCTTGGCCCGACGGGAGGCCTGGGATCCGGATAGACAGAGAGCAGCTTCAAAGCAGCTTGGTCATAATGTTCGTGTTTATCGGCTGTGAACGTTTGCGGACAGGACCTCACGCTTCGTGGAGGCTCAAGAGAGCAAAACATTTCAGCCGAAAGATTTGGCGAAGATTGAATATTTCTGAATCAAGATTCCAAAAGAGGTGACTGCAGGATGATTTGAATGATGCCGGTGAATGATAGATGCAGTGCAACCAAAGGAATCGTAGACGCAGTTCAACCAAAGGAATCGCAGGAGCCAAGAGAGCGAAAGAATCAGTGAGCCTGCAACGGAAGCAAGCCTAAACAAGGGGTTGCGTTGGTTCGACTGCATTCGCATAATGAGATTCTCGCCTAAATTAGCATAATTAGCTCGTCAATGGTATTGTGTGGAAGGTAGGACATACAGGTGGCGTTGTGAGGGAAAATTGGGGGAGGGCTTCCAATTTACCGGTTGCCGATCCAGCCTCGTCTAGCGCTCCGTTTCCAAGTCTAAGGAGGCTTGTCGGAAGGGAAATGATTGAAGCGACTAGGACGGTGCGCTGGGGAAAATACGAATTCCAGGTCTGCGATTGGGCACAGAGTCGACAAGACCATCATCAAAGTCTTGCAGCAACGACCCTTCTTGGTCAACAAAGTCGGAGCGATTATTGTCCGTTCAAGACGAAGGACGCCAGGGAAGAACCGTCCTTGTGACCGGCGTCAGGCGCTGATGATGTGACCGTCGACCGAGGTCGATCCTAGAATTCAGTTACACGGTTCAAGTCGCGCCAATGTCCTCGTATTAGACGCTAGGACAATGAAAGGCTGGCTCACCGAAGCCGGAAACAAGAAGATCTTTGTTCAACAGCTCTTTCTGCATGCTCAACCGTCGCTATCCTGCCGCAAGCGCGCTCCAGCTCGACTCAACCACCAAGTTTCGGATTTCCTTGCTATACCAACCAGCATTAGCCCGTCTTGGTGGTGTTGACCCCATGATTTACCTACTAGAATAGGACCCGAATTTGCGCATCTTCAACCAGCCTGGGTGGCATTGCCCGGATTGTGAGCGCAGAGCAACCACCTACCAGTGGGAGCCAGTTCGGGTGGAAATCTTGATCCCAGACCGGATAAGAATAAACAGCTGTAGTCAAAAAGCCACGTACAACGGTCGACAGCGGTGAAATTTTCGTATTTGATGATAGGCGGTTTGGACAAGAGGCGGGAGTCACGTGCCCTAATGGCTTCGTCATCGTCGGCGACGATGAGCAAAATAAATCTCATTTATTCCACAAAGTGCCTCCACCCAGCCCTCCACAATATTATTTTAGTGGTCTCTATGATTTTCATTGTCTCTCCTGATACTCTGTCAAGCGCAAAACTCGGCTCCAAGGTCGACCTGGCGAAGCTCACTGTCCCTCTGGTGCTCTAAATCTGTCGCACATGCCTCAGCAAACGTCCTAGACATAGGAGTTCCACCCAAATTGTTGGAAAGAGCATATTTCCAAATTCTAATTGATCCAAGGACGCATTAGGCAGGGATGGGCGGCGCACCGTCCGACGAGGCCGGCCGTCACATCGACGGGTCACGACGGGTACAGAGATTTCTGATCCGTCCGTCAACGAGCAGTTCCAAAGTACTGACGGGGACGGACAATCCCTTCTAGGTCTTGAGGTTTTGGATCCCATTCCATGTTCTTCATTGAGGCTTTAGGCACCGCAAAAGCGGAATACTTATCCGGTCATAGAAGCCAATGGGTGAGTTGCTGACCAAACGGTCATTATCTGGTTGAACATGGTAAATTGGACTCACTCAATGACTGTATAGTTTAGAGAAGGACTGACCTTGAACTCTTTCAGTACTGACAAGCGCAAGAAATTCACCGAAACTGGACTACTGTACTGTGGAGGGAGGGATCAAGGCGGCACACGTGAAATTGCCCGACTCATTAGAAATAGGGCGGGGCGGCCACTGCGGTGCGTTGAATAGGCTTCTTCAGGAAATCAAGACAGATTCTAAAATGGTAAACAGTCACAGTTCAAGACCGGCTTCTCCAAACCTACCCATCGACGGCCGTCGATACGGGCCGCGCTTCGACGGGGTCAAACTGTCCCGTCATCCGTCCGTCGACTTGACGTCTCCAGCCTCGGACGGACGTGTAGGACCAGTCGAACGGATCCGTCAATCGTCGGCGACTGGGACGGTGCCCATCCCTAGTATTATGTTCTTCAATTATTTTACTAGAACCGCAAGGCTACCTCCCACGACCAATATAAGATGAAACTAGGCCTCGCCTTGCCATTTTCCGCTTAGATGGCAGATCACCTCAGTTCTTCCGGCTGACACAAGCTGGACCGGGAACAAGACCGGGAAAGTGGTCGTTTTGAGGGAATAGATGCGCGATGATAAGAATACAACCATTTTTCATGCAAATATTTTCATTTTTGCTACAGTTGGCAAAAGCGACGTGAGACTTGAAGCTGCCTTGCTAACTTCCAAAGACCCTTCCAAATCCCCGGTCGAGCAAATCCCTTTTGCGACGACGATAAAAAACGAAGACAACAGTTAAGAAACAACCGTGGTTTGTGACTGCTGTCTGGACCAAATTCGTCCATGTAGGCCGCTAGGTTGGTATGACGACGATGTCAGCGCAAGGATAAGTAATATGAGGTCGTTAATCCTGTGCACTTCAAGAGAGAGTCCTTCTCATTCAAGATTAAGTAGACGTTTCACTAAAAAGTTCAATTTCAACTTGTTGAGATTCCAGATTGACATACATTACTCTATTCAACTTGAAATTTCCGATCTCTTAATACCAATCCTAGTGAACTCGTCTACATCCTCTTTCGGCAATCCAAGGATCGCATTGTGCAATCCATGTCTCGTTTCATAATCGCCGCAGCCGTCAGGGAAGAAGGTTCGTGAGTAGAGCATTTTCCCGAAACCTTCCATCATCTCACCCTTCTTCATCAGCTCCTGACCTTCCTTCCACCGAGCATCCGAGGCTTGTTTCTCCACTTTCCAATCACTGGCTTTATCTCCAGTCACCCTCAGAATTGATTCCAGCATATCCTTCTGGCTGAGAAGGAAGGAAGAGACATAGAGAGGCTTGTTGCGGAATTGGGACAAAGTGGTACTTTTGTCGCTAGCATCTTCTGGGAGAACCTTGAGACTTAGAAGACGAGCCACTGCGAGACCAGTCTGTGGCCAAGTGCTGTGGTTGACCCTCTGGGTACCTTCGTCAAAAAAGGTAACACTCCTGTTCTTGAAGTCGAAGCCGTACAAGGCAGGACCGTTTCCCAGGCTGAATTCGTACCAGAAGCTGCAGGTGACGGCGATCCAGGAGCTTTTTCCGAGCTTCTCGATCCGCTCACGTTGAGCAGCTTTAGCGATTCCGACAAGACTCTCTGTTTGAAGCTTGGTCTCGGTTGGGTCGGTGCCATACTCGTTCGGGAGAACCCAAGGAACATTGGCAGCGGCGGCAGCTTCGACGAGCTTGGTAATCTGCTCCGGAGGCGCCCTGACTCCCATAGTGATAATGAGAGCATCCTGGCCTTGGAGAGCTGCAACGAGTGATGAGGTATCGTCGTAGTCGACCTTTTTTACTTCAACACCAGTAGGAAGCTTCGAGGTGCTATCAACTCGGGTCACTGCGGTGACATGATGCTTTCCGGTCTTGAGCAATTCATCGACGATGAATTTGCCCACTTGGCCACCTGCCTGTCCGCTATGTCAGTGTTGAGCTCTCTCATGATGGAAATTTGAATTTACCCCGACAATAGCGACTTTCTCGATGTAGTTCTTGGTTTCTTTGGTAGCGTACTGTGCCATTGTATAGAAGTAATAAAATCTAGGAGGCGACCCAGGCGTTTTATAGTTGCCTTGAGTCCTTTTGGCCACGCATTGCCACGTTCAATCAATGACGACCGTAACAATATTGGTCAAATTGTACGAGGATGAGTAAGGCTGACTGTCAGTCTGCTGACACTCTATGAGAGAATCGAGAAGTTCCTCTCATCATCAGAAATCTATCCCGCAGAGAGACCCTGTATCATTTACCGCAGCGACAACGAATCTGTTCGGCTTGCAACAAATATAAAATCGTCCTTCCGAGTTTTTCCTGACCATGAACTACATATGTATATTCACCCAGAGATCTCAGATCGCGCTGACATGATGCGATGCCACTTGTACGATACGATCAGCCTCTGAATTAAGTAAGGAGGAAGGAAGGAAGGAAGGAAGGAAGTATATTCGGCATAAAGCAAAGCAATCATAAGTCCCCGAATTCATTTGATCTGCAAAGATACTCCAGTTTCAAGTTGATGCCGCGTAGTAGGCGTCTCCTTGCCGATCTGATTAGTGATCCACTGCGGACCGGCCCATGGATTTGAAGTTGTCCTTTACTCATCTTTACCCGCTAACTAGTTTTAGTGAGATCCACTGCGGACCGGCCCGTGGATTTGAAGTTGTCCTTTACTCATCTTTACCCGCTGACTAGTTTTAGTGAGTCTTCCTCAGGCCTTATTTTTTGGTTGGTGGCAGTACAACACCCTTTGTTCTGCTTTGTTCCGTAGTGGTTGCTGTCTGTGCCACATTGCTTTCAAAGTTTGAATGAGTCAATTCGTCATTATTTCTTTTCAGTCCTAGAGCCGCCGGGTTACGAGGAGCGTACACGACGAACAGCGCGTGTTGAGCTGAAACTCCTCTCATATCAAACCATCACACATTAAATCCAGCGGAGCGTGATTAGCGGGCTCTGCCGCTTGCAGGCCATGCGCAGTCACTGAAGATGACACGACAATCAATCTTTGAATTCTATAAAAAAAATCAATCCTGATAAAGGTCGTCTGATATATAACATGACCACTGATGGCGAACATAACAATTTAGGATACTGGAACACAGAATATCTGTGAGGGCCTGTTAAGAGACTCGATAAAATCCACCACTTTGAAGCGGATGAAACTAGAAATCACGAATACGTAGGACGGCCTAGAAGCTTGAATACAATGTAGCCATATTACCACGGCAATTACAAGTCCACATTTTTTCTACAGAACTTTCATACCAAAATTGGGCGTGGCCGATCCTGAGACGCCTTGAATTCAATAAGTATTTCCGAATTCCGATACATTATTTACATATTATCGAAGATTTGAGAATATCACTCCAAGTACTACTGATGTTCCAATCCTTAGTTACTCCTTAGCTATTTTGTCCTCTTCCTTCATCCCATATCCCAGCATTTAGCTCATATTCCAAAACAATCCGCTTTACCTTTGCTTGTGCTCACATTCATCTGAGCCACTGCGCCACTTTGTCCAACAGACTCTCAATCTGCCCACCGCTTTTGGGTTGAAAGATCGACTAAATCAAACATCTAAGCATGGCGTAAGTTCCCGGGTGCATGGATCTTTGACATCCACAATTTCCAGAATCTCGAAAACTCCCAAGTTGTCAGCTGATACTTTACAATTCTCGTTGGGCTTCCAGTCAACCAGCGCTCAAGCGGTGATTAGTAGGAGTATTGAGGGAACAAGTCCAGGGCAACCTGGGACCACTGAGTGACTGCCAATGGATCTAAGTTGTACTTATCGGTAAAGACTAAGAAGATTGATCTGATAGTTGATCGTAATCCCGGAGAAATTATGTTCTGTCCAAGGCTCTTAGTTCCGAGACGATCTCTGTCATTGAGACCGAGACCCTAGTAGTGTTGCTTAGATCACTAAGATACAATGCTACGACCATCGATCAGTTAAAGGATGAACTGATATCTGGGTCACACACCGGACCAGAACAACTTTGCTTTGTATAGAAGTAATAAAAATCCAGGCTGAGGCGACCCAGGTGTTGTTGATGGGTTGATGGGTTAGGCCCGGGAGAATGAGGGAGGACGAGGACAGTGTTGGTATTTGTCAGCGAGCCAAACAAGGCACGCCAGGAAATGTGCCAGGCGGGAGTAACAATTTCCTTTTTGGCAGCACGTGATGGGGGCGAAAAGTCGCCAAGTCCAGGCGGGTACTTCTGAGATTAAGTTTGAAATCTCTGTTCATGGCCGGCAAGCGGCGGTACACAAACTGGACGGCTCTATGTCAGAAACTTGCCAGAACACTCAAATTTATTGCTCAGACTCTCACCAGGAATGTTTTCATTCCATTTCCGTTCGTACTTCGACTACTATTTACTATTTGATCAGATGATAATTGATCTCAGAACAGACTCTACTAGAGATGTCAAACTACTTGAATAAATTTTTACTCCAAACTTTCTCCAGTCAAATCGGTGTACCATCTCAGAGTCTTCTTTGCCCGAACTAATGTTTGACAAGCCAGCTTCTTCAGACGCTTTTCCTTGCCTCGAACCTGTCCTGGAGCATGATTTTGGATCTTCATTGTATACAGATGCATGTTGGGGTGCTTCTGGCAGAGGAAATTTCTTGAGGTCCATTAAATAAGATTGAAATTTTCACCAAACACACGATGGTGAAATTATGGAATTTGACGTCTTGAAAAAGGAAAGATGGAAAAAGATGGAAAAATTTCAGGCCTGTCGATCATTCGGTATGACTTGATATGCGCCATTCATTAGGTGTTTATTGGCTCTGAAATTCATGTAAAGGTACCTGCCAATGGCCATTCGCAGTTGCAGAGATGCAGGAGGCCCCATTGACTTGATAGTCCAAAGGTTAGAGGCAGCCAGGAGTAGCGAGCTGAGCGTAACAACTTACCAATGACTCAGTCCATCAAAGATTTTTTGAACGGGCGCGTCGCATCGCATCACAAATTATGTAAATAATGCGAGCAGAAACGTGATAATGGCGTGACGGTAAAAAAAAGCTGTCGCAACGGCCAAATAACTTGATGGGTCGGTGAAACCTGATGCTCGGGCCCGGTCACCTCAATCTAAGCTCTAAAGAGCTGATGTTCCTTTAGCTAAAACCCATAGCAGCCCCTAGCAGCAGAAATGGCTGAGACGAGATCATGAAGATGATACCAGCGGTCGCCAAGCGGCAAAGAGATGACGCGGGTTGATCAGACAGCAGACGGGCCGAGCTCCCCGTCTAAATCGTGGGAAGCTGCCAGGCGTGATCATCACGTGGTAAGAAAAGGACATCCGAGAGCGGAAAGTCAAAGACTACATCCGAGGCTGTGTAAGACGCAACTTGTCAGTTTATGTAATATGATTGTCTGCCGCCCAAAATATTGAGATTCTGATTCAATTCAAAATGTCTGAAGTACTGCTTGAAAGCCTGGTTGGGAGGCTGGAGGGATGGTGATTGATAGTTATGGGAGCAAGTGAGACATTTGAGATCTTCACAGATCATCAAAATCTCAAATATTTCAAGAAGCCTCAAAAGTTATAGGAGCCTGGGATACACAAAGAATGCAACTGATACTCTAGGTGCTCCTGGTAATGATGATGGATCCGCAGAAATTATCAAAGCATAGATAAATAAATGAGCAGAAAAGTAGTGGGAACGCGACAGTCGCAGACAGACGCGCAAGAGATCACATGCAGACACATACACCGCTTACCGCGGTCGGAACCTTGAATCTGCCAAGGAAACGTTGATGAATTCCGGACATAGTGTTCAAACAAAAAACGCACGGGTCTGCGCAAGTCAACCCTGCACATGGATCGCCGTTTTTCTGGGGGGCAACCCTAAGAAAATTAAATCAGCTGTGTGCACCAATCTATATAGCTCCATCTCACTATGTTCATCATCGGGACTGATTGCATCTACCCGCTCTTGATGTCGAGAATCACTCACTTCTTGGCTGCTGGAGCAGCAAGAGCGGCCGAAATGGCCACAAAGGCAATGAAGAGATTTGAATGAGAATATCATTGGTGATTAAAATTGTTTGAGACCGGCTGAAGAACAATTGTTCAAAATCCAGCTGTCTTTTATAGCTTCTGGAACCCGGTATGCCGGATGAAACTCCGAGGAGCTCAGGTATTATTTGGACTCTTGCATAGTGAAGAACATGTGATTCAACGGATTATTACTCTGTATGAAGTAGACACCGATGTTTCATTGTCATGTATATACAAAGTAATTGAATAGGGACAACATTGTTTGACAGGTCTCTTTGAAATGGCCTGAGATTATCTATTGAGAGGCCTGTGAATTTGATAGACTATATGTTGGATGGCAACTGTCTTTTCCATTACAACTGGGGTATGCATTTCTTTTCTCTCCTCTTTTAGTATTGTTCAGCTCCAAGCTGCGGGACAACAGTTAGTATCCATGGCTTTAGTCTGCTTGATAGCACCTATCTGGTGCCTATTGCATCCTTGCAAGCTAAAGGATATGGAAGGGTTTGTCAATCCATATACTTATGGTCAAACATATAAATTGTAGTAAAGGATTTACAGTGGATTTCCAACCCAGACCCCATTGAGGAATCATACCTGCCATCATCAGAGTGGTTATCCATCCAACTTGTTCAATCTTATATTGAATCTTTATCTGAATTCTGCTTCAAGTCTCTGTCTTTTGGCAGTTCAGAGCCTGAATGAAACCTTTCACTTTTGGATCTGATCTATTGCATCTTTTTTGTGATTACAAGTCCCACAGTCACGTGGGCTCATTTGTTGGGAGAGAGCAATTTTGTGGGTACGCCCATCAAAGAGCTCAACGGGGATATACCATGTGATCACAGCCAAGGCTTCGCTGGCAGTCTCTCATTATTATATGAATCTATTGTCATCGTTCATGCCTGTGATGCCCGTCTCTTTGGACCTCCTGTCGTTGGAGGCTTCATATAGGTATGTCACTTGTGATGCAGTCCCATTGTCTGACATTTTTCTTTAGACACTGTAAATCCTGACAAGTCTCGTTGGTGACAACCGTTGCTTTCTTTATGATCAAATGCAACTTGCTTGCCCAATAGGCTTCGAACAAGGTCACTGACCTTCTATTCCTCGCCTGCCATGCGCAGGTCCTGTACAGGTGGGTGTCATAAAATCCAAGTCATTGGCTGATATTGGCATGGTCATTGTCGTGTGATGGAACCTCGCTATTCTGAATTCAGATGGAAGCAACCAAAGGACATTTTGATGAGAGATGTATGAATGGCTGGGGCAGCAAGCAAGAGAGATATTGCATTTCTGGCTCAGCCAGCGTTTGAGCAACGGGTGCAGCAGGATCAACGAGCGTGAAGGTCACATGCCTTCGAGGTGTCTGAGACCAAGGCCGCTGACCGGTCCCGGCGACCGCAATCTTATCTGTGACAAATTTACTGTCACTGTGACAACTATTTTTTAGGGGCTGCCGAATAAGGGAAGTCAAATTCGGCGGAAAGTCAAAACTGCCGCTGGACCTACCTACTTATTTGTAAGCATTCCCAGCACGTGAATCGATGCACCTCAGCTGTGCTAGAGTAACTACACTCTGCTAGATATACTGTGTATTTTAGCGGCTGATTAATGTTCTGACTGGATGAAGCCATGGCATAAAGGCGCGACCTCGGCATGCATTGATGGAAGGGCGGCTGTTTGTCTGTGCTTGGCAGAGAAAGCTTAGTCAAAGCAGTCACATGATAATGACGCTTTCGGCTTTTTGGAGGTCAAGGAACGTCAGGGTATGAATTTTATAGTATAAAGACACAAATCAAGTTGAAAGAAGCCCAGAAAATTCCATTTTGGGTCATGTCCAGTTGAAATTTTCCAGCCTGTCGGCTGGACCTACCGACCTAGGCCCGGTCTCGGAATGCCGGTCCGGCACCCCCTTGTTCTATATTTGCACACTGATTTGGCCGAGAACAGTGTTCGCTGAAGCTAGGTATATTCCTCATTCTGTCTCCCTTGGAGCTCGCTGAGAGGATTTCACAGCATTGTTACTGGCGCTATGGATAGGCAACAGCAGAATGATTTGGCTGCTGATTCTGGCAACAGGGAAGGAAACAAGAGACGATGGGAGAATTGGGATTGTCCAAAAGGTGAGACACAATGCCCTTTCTCCGCATTCAAGCTCAATTCCCTTTTCCAGATTCAACAGCAGTATCACGTCCAGTAGCTGTCCTGGTGGTAACATGAATGATCATCCATTATTCTGTGGCGGCCAGTTCATCTGAATTTTACCATTCCATCCTGGGTTCCACCTTTGCCACTTGTCTTTATGTTACGATCAAATCACCACCAAGCCACTACAATAGAGTATATGGGTTTCGGACCTTGCGCTATTGGCAAAAAGGCATCTTTTGACCTTTTCCGCTTTTTCCATATTTTTTGCTGTTTCACATATTTTAGGTATGTTTGCATGTGTACAAGTTAAAAAAGCGCAAAAAGTAATCGGAAAATTTACTGATGTTACTGATTTCAATTGGGGACTCGTATCTGCCGCCGCAGGACGGCCTCTATCCCCACTGGTAGAGAAAGTTGGTGACCAAATTTTGAGAAGAATGAAACCCAATTGGGGACTCATACTTGCCGCTGAAGGACGGCCTCTATCCCAAACTGAAGCCTTTCACCGAGACACAACAGAGACATAAATCTTGGTTGATCATGTTGATACCCTCTATGTATCAAATACTTACCATCAAGCTTGCTTGTGGTACCACTTTCCGTTCTTCTCTACAAAGCATTTCTCTTCCATGCAAGCCCTGTACTTCTCCGCCGCTTTTTCGACCGTCCCTTCAGCCTTGGTAGCCAGGCTTATACAGTCCTTGTGTGCGGTCTGATATGCCTAGTAGCTGGATCAGCTGGGGGCACTTGATGGAACAGAACAACAGTGGAAGACATACCGGATCGCTGGTAGCGACTTCAGATCCGACTGAAACAGATCCCAATCCCGAATTGCTGGATTTTGTGACAGTCGGTCTTGTGCCCTGGGGTTTCGCGGCTGGCTTATCCTCTCGACGGAAGTACTGAATACTGTCATGCTGCACCGCTGGATGCTGTATATCACGGTACTGTATACTAGACGCATTGTTTTGCAATGCCCTCCAAGCTCATTAAGCATGTCAAATGCGAACAGCAGCAATCAATGGCCTCATTGATGTTGAACTTGCTTCTTTCACTTTTTTCAGCGCGTATACACCTCCTTAACAACCCATACATGGCCAGACCCACGGGCAGCCGCAGTCAACGTCGTCGTCAAGCAGAGCAAGAGCGCAAGGCCGCTATGACAGCCCCTCCAAATTGTTGAGGAATCGGAGGAGTCAGACAAGGAAAATGGTGGGATAGGCACGCAGAAGCGTAAATCAGATATCAAATTGAAGTATGATAGCTCATATGGGCGCGGAAAGCGTGCCTTGACATTGTTCTGTTGGACGGAGTTGCGCAGTGGCTCAGATAGAGATGAGATCGAGGAAAGGCAAAAGCGGAATATATTGATATGAGCTATAAGATGGTGGTATGAGGAGAAAGGAGGGCAAATAGCTACTGAAACAAATGAAATACGGATGGTATATATAGTGTCACAGTGTGATGATTGGTCGGCCCGAGGACCAAGGCTGTACCATTCAACATGTTCAGCTTCTAGGTGCGTTCGACTTCTAGGTTTGCTACTGTACCGATAGAACCACCAAGATGGATGGCTTCTCTGTTTTCACTGACGTTGGTGATGAATTTCAATTCTGAGACTCTCAGCAATGCAAGATGATGGGGGTTTCCTGAAAAAAAGGTAACAACAGCAAAGAATTGGCACATTTCTGCTGGGAGTAGCTCTGATGGATGTATGTATCTGTCTCTGACATTTGAACCATCTGCATTCACCAGTCTGGCATCTTCACTCCCAATAGCTGATGCAGGGCCATCGTATGTTCTCTCAATTTCGTCCATTTGACATGCTTAATGAGCTTGGAGGGCATTGCAAAACAATGCGTCTAGTATACAGTACCGTGATATACAGCATCCAGCGGTGCAGCATGACAGTATTCAGTACTTCCGTCGAGAGGATAAGCCAGCCGCGAAACCCCAGGGCACAAGACCGACTGTCACAAAATCCAGCAATTCGGGATTGGGATCTGTTTCAGTCGGATCTGAAGTCGCTACCAGCGATCCGGTATGTCTTCCACTGTTGTTCTGTTCCATCAAGTGCCCCCAGCTGATCCAGCTACTAGGCATATCAGACCGCACACAAGGACTGTATAAGCCTGGCTACCAAGGCTGAAGGGACGGTCGAAAAAGCGGCGGAGAAGTACAGGGCTTGCATGGAAGAGAAATGCTTTGTAGAGAAGAACGGAAAGTGGTACCACAAGCAAGCTTGATGGTAAGTATTTGATACATAGAGGGTATCAACATGATCAACCAAGATTTATGTCTCTGTTGTGTCTCGGTGAAAGGCTTCAGTTTGGGATAGAGGCCGTCCTTCAGCGGCAAGTATGAGTCCCCAATTGGGTTTCATTCTTCTCAAAATTTGGTCACCAACTTTCTCTACCAGTGGGGATAGAGGCCGTCCTGCGGCGGCAGATACGAGTCCCCAATTGAAATCAGTAACATCAGTAAATTTTCCGATTACTTTTTGCGCTTTTTTAACTTGTACACATGCAAACATACCTAAAATATGTGAAACAGCAAAAAATATGGAAAAAGCGGAAAAGGTCAAAAGATGCCTTTTTGCCAATAGCGCAAGGTCCGAAACCCATATACTCTATTGTAGTGGCTTGGTGGTGATTTGATCGTAACATAAAGACAAGTGGCAAAGGTGGAACCCAGGATGGAATGGTAAAATTCAGATGAACTGGCCGCCACAGAATAATGGATGATCATTCATGTTACCACCAGGACAGCTACTGGACGTGATACTGCTGTTGAATCTGGAAAAGGGAATTGAGCTTGAATGCGGAGAAAGGGCATTGTGTCTCACCTTTTGGACAATCCCAATTCTCCCATCGTCTCTTGTTTCCTTCCCTGTTGCCAGAATCAGCAGCCAAATCATTCTGCTGTTGCCTATCCATAGCGCCAGTAACAATGCTGTGAAATCCTCTCAGCGAGCTCCAAGGGAGACAGAATGAGGAATATACCTAGCTTCAGCGAACACTGTTCTCGGCCAAATCAGTGTGCAAATATAGAACAAGGGGGTGCCGGACCGGCATTCCGAGACCGGGCCTAGGTCGGTAGGTCCAGCCGACAGGCTGGAAAATTTCAACTGGACATGACCCAAAATGGAATTTTCTGGGCTTCTTTCAACTTGATTTGTGTCTTTATACTATAAAATTCATACCCTGATGTTCCTTGACCTCCAAAAAGCCGAAAGCGTCATTATCATGTGACTGCTTTGACTAAGCTTTCTCTGCCAAGCACAGACAAACAGCCGCCCTTCCATCAATGCATGCCGAGGTCGCGCCTTTATGCCATGGCTTCATCCAGTCAGAACATTAATCAGCCGCTAAAATACACAGTATATCTAGCAGAGCGTAGTTACTCTAGCACAGCTGAGGTGCATCGATTCACGTGCTGGGAATGCTTACAAATAAGTAGGTAGGTCCAGCGGCAGTTTTGACTTTCCGCCGAATTTGACTTCCCTTATTCGGCAGCCCCTAAAAAATAGTTGTCACAGTGACAGTAAATTTGTCACAGATAAGATTGCGGTCGCCGGGACCGGTCGGCGGCCTTGGTCTCAGACACCTCGAAGGCATGTGACCTTCACGCTCGTTGATCCTGCTGCACCCGTTGCTCAAACGCTGGCTGAGCCAGAAATGCAATATCTCTCTTGCTTGCTGCCCCAGCCATTCATACATCTCTCATCAAAATGTCCTTTGGTTGCTTCCATCTGAATTCAGAATAGCGAGGTTCCATCACACGACAATGACCATGCCAATATCAGCCAATGACTTGGATTTTATGACACCCACCTGTACAGGACCTGCGCATGGCAGGCGAGGAATAGAAGGTCAGTGACCTTGTTCGAAGCCTATTGGGCAAGCAAGTTGCATTTGATCATAAAGAAAGCAACGGTTGTCACCAACGAGACTTGTCAGGATTTACAGTGTCTAAAGAAAAATGTCAGACAATGGGACTGCATCACAAGTGACATACCTATATGAAGCCTCCAACGACAAGAGGGCCAAAGAGACGGGCATCACAGGCATGAACGATGACAATAGATTCATATAATAATGAGAGACTAGAGCTCGGGGAAGAACTGTTTTGCCGGGTTCTAGACGGGATATTAACCGGAGGCCTCTCTGAGAGTTATTAACGACCTGTTAATAACAGGTAAATCACGTGAAATAGACTACACGTGCATTTTTTCCCGCGCTGACGCGTTTACAAATACATGTAATTAAACCATGAAGTCCCAAACAACAACTTCTTCCTCTGCAGGGGTCAATGCTACTGTCTCGGTTACATTGGCTCGACGTGCTGGCAGTTTCGGAGTCGCCGCCAAGATGTCAATAAGCTCCTGAATGGTCATGTCAACAGGAATGTCTTGTGTCGAGATATGATCACCAGGCATGACTTGTCAGATGGTGTAGCATTGTCACCAGTGTCGTCTTCATTGTGTGAGTCAGAATCCTCATCAGCCATGCTCAGGCTGGCTAGCAGAGTAAGTATAGGTAGAATCCAATGATTTGTGCAAATATTCGATTTGTGCCACCGAAGGGCCGTCCATGGATGCGAGATTTCAGAGACAAGAGGCGCCTGCAAAAATAATAAATTTTTTAATACCTGTAATGGCCCGATGCTTATGTACACTGGCCCGAGAGCCGCGACAATGCCTCAAATTGTCTCATTAGGCTCCGGCTGTGACAAGACCACGTGACCCTACCTCTGAGTTATTAACCGAAAAAATTTCAGCTTGGAGTTCTTGACTGTATATATCTGGTTAATAACTCCGTTAATAACTCCGTGTTAATGACGTGGGAGTTTTTCCCCGTGCTCTATGAGAGACTGCCAGTGAAGCCTTGGCTGTGACCACGTGGTATATCCCCGTTGAGCTCTTTGATGGGCGTACCCACAAAATTGCTCTCTGAGTCTCTCTCTCCCAACAAACAATCCCACGTGACTGTGGGACTCGTAATTGCTCTCCAGATAGATCTTGGATCAAGTGATCTAGTAACTTCCAATTCAGAAATTGCAAATTCATCCACCGGTAATTTCTCATTTAATTTCACATGTACCTTGTAGTCTTACTTTGTGCAATACCACTATGTGAGACCTTCTCAACATTGACCCTTGTCATGGAGAGCACTTTGATTCAGGGTTTCACCCTAGAACACTGAAAAGACCCACTCTAGAGGTCAATTGAGCCCTCAGACCATTTATTGTTGGACTGCTGAGAGTCTGACACTGCCATTAGTGCAAGGAGATATCATTACATTATCATTGACGCATGTGTGGTCACTTGTCATCATAGCCTCATCCGCAGCAGCAGCGCAGCTCTGTCAAGCCCCCATGTCGGATGCTCTTGCCTTCAATTCTCTTTATAAGACCCATTCATGGGCTGGTTTGTTGGGATGAATCAAAATTCAGAAAGTTGGCATGAAAGTCATATATTGGGACAGATCTCTCCCATGCACACCCACCGCTCACATGCTTCTTTGGGCACCGGCCGAAATTTATATCTTTCCAAAGTCATTCTTTCATTCTTTTGTTCACACTTTCATTAGTCACTTATGCTTCAGTGATCAAATAGTACGATGCGGATGGTCACTGGATGAGTTCAAAAGCTAATACCGTTTGTGTGGTGCCTTTAGTCATTCAATGTCTTTCTTGTCGGAAACCTCTTTAAACAATTTTTCTGGATCCATAATTAGCTTTACAAGCCTCATTGTTCTTGAAACAAATTGAGTGATTGACAGTCCATATCAAGTGCAGTTTCAAGAAGTCTTATCATAGTGATGTATCTATTCTTGTCCATTTTCTTGTCCATTTTGAGTGGTCTAGCTAGTTATTGCATTGATCGTTAGAATCCGCAGTGGTGATGCATTCTTCCTTGATAAATTAGCCATTTGAGTGTTATGAGTTTTTTTACAAAAGGAACAAAATCCAAAGGGGGCTCGTATTTGCCACCGGAGGATGGCCTCTATCCCACTGGTTAACAATATTGCTGAAATTTTCTGAAGAATGAGTAAGGTTGACTGTCAGTCTGTTCATGCTCTACGATAGAATCCGAGTCCATGAGAGGGAATTCTCATTCCTCTCATCATCAGAAATCTATGCTGCAGAGAGACTGGTCAAGAGCTTAGCTGACTGTATCATTTACCTTATAAAACAGCGGCGAAAACGAACTTTCTGTTTGGCTTGCAACAAAGATAAACTCGTCCTTGCGAGTTTTTCCTGACCATGAACTAGATATGTATAATCACCCAGAGAACTCAGATCGCGCTGATACGATGCGATGACCCTTGTGCGATAAGATCAGCCTCTTGTGCGATACGATCAGCCTCTGAGCTACAGTAAGGAAGAAGGAAAGGAAAGGAATCATAAGTCTCCGAATTCATTCGATCTGCAAGGATACTCCAGGTTCAAGTTTGATGCCGCCTAGGAGGACCCTGAACAATAGCTCAGAGGACCCTAGACAATAAGTAGCTCAGAGACCTAATCAAAGATAAAACCCATGAATTCCCTTCAAACAAAACACTATATCTGACTCGGGCTATACTGTACTTTGACTTTGTCCTAGGATACACTTTCTCTTCCTTCCAATGATCCAGAGATTCTTCCTTCCAGCGATCCTGAGATTCAATCTTCAAACCTCTGTTTGCTCATCAGTGTTATCTCTCAATTGATAAGAGTTGAAAGTGACTCACGGCTGAGAGTTGAAAGTGACTTACGGCTGAATCAAGGCTGAATTCAGCGGCGTCGAAACCTTTGAGAGTGGCGAAATCACCCTTCTGGTAGAGGTCGCACGCTCACCAGCGGGATTGAGTTGGCATTTTTCTGCCTGCTGGCACTGAACCATTGCCGCGAAACGAAGCCGAGAACATGGACTGGGCACCATTCGATGATCGCATTCAGTTTGAGACCGCTGACTTACTGTTTCGGAAAGTCCAAATGTCAGCTCCTACTCTGGATGCTCTCTTTGAGCTTTGGGGCGCGTCTATGGATAGTCTTGACGGCGAGACCACGGGACATGGCCTGTTCCAGAATAATTGTGACCTTTATGATGCTATTGACGCCGCGAGGGTCGGGGATGTACCCTGGAAATGCATGAAGGTCAAGCTCAGCAATATTGGTGCAAATGCACCCAGCTGGAAGCGGAAAGAGTACGATCTCTGGTATCGAGACTCTTGGGCGGTCATGGAAAGTCTGCTAGATAACCCTGACTTTGATAAGGAGTTTGATTATGTCCCTTATGTCGAGCTTGATGATGACGATCAGCGTGTCTTGGGCGATTTCTTCTCTGCAAACTTTGCTTGGCGTCATTCAGTATGTTTTCTACAATATCAGTCGTAACCGCTGCTTGAATAAGTGATCCCATAGAACGAGATCTACACCGCCGACAAATCTACCAAAGGTGCCATGTACTGCCCAGTAATCTCTGGAAGCGACAAGCCCACAGTATCTGTCGCCACGGGTCACGTCGAGTACCATCCCCTATATCTATCAATCGGAAATCCACATAACAATGTACGACGAGCTCATCGAGGCGCTGTTGCAATCGGAGCATTCTTTGCGATTCCAAAGGGTGCATATTTTCTCCTTTTTACCTATCGCATCCCTGACTGTCATTCTCAGCTGATCGCAAATACGACAAGGACACTGACTTCCGAGTGTTCAAGAAAAAGCTCTTCCATATGTCCATGTCTGCAATATTCCAACCGCTCAAGGAGAGTATGACGACACTGACAGTACTCCGTTGTCCCGACGGTCACTACCGCCGAGTCATCTTTGACTTAGGCCCATTCATTGCAGATTACCCAGAACAAGTCTTGATGGCAGGCATCGTGCAGAATTGGTGTGCCAGGTTGTCTTATATTTACTTTATTTGTACCCAGAACTAATCAATGCTTTGACCAGATGTCCAGCGCCTTTCGATGATCTTGACGGGCCATTCTCATCCGACACTCGATCCTGGGACCACGTTGAGACTATGAAACAGAACTTTGATTCCAAGACATTATGGGACGACTATGGTATAGACGACGACATCATTGTATGTTGAATCTCGTGTTGTAGTTCAGTTTCTCACTGAATAATTTATACCCCTTCACGGCAGGATTTCCCCGTGCCGATATCTACGAGCTTCTCTCGCCGGATCTACTCCACCAACTCATTAAGGGAACATTCAAGGACCACCTTGTTGCATGGGTCGAGGATTATCTCATCATTGAGCATGGTCAGAAAGAGGCAGAGCGCATCATGGATGATATTGATCACCGGTTTGTTTTTTTTTCTATCAAGCTAATCAAGATGTCACTTACATTGTTCACATTTAGCATTGCTGCTGTTCCATCTTTCGCAGGTCTAAGACGATTCCCAAATGGTCGTCGATTCAAGCAATGGACCGGCGACGACTCAAAAGCCCTGATGAAGGTGTATCTACCGGCCCTCGTTGGGTATCTTCCCTCCGGGATACTCAAAACATTCAGCTCCTTCTTGGACTTTTACTACACTGTCCGGAAGCCTCATTTCAATGAAGATGACCTTGCTGCTGTCCAAGAAACTATCACCGAGTTCCATACTCATCGCGAAATCTTTCGTGTCGCTGGAGTTCGACCAACCAGATTCTCTCTTCCGCGACAACATTCAATAACTCATTATCCCAATTTTATCCCAGAGTTCAGGGCACCGACTGGCCTATGCTCATCGATAACCGAGTCCAGACATATCACTGCAGTCAAGAAGCCTTGGCGTCGGTCAAATCGCTTCGAGGCACTCGGCCAAATGCTCGTCATGAATCAACGTCTCGACAAGATGGTAGCATTGCGGGCAGACTTTGTCGAACGAGGAATGCTCCCTATCTCTCATGTTGTCCCTGTAGATGATGATGACGATGACGGAGGTGCTGTTGATGACCGTGTCGAAGCATCAACTGTGTTAGCTCGTAGAAATGGTACTGTAACTCTCTTCTTCGTGTCTCTGCCCTGATTTCTCATTGTTGTTTTCTTGAATCAGCTCCCCGATATCCAGGTAGCTTTGCCGCATTAGCTGCACATATTCATCATCCGCAGCTTCCGGAACTTGCTCGTCGTTTCTTGTACGATCAACTCCATCCAGATCGTCACATCTCTGGAGCGGATGTTGCGCTCGAGGGACTGCCTATGATCACTAGTCATATAACAGTCTACCATTCGGCTGTCTCGACTTTCTTTGCTCCCAATGATCCATCAGGGATCCATGGTATGCGTTCAGAGCGTATCAGAGCTACTCCATCGTGGAGGAAAGAGGGTCCGCGGTATGATTGCGCATATGTCGTCGATGACAAAACCAAGGAAGGATTTCGGGGTATGAGTGTGGTACGGATTCATCTGTTTTTCTCGTTCAAGCACAACCATGTCCGATATCCTTGCGCACTCGTTGAGTGGTTCAAGAAAAGGGGCGCTCGTCCAGATGCTGATGTCGGCATGTGGATTGTCGATTATGAGAGCAAGGGACGAGTTGGGTCTCATGTCTTCACAGTCATTCACCTTGATACAATATTTCGTGCTGTTCACCTTGTTCCCGTCTTCGGTACACGCTCTATTCCACTGGAATTCTCCTTTACTTATTCTTTGGATTGTTTTGATGCCTTCTACGTAAATAGATTCGTCGATTCACATGCATATGATATGATTTTCTAGCTACTACATCCATTACAACATTTGAATTACTATATTGGCAGAGACTTGACTGGAGACTGACCGACTTGTGGACGTCTGGAGTGCTGTGCGGAGATTTTGATCAAATTTATCAAATTTGATCAAAATGTCCATATGGTCCATCTCGACATACCTCCCACAGCTCTCCACGCGGTTGCCGTTTTGCTGATGTGAAGACGATTGTATAAACAGATAGACAGTCCCCACCATCCTAGGGGGACAGGTTGTTGAGCGCTTGATGTGACGAGAATTCCGGAAAATCTTGATAGAGTTTATTGATTTCTCCGCGCTCACCAGCGGGATTGAATTGAAGATGAAATCGAGGCTAGGAGGTACTAGTACTCCAAGCAAGCATGGAAAGAACTGGCGATACACATTTTATAGATCTTCGGTAAGGTTCATCAAAGGCCCAAACGATGATATGGAAGGGAGAAATGACCCTTGGGCGTCACTCACCAATTTGACCATATCTCCTCCCTCAAAAATACAAATTAAAAAAGGATAAAAACGGCTATCCCAGCGGTGACTAATGCATGGTTTAGAGATCTATCAGGAAGTTTAGACGAGCCCAACACGAAGATATAGAAGAATTTTGAGCAAAAAGAACGAAAGGGTTTGCTATGGAACGACTGATACAGGTTTTAGACGTCTACTGGAAGGTTCAGGCGATGTCATGAACAAGGTACGAGAGGAAAGAAAAGAAGCTTAGAACACCAATCACCAGTTTGACCACATCTCCCCTTCTCAGGGAGCGAATTGAATAAAATGAACAGGGCTGCTCAGGCGGCGATTGCACCCACGTTCTGGGGGTCTATCCCAGCTATTAACGACTGGAAGTGGAGCGCCAAACAAGTCGTAAACATCGAATATTTACTAATGAGACATGGTCCTTTATACTTATATCTGCAGCGGCACCTGTAACATCCCGGGCGCTACCGTGACATATGGTGAAGAAAGAAGAAAGAGACCCCAAATGGCAGAATTGCGACAGCTCGATATCGCAGCTGGTCGCACGCAGACTCGGAAACTCCGTTGTCGCTCAGCTGGACGGCGTTCTGCTTTGAGGCACCTTGGCTGTTCCCTGGGTTCAGATCTGGTGATACTAGTCTGACAACTCGCGCTGAAAGCAGCCGGTGTCGCGAACGCGAATGTAGTGAAGATGTCGGATACCATTTGGTCACACTTGATTCATGTCATCACAGATGACACATCTGGGCGGGTTGACTGAGATGACTATGTAACGCGACACTCTGTCTGGGTCACTGTATCCAGGTGCCATTTACTAGTACCATCTGCTTGAGTCCAAATGATATATTATGCTTTACATTTCCACTTCAGCACTGAGATCACCTTTTGTCGACGATTTACCTCGAGCTCAGCGGAGGCGGAAGGTGACAGCCGTTTAAGAAACGATAGACCGCATCAAAAACTCGTCCTCTTTGGCTGAGTTTGAATATTATGTAGCATTGTTTATACAAAACAATTTTACTATGTCGTCTCAGTTGACAGGAACTTTCCTCAATCATACCGGTCATGCCAGCCAATCGACGCCATATCCCTGAGGCACAAAAACAGATCGTTTTGCGTATGACCTACAATCCAACGCTTAGCGCAAGCTGAATTCATTCTATCACTAGTGTCAGCGAGCGCACTCAACGGCATCTGCGACAGACATACAGAGAAACCGGTGGAGACATTGTCAAAAGGGCAGTCTGAAATGTGACAGGAAATGACTATCCAGGGATCGTACAAACAGTGCTACATAATATTGTCAAACTCCGCCGAAGAGCACCAGTTTTTGATGCGGTCTATCGTTTCTTAAACGGCTGGAATTCCCCAGAGTTATGAGTCCCCATTTATGGGGCTCGTTTGTTGGGCAAGACCGATTTTTAATTTTACTCCACGGCCATCAGCCCAAAGGGGATGAGTATGGGAAAGGGGGGGAAAAGGAAGCAAGAAAGCACTGCTAGACCCTCATCTGATTACTAATGCTTTCTCACAGTCAGGCACAGTACGATTGGATCTGAGAAGCTAAGTATAGGCATGGGAGGTCACAAATGACTGTGACATAGATTTAGTATAAAAGGAGCCCAGTAGTACTGTGAAAGAATCAATCCCCAGGTTTCCCCCAAGAGAGAGGAAAGTGGCAAGGTTCACCCACAGTAAAGTGAGTGCAGTAGGGACCACAGTGGTTGCCTATTCTCTTACCTTATTGTTCAGCAGACAGTAGCAGGTAAGTCTGCTTTCTGTTTTCTGTCTGGTCATCGCCACTCACAGTGAGCAGCGTTGATTAGTCAGCAAGTCCGGCAGCGAGCAAGTCAAGGTCCAGCATAGTATACTATAGGTTAACACCTGTAGTAGACTATTTCAGTATCAGCATTGTCAATTGGAGTGACGAGACCTAAGAATCTCTCATTTCTTGTTTTGTCTTTAAGACTCTGTGTAACAGCAGACGTCATTCACTGGGTCCTGGTCGCCCTATAGTGAATCAAACGAAGGCAGATCAAGTCTTGGTGGAATCATTGGGACCCTCTTATCTCTAAGAGACAACCTCGACATAGTCCGACATATCCGACATACCTCAAGGTGATTATCCAACTGCTCGATATTGTTCTACGTCATCTGTAAAAAGGTCACTACAAGTATACCCTGCTCAACGAACAAACCACAGGCTAGTCCATTGTGAGACAAGCTGTGGGAAGTGTTGTATCTTTCAGCTAACAACCAAAGTACGCTACACCGGTCTTCTCGCTTTTAGAATTCACGTCGTCATGTCGCAAATGAGCTGACCAGAACCATCTGTCAGTCGACTTCCATAACATTCCAAATCATGGATGCCAAAGACACATGCTCAGATGTATTTTCACTGTAACGTGTATTATCATATCAGCCCGCTATCAAAGCCCAGAAGCAGAAGGTGAAGATTGTTCATGTAAAATACTCGTGCTGACAGAATCTCCGAGTCAGCCGATCCATTATAGGTGATCTATACTCTCCAAACAAGGTCACGAATAGTTGTGTCGTCTCTCGAAACATCGGCCACTTCCGTCTGGCCATCATTGGAGAATGAACCACCCCATTCTATTCCGGTGGACTGCATGGTAGTCATAGCTCTCGTCGAGGAGCTCCCCAAATGATTGTGCTAACTTCAAATACAGCATTCAACTGGTATCAGCTATAATTTCAAGTCATAACATGAGACCTCACAATCTTGGACCTCTCAATCTTCACCAATGGTATGAAACATCTGGATATCTAGTTGAGACATCCTTTCAGCATCTTCTGCTGAATGAAAGTAGTGTAAAGGCTCATGATTTATTGTATGGAGTCATGTTACTCTGCTGATCTGGAGCTGTCGGTATACAGTCGTTCATTGCGCCACAGTTTGACTAATGCGGGTTTGCCTCCATTTTACATCTCTAGTTGAGCTGAGGATCAAAAAAATACTTCAAGAGACAAGAATATGTCTCAGCAATGACTTCTACATTGTTTTCCATGTTAAAATTCTAACACTAAAATGAAACTGGGTTAGACAACAGAGAGAAGTCAAGTTGACTCTCGTGCATTTCAGTGTCAGTTCGGACTTTTTGTATTTCAAAGTGAGCATTTAGATTTTTGGAAAGGGAAGTATAGATACATATTTCTAGCTGCTGCAATGAATATCTAACAGAAAAACCCTATTGGTGAAGCTGCGGAAGGTTTTCGAGCTGCCTCCGAGCTCCTTCCCATGGATCATGTGACGGCAGCCAATCCCGTCAGTCACTATTTGACTCTCAACAGTTATCGGGCACGTAAATTAGACTTGAAAGTGAGCAGATATGATCCACAAGATTCCCAGAACCATCTGGAGCACTAATATTAGCAACCATTGGGTACCGAGATGACGTGCGACTAACGTTCTGTTGGTCAGGACTCAAGACTGCGAGTGGAGTATCTCAGCACTGTGTGGCTGGGGATTAATGATCAAAGGGATACAGGAAACTACAATTCTCCTGCGAGGTGAAGTACACAGAACAATGAAGATGAGTCATGACATGCATGACATCGAAGGTCGTTTCAGTACACCAAATGATGTGCCCATGGCAGAAGCTTTTCACCAAGACCAAGTCGATCGTGGATTGCTGACTCATTTAATCCCCCATCGGAGCGACTAGTGGTCCAATAGTGATAGCAGTAAATGTGTGGCGCAAATCTGCTAAGATTGTGCTCTTAGTACCATCAATACATTGCCCAGGACCGGTGAAAAGCTTGTGTTAAAATCATTGAAGAAGTGGTCAACATATTGACCTATGTAATCAGGAGGAATCTGGTATGTACCCAGGGAATCCTGCATTTTTCTAGGTAGCGGCACATCAAGTTAGAACGGTAGAGCAGAGATACTGCTGGGAGATTTAATATCTCTATTCTATGGGAAGTTCATGCTCACTCACTGCGCATATCATGCAAGATCTCAGCCGTAATGCAGGCCCCAGAACCGAGAAAAGGATGGTAAGCAAGGAGAGCAATCAAGGATGATGCCGCCTGAGCTCCGTATTGTGTGCACTGAGGAAAAATTGGAATGATGTTAGATTCAACATGGTTCACCCATTGGTTAAATGATGCCAAGAAAGGGAATGATCTGGCGGGATTTCATCTGCTTTGGGCATTCCTGATTTCTGCCGGTCAAAAAGCTCGATTTGTAAATTCACAGATCGAGCTACTGTGGTAAGTTTTCAGGCGTTAGATCCAACTCAAGACCTAGGTAACATGAACAATCCTAGGCTCGTAACCAGCCTCTCTACGGGAGAAGTTTTTGGTGACGGGAGGAACCTCTCGGTAGAGAGGCTGGCGTCACGGCTGATGCCGATCGCTGGGATGCATTAGCGATGATGTGTCAAATCAGTCTGTCATTCCCTGACGTCAAGGCTCAATGTCAGCATTTTTCAAACATATTTATTGCAGATATGAGTCTGTGAGTAGCGAGTGTATATTAATCTCATTTCAACCAACAAATTTGGCGACGCTCAGTCGAGTACAGACGCTACGGTGGCAAGAGCAAAAAATGATGACATGCAATCGGTGAGTCAGTTCAGATTCCCATGCCTCACCGATGACATATTGATGTGACGCATCATGGCTAATGCATCCCAGCCATCGGCATCAGCCGTGATGCCGGACCCTCTATCGAGGTTCCCTCATAGAGGGTCGGTAACCGGACTAGAACAATCCATTGTGATGCAAACCTCTACCAGCGCGGAGCAATGGCCGGGAAAAGCGAGATTGCACCCGCGATGGCAGTCGGCTTTTGGTGAGAATTTGCGCTCATTCAGGCATACAAACCAACAGAGAAAGAATGGAACTCACTGGGGTGAGCTTTCTAGGGCTTTTCAGCCCCGATTTGAACGAAATCAGAGCGCAAAACCAGGTGCTCCGAGCACCAAGAATCCCGATTAGTCTTGGGTAGAATCGCCATCCGAGCTAGTGACAATCAGAGCACTATACAACACCAAGCATCCAAAAGTAAGGGATGATTCAGGCACGCATCAAGGCCCTAATTTGGGCAAGGCGGGTCTACCGCATCACAATCGACGGCGGAATGCGCTGACAAATTCAGTGATTCTCTGGGATCTCTAGGGACCAGGACGTGGGAACCAGGGATTTGATTGACAGCTACCTGCATCTGCACCTCTCTGCACCGGCTTTCCTGGATGTCCCTCGAGCAGTCTCGGTTGCTCATCAGCCATCGCTATATGGTTGGATGAACAAAGGTATGTTGCTTATATTCTTCTCACGAGAAAACTGATCTCAAATCAAGCAACAGCAAACAATTTCGAATAGCATCGGGAGAATTAGGTAGACACATTGAGCTTTTGGTGGGATCTACCTGGTGGGATAAGACCTCTTAGGCCACTTTCCCATCTACAAGACCCCCAACCTTACAGGTTTTACGTTATGGTAGCTTTTAGGTGCCCTAGGTGAAGGATAGTAAGTGGCGGATTCGCTCGGGATGTTCTCCATCGTAATGCTGCTCAAGAGATAGGCCCTGGCTGGCAGAAAATTGCATTCAGAGAGAACCAAAGATCGTCTTAAATACTCGAGCAATGTGATATCTCCGCAGAGTAGGTGCCGTGACTCTGATTTTCCGTCCATCGGACAATCATAAATGATATCGATTCACCTACGCGTCACAGCTTCTTAGCTTCTTTTTCTGGATAGCTGTTCGACGTGAGCTGTCAATTCAGCAACATATCAATACCCGATCCTAAAGAATTCCTTCAATCAAGACCGTAAATCTCACAGGAATTGAGCATTGCAGTGGCCTAACGTCGTCATCCTGTAGTATTGCTGTAGAAGAAGTCCTCGAGACTCGTTCCCGCTGTCATCAGAATGGAATTGATGCGAGAAGCGAGCGAAAGCAGGCGAAAGCACGGAAAAGCAGTTGAATGGATGATGCGGGGCAGTGCTTCAAGAATATTGAAATTCACATGGAATGGATTATCCCTACAAGTCTAACTATTTAGGTAAAATGGCGTCTTTACCGCCCTTCAGGATAATAATGTCCTTGAGTCCCTTGGCCTGTGGAAGGACTGCAAGTGCTCCTGGAATGGCGGCCTGAGAGTCCTTGTAGTTGAGATAGAACCACTGTTGCAGGATTAGTTCGGGAAAGCACGTCAAGTGGAAATGGAGTATATACCTTATAGTTGAGCCAGAGTTCAGGCCAAGCAGTGGCTTTAGACTCTTCAAACTCCTTCATGGAGAGTTCTTTGATGTTGATCTTCTCACCAACGATCTCTTCCAGGGACTTGGCGATCTCTCTCGGAGTAGTGACGCTCGTGACAGCTTTGATGTCCTGTCCTGTGATCATCAAGTACTGTCAAGAAATGTGATTCTCAAAGACGGACCAATGTATTTCTTGGGGTTCAATAAAGCGACGGCACAGATTGCACCAACGTCTTCACCGGCCATGCAGGGTATCGGACCATCTGTTGCCGCAGGGGATACATCCAAAAAAAGTTCACCTTTGGAGTCTCGCTGAAGGTTAACGAAGGCTCCAATATTTTCCCAGAACCATGACGTGTAGACACTACGAGGTAAGCCATGAGTTATTGAGCAATGAAAGGGCGCAAGACTCTCCACGTACGATGTGCGAGGAACTCCGCTTGCTTTCAGGTAATCATCAACATTGGCCTTTGTCTCCCAATGAGGTACCTTGAGGTCCGAATGATACAAAGTTGACCAGGCCATATGCTTGACATTGGCCGCCTTAGCGGCATCGACAATATTATAACCTTGTTGCTCTTCTTTTCCGTCAGCGGTCCAGACTTGAGAGTGTCAATATTGGACAACTAAAGATATTGAAACCCACAATCGGTAATGCCAATGACTCCGTAGGAACCTTTGACGGCTGCAAGGACAGAGTCTCTGTCTTTCAAATCGGCCTTCACAAGCTCGACTCCTTTAGCAGCAATATCTGGAAAAGACAATCGTCATCCAGGGAATGTTCAGAATTTCGGAAGATTTACCTTTGGAAGCTGCACTCTCTGGGTTTCGTGTTACCGCTCTCACAGCGTAGGTGCCATCTTCGACGAGCAGTTTGACAGCACCGCTGCCTTGTCTGCCAGTCGCACAGAAAACGGTTATGATTTTCTTGTTGGTAGACATTGTGAAGAGAGAGATTATTATTGAACGCATCTTTGCAGGCCTTTTTATATCAGTTCTCCAGATCAACTTATTATATCTATTTGGCCCCAAGTATCAACCCAAGGCAATCCAGTAGCGAATATTTGTTCCGGAACGACACCGCGATCCTCCCGAAATCATGACTGTAACTTTCCCAGTAGTAGCTATTTGGTATTTATAAGCATCACAACAATGATGTCATCATATACTGTCACTTGTGGACGACGCCAAGTCCTTCAGGTTGACAGTGGCAGACAAAAGAGAAGTCGGGCGTTGTGAGAGTGATCAGTGAGCTCATGTTTCAAAAGTCAGGTAACAGAGCTGTTAGGCAGTACAGAGGCGTCTTTTCCTGACCGACTCTTTTCGCGGTCCTTGAGTGACACTGGAATGGCGGGTTTACGATCTCGAGGTCGAGGTATCAAGGAACCACTTGGCAAAGGCTAGCTTGTGACCGACGCATTGAAGTATCTTGGAAAACAATCCCATGTGTCATTAATTATCCAAGAAACTGTAAACACTGAGCGCCGATCGAGACAATACTCGAAAGGCAGAGAGACTCGTACCGCCCGATTCGAAACACTTGCGACTCAGAAGTAAAGATTCTACAATGCGACTAGTATGTTAAATGCAGCGGGATGCGATTCGAGATCACTAATGTCGTACGACCAAGTAGCATGTAAAAGACCCCTATCATAAAGTATCTTGCTTGAAGTAGAACCCATTCCGTTATGGCGGTGCAGTGCACATTCAGCAGCATAGTTCAAATTGGTCAATTCCGCACCTTTCACTCGGGAAGGTCATATTGTCGCCCGCGACGATATTCATGCCGCTCGAGATATTATTTCGGTGTTTCTCGGTATTTATTTTGGCAGTCGGTCCTCTGAATCCATACCCAAGAGGCGTGCGGCCGATAAATCCGAGACGTGGGGTCCATTCGGATGCCCCCATCAATTACTGCTTTCGGTCCGATCGCCAAAGTTCGAGCAAGGTCCTTGGAAGCTTGATAACTCCTTCATATCGGTCGAAAGCGTCCAATTTCTCCGCAATGTAGGGTCAATTTTTTAGGTATCATTCAATGGTGTAGTCATCTTACCGCATTGATCTGTGGGCTCGCTATAATCCCCAAAGGCTGAATCTTGACCTATCGGTCACGGGAAACCACGGCCATCAATCGAGAGCTAAAAATAACAGCACAAAATAGCTGTCGGGTCGCGAAAAGAAAAGAGGGTCTTTGGAGTGATTGTTTTTTCAGTAGAAGGCTTGTATTTGCAATACTACAGTACATTGAACTAATTTAAAGCATTATTGTTGTCCAAATAGAGGTGCTGGCGCACTTGCAGCGGGGGCCAAGCCGATCGGTCACTGATCGTCACATAGGTACCATGTCTGGGAAAGTCCGATCGCACGCCTCTTGTCTGAGATACTTATATCTCGACCATTCCATTCCGGATGGATTTCCATAAAAATTGGATCCACAATCTCGTATTCAGTACCAGTATTTTATTCCAATGTGTGCTTTGGCCAATACTTCAAGTATCTGAGGCTATGAAGGTGTACAAAACACCATAGTGTCCGATAGACCGGTCAATGAATGTGCAGTATTTCGGCCACATTTTCACAGCAATATTATGGCATGTTACACGACATCATTTCTTCGCTGGCCGTACCCGTTACATCAGCACACATCTTCATTCTCACGCCTCTTTTGGGCTGCAGACGCGAAAGAATTAGCTTTTCCCGGTCGGGAGAACTTTTTCAAATGTAACAGTCTTCACTAGGCTCGCATTACACATTACTTACAGCTGCGTCATAACTTCATTTCCCAGGCGACCGTTATATGTCACTCAAGATGTGGTCAAAATAGTACAGTAAATCTCCGCCTCTCGTACGTAGCCATGAATTTGCCATGAAAAAATGTCGCATCAGATTCCTTCGGCAGAGTAGTCCTGTTGGTTTGCGTTCATCCACAATGTTTATAGTGAGGCAATGACATACTTGCCTAGCTGATTTCTATAGCGGATAAAAAGAAGATGGGGACCCTGTCAATGCTTAGAGCAGAGCGGAAACCGTGGAATCGTCAAGGAATCACAGCTGTTGCAGACTGGATTGAAATGATCGCTTGATGGACAGCGCTTGACTCCCGAAGCATTATGTCCTCATGCATTGACCTGAGCGTATGGAATCAGCAAATGATGCTGTGAGTGAAACAGTATTCGATCTTCAGCGAGGTAAATAATATGTGAACAGCGGAGGATGGAGAGAACAAGGGCGAAGTTGGAAATGTGACCCATTTCCAGAGTTCAGTCTTTAAAAGAATTATTCCCTGAGCTCTTATCGTGATCTTATTGTGTTCTGCAACGCTTATCTAGAACATTCCCAATATTCTATTCTAAAACCTAGAGTCTAAGCATAAGTAGCAGCGGGATAGTCAGTGTACCCCTTGGCCTCTGTGGCTTCGTCTTTTCCAGTCCCATAAAGCCTTGTCCAATCTATCTGGTTGTTCAGCGGTTTCCCGGATTCTATCCTCTTTGCAAGATCAGGATGTGGGATGAAAAGTCTACCAAAGAAGACTCCGTCAGCCTTGCCCGATTCGACGAGAGCTGCAGCTTCCTCGGGGGTGAAATCAGCGCCGTAGAAGGCTTTGGCATGCTTGATGAGGTGTCTGTAAGATTCGACGACATCATGGGCAGTTCCACGACCTGTCGGGTCTAACATTGCGAAAGGACGTGCGAGACAGATGTAAGAGAGCTTCAGCTTATCGGCTTCAGTGATGAAGTACGAGAAAGTGTCCAGGGTTTCCTGGAGAGGCATTCTATGGTGATCGTCAGTATCCTTGTTGAACGATGAAGAGATGAAAGTAACCCCATGTCGTTGTATCCTCCTGAGGGACTCAGCTTTATAGCGACTCGGTCAGAGCCAAAGACTTCAATCAAGACCTTGAGGGTCTCGAGACCAAACCGAGAGCGGTTCTCGATGCTGCCACCCCATTTGTCGGTACGGTTATTCGAAGTGGAATCGAGGAACTGATGGACGAGATACCCATTGGCTCCGTGAAGCTCGACAACCGTCGAATCCAGCTGCCTTGGCATTGATGGCGGCTTGCTTGAAGTCTGCAATCAAAGTAGTGGGATCATCGACGGCTGTTGGCTAGCGCCAATGTCAGATATGATTGCAAAAAGAAAATAAAGAGACGTACGGTAACATATCCAGGGGAGCCTGGAAGTTGTCTAAATTCTCCTCCTTTTGCTGCAATAGCACTGGGAGCATAGACTGGTCTTCCAGCAGCGATCTGCTCTGGCATATCAGGATGGGCGACACGTCCAACTGAAGAAAGCGGAGATCAGAACATGATTCAAAAGTAGAAATTGGATCAAGGCTCACCATGCCACAGCTGCACGTAGATGACCGATCCTTCAGCATGGACTTGGTCGGTTATCTTTTTCCAACCAGCCACTTGTTCTTTGTTCCAGATTCCAGGAGCGTTAGGCCATTCCGTGCTAAGAGAGAAAGAGGTCAGAAGAAAGACTGGATGGAATATGGATCGAGACTTGCCCTTGTTGAGCGATGAGGGTACCCTCAGTGACGATGAGACCAGCGTTTGATCGCTGCTTGTAATACTCGCGGTTCAAATCGTTTGGGATGTTCGTTGGAACCGAACGACTACGGGTCAATGCAGACAGAAAGACGCGATTCTTGAGGGTAACCGGTCCGAGTTGGACGGGCTTGATGAGGGCTGACATTTCGTTCTGCTGAAGGAAAAATGAGAAAGGAAGAGAACAGAATGGAATGTTAACGAACTATTTATCTATGAGACGATTGAAAGAAGATGGTGAATTGTTGGTTGCGATAATGAAAGCTCTCTTATATACTCTAGCCCACGTAATTTTGATTGGTTGACTTTGTAATCATGTGCATAAACTTCTCGATGGTGTCACGATGCACATCGTGACACCACGCGCATCGGTGCGGTAACCTTCTCGACTCACTCAGCAATTTATAAGCATTTATTCATGCTCATAGTAAGCTTCGCCAACTCAGATTATCCGGCGGCCCAAGTGCCAGCTCGGAATGAATACCCTGACGGATCACTGATGAATCTGGCCGCAATAATCACCAAGTAGCAATACATTATCAGGACAAAATGATACTCCGAAAGAGTAAGTCCTGCAAGATTCTTTCGGCCAGACGCGGGGAATGAGGGTGCTGGTACAGAGCCATCCTATCGTTAAGCTGAATTAATGACTAAGGGACTTTCCGCCAAAAACCTATTTCCTTTTGTACTGTAGCGAATATGACTCCTTTCCACAAAATCTGTGACATGCTTACTTGAAAACTCGGACTAACAAAGACTGTCAAGACGGAGAAGCTGGCCGGGTTTTCTGCGAGAAGACAAGTACATTTCAGGACAATTTCAGGGCTGATACAGGTGTGCAATAAGCTACAAATTGGTACTAATGACCCATAATAAGATGGACAGAGACTACAAATTGAGGCATTGCACAAGAGGAATAATATATGTGAGAGAAAAAAGGTACATCAGAATATAGAGCCCAAGGACCGATTTCTGGGGGAGCATCACTAACTTGGGGAACCCGTGTGCTGACTGTCAGCCAGTACGGCGCGGTTCCGAAGGGTCGGGTCGGCGGTGATGGCGCGTGATACCATATGAGGATGATACCCAAGCTGTCAGCTTGCTCATGGGAATGATAGTAGAATGATACATGACTGTCGGGCTCTCGTAGGCCCAATTGATCCTGTCGGCCTTCTCATATGGCAGATACATTTTGTGCAGCTTGCTTATACGGGCGAGTAAGGATGATGGATTAATTCAGCCAGCGCATTTGATACTTAGTCAGGCTGAGGCGTTCAGAGTCACTGAATTCTGGTCAGTCCACAGGCAAGGTGTTTCTTGACAAAAATTGGACCTCTATCCATACGAAATAAAATCATGACATAGTCGAGACTTTGATCGACTCACTGGCATCCTCATCCGCTTGCTTAAAGCAGCCTCAATGCAGAAAAATCAAGATTGTCATGATAGAACAAGGGTAAATTATGCGGTGTTCTCATCCTATTAGATCGTGTTATAGACGTTGGAGCCCTCATGGTCCTCTGAAACCTTCACTCCCGGTCCCATAGGCTGACCCGAGCAGTATATTTAGGAAAAACAGGCGGGATTTTTCCGTGAGACTGTTTCAGTCACGCCGTCACATCCGTCACAAGGCAACAAACTTGTTTCAAGTCCACAGGCACGTGCTATATGTTGGTTTTCTTTGCCCATCAACGCTCAGGCCAAAGTTCGTTGATCCCTATGTCTCCCTCCCATATGCTGTCGTCTTCTTCTTCTTTCTTTATTCTCGTTATTTATGTCGACAGCCTGTGACCGTTATGTGGTCCTGTCATGGAAATTTGTTTCCAGCGTCATCTGAGACGGGCATATCCTTGTTTTTCGTTTCTGTTAATTTTTCTTCTTTTCCCTAGGCTTCTTCTGTTCTTCGGCAAGCACGGTATTGCACCGCTCAATCGGTGACTGCATCTCAATTCATAACCACGAACTTGACAACTAATGATTCTTCCCAGAGCCTAGAGGCGAGGCCGCCCTATTGCATGTCCTGGTGAGTAATCCTATCACCTTGCCATTGTTTTACTCATTCTATATCCCCAGAATTGCGCTCTTTTATCTTCCTTGATCAACATTCAGCATTCTGCTTCTCAAAACTGGGCTCACCTGACTGATATCCTGTTGTTCTACGTGCGTTCATTTCTCATCCGTGAAGCATTGACTTACGGTGCCTTGAACTGTTCATCGATATTTGTCTCGCGGGTGTACGTCATGGTGACCTGAGAAGATTCGGTGCAGCGACAACTGTCGGTATGTTACAGCACCATCGAATGTGTTACAGATGTATTTGAGCTTCCTGAATATTATCGTTCATTTCCATTACTTTTTTGTGTCCCCAGCGTCAATTTAGAGGTACCTATGGTCGCCTGTGAGGAAAGCCTGACCAAATCACCCCTTCATCGCGAACAAGCTGCCCACCTGTCAATAACCTCACGAGAAGCTGACAGAATTGCGAAATGGATGAGTACTCAAGAGGCCTCAACAGCTGGTATGATTTCACCTGAAAGATGTCAGCTCTCTCATATGGCTCGCAGCTTCTCATACGGCTCACATGTCATTCATACGTCCTGGTGGGCATTTTTCTAACTTAGTGATGAGAGCGATACCAGCTTGATGAAGAATATCCACTTGGCAGAGCCGGCTGTTAAGTATGCTGGACGGGACGCAGAGGCCGTATCACATTGCCTGGCGAAACGAGAACCGGCGATGATCAGGAGGCAGACCAGGATGGGGATATGGATCAGGCGAGCTCGAGGAACCATCTGGAGACGACACTGATTCATGATTCATGTCAGTTGGACTATGATAATAGGCCAGAAGCTACATACCTTCAGGCCCATTATTGAACAATGGAACAGGCTGAGGATCCACTCGGAATTTGGAGAAAGACATTTGAGCAATGCCAGATATCCCAGGGAAAAAGAGCAAGGATTTGCGCCAAGAAAATGGGACTGAAGAGCGGGGTAGCGCGAGCGACGGACGGGAAGGCGAGATCAACGTTCGAGGTCATGTGCAGTCCGGATGATGAACTGACTCTTCCTTCCGGCCGACCGACCGGAGAACTTTTCAAGTAAGCATGTCGGAAAAATCTGATCAGCCTTGTGAGAGTTTCTGTCTCATCAGCCTCGCGAAGTGTCTCAAGGTGTCTCACGAAGTTTCAAAAAGATAATTTTTGGATTCAACTACTATATGTTACTGGGATCCTGGCCACCTAAGGGTTTTGGCCTTCCACTGAGCAGATAAATAGTCAGGGTACTTTCGGGGTGTATCCAAATTGAAGGCATGCATGTTGCTGTCAAATCGCGTGCCTTCCTGTGAATTTTCATGCCGTTTTGATGGCGTGATGAATATTTTCCCCCGGGGAGAGTCAAATGGGGTTTGACAGGGTACCTGGCCGGGTACCCAAAATGGGCGTTCAACGAGCGTGTTCACCCTGCCACTGCTCTAGTTCTTGAGGGACATATCAAATGTACATTGTATATCATATAAGAGCTTATTTCATGAGAAAATACAGAGATGTACACAGTCAATTTCATGAGGATGAAGCTAATTTCAGGGTTGACATGCAAAGCATGCAGCAGGGCCGTGTCGAGAAGGGATATAGTGACTATTTCAGCTCTGATTTGACGAGGTAAACACCAGAGGAACATACCTGGGAAAACCATTCCATCTCTGAGCAACTTTAGTGGTCAAACAAATTTGGCTTTGGTCTGTTATGGATATATGCGAAGATTCACCGTATCCCCATTCAAATTGATTCTTCCGCTTCTTTTTCCATTTTTGATCATTTACTTCTCGAAGATTCTTTGGCGACTCGAACTTTCTAGTTTCGAGTCGAAGGTTCTCGTCTACTTGTGCTAAAGATATATAAACTGGTAGCTAGTTTGCAATATACATCTCTTTTTACCCAATAACAACCATTGTGAGCTATCCTGACAAGGAGTTGCCCCGCTATCTAGCCTTTTTGACGAAGTCTCGTGCTCGTTGATCTCGCTTGATCCCTCATCGCTCGATAACATCACGCGCTTGTCCAGCCCTTGAGTTCTGAATTAAGTTCTGTCTGAATCATTTCTCTTGTGTGAACGCTCAGGAAATATAAATATTATCACTGAACCTTAACACTGGTGGACACATTGGGAATATAGATCCTGTGCGCCCCACAGATTCATACAAACTCATCAGGACTCTCAATCCAACCATCTCCTCACACTTTATACTTCTACCATCTTCCTGTGTAGCCTTGGTACTTCTTCATTCATCTCCACTAACATCACATTCATCTTGAAATTACAACCAGCTCCATGTCCCAAGAATATCAGGAGCCAGTGCGCTCCCAGCGCCGCCCAGGAGACCCTTGGCACACCTTCGAGCAGAATCCGACATCGGCCCCTGGATATCGTCCCGACCCTTTGGTGAGTCATCAGGATGACATTCCTTCGGCACCGCCAGGATTACAACATCCTCGAACTTTTCGTTCTCCTGTTGATGATCAGACTCCATTGATGCGGCCCTCCCATCTCGTCTCTTCCGCCTAGTAGTCGGGAGACTCCATTAACTCATTTGGACAATCTGCCGCCTCTGTAGCTTTGGGAGAACCAATTCCTGAATCAGAATTGAAACCTGACTCGATAGCTATTGGTGAACTGGGTAATCTACCTCATCTCCTTGGACCCAGAATTGACCAGTCTAGCGATGCTTCAGTAAGTCGTGTTAACGAAGCTTTGCAACGCGTGGCAGTAGAATTTGGAAAAGCAGAAACTTTGATTAACAGGCCACTGTACTCGGCTAGCCGTCGTATGTATCGGTCGACGTTCAAATCAGAACTCGAGGCTTTACAAAGAGTTTTGGCTAATGTCCGATTTGCTGAGTTGTGGGATAAAACTGAGGTCATGGCAATCCAACGAGAACCATACACAGACTTAGGTGCAATGCTGTTCAGAAGACAACGGGAAGCTTCCATTGCATTCCGCATTTCTGGGAAAGCGGTACCAGAGATACCAGCCTGGCACTCTGGGTTGCTAGATATTGAAAGTCATTGGTTCACTAATAATGACTGGGAAATTCTAGCCATAGTTTATCGGCAGAAGTTGAAGATTTCTTATGGAGACTCGACAATCTATTCGACTTCAAGACTAAGCAACCTCGCATTCTCGCAGATGATGGACTAGACCCGCTGAAAAGCGATCAAGTCATGGATCAAACTTTGAAGGATGTACCAACCTATACATCTTCAGTTCCACCACCTGTGCCACCTGGCTCCGACTCCTGCTGATAACCAGAACAAGGATCGTCGTCAGTCAAGACACAGCCTTGCTGGAATAGCTCGCAACTTTGCTACTCAACAATACAATGCACAGAGTCGACCGAGCTTCCCTCCAGGAATGACGCCAGTGAAAGGAACTCAAGTCCTTAGAGATTTGTTCAAGACAACTCATACAACGCCAGCAGCCCCTTCGGTTCATACTTCTGGACAATCTCATACTCCTTTCGTGCGTCAAGCACCGCCTCATTTGTCGC